>CM045764.1:165986480-166430039 GCA_025200525.1 Camellia lanceoleosa
AGTATAGACTAGATCGCCTGAGTTGGAACAAAACATTGCATGTTCGTTTGTGAAAATGATTTGAAAGTTTTCTACTCGCAAGTAGGCTAAGTCGAGGATTTTGATGAATTGTTCCAATTCAAGCAATCCATCATTCACCCACAGGCATTCAAGCAGTTAAACACTTAAGCAGTTAGCCTCATGGCAATCAATAACACACATGCAGTATGCTAAAGCGTAAACACTCACAGCATACTCCGAGCCAAAACGGAGAACTAGTTAGAAATCATGCATAATCCTAGTTCATGTTAAGATGGATAATGCAACACATGCAAAAATGCAACTAAAATAGGCTCGGCTATTTTAGAATGGCATATGAAATGCAACTTGATAACATGCTATTGAACACGTATTCAAGTAAATGTATTGAAATACAATGCAGTTAGTATGATGCGCCGAGCCCGGTGCATGCAATACAGATGAATGGATGCACGCATGCAAAGCATAAGTATGCTAATCAAAATATGCCCTAAAACTAACCATCGTAAGCGGTTAAGTAAAAGGGAGAAAGAAATGGGGGTTGGAAGACATGCATCACACACACGCACGCTTATTACAACAGTTGGCCCTCTTGACGGAGGGTTCGAATAAGAAGCTAACTAGCTAATCTAAGCTAATTAAACTAATTATTACATCACAAAACTAATTAACTAACAAGCTAATTAATTAAGCCTTTACAACACAAATTGAATAGTTAAACGCATTAACTAATTAGGTACAGAACCAAAGCATAAACTAGCTAAGCAAATTAGCTAAGTAAAACAATAAAGCAATGTCCTCAGAGGGAGAAGAGTGCATGCATGCTCGGCTGCCTCGTTCGGAAATCCGTCGTGATACCCCAACTTGCCTCTATTTGCAACTGCTCTCAGAACCTTGTACGAAGCTCCAGAAAGCTTCTAACACACCTTGGGGACCTGTGGGAGGGTGGCCGACCAGTTGTTGATGTGGGAGACCACCTGCCGACCACTTTTTGTTGCTACAGACCAGAAAAAGTGGTCGGCCAGCTAGTTTTTCTGGCTGGCCGGCCAGTTTTTGCTGCACTTCTCCAGTTTGCTGCAACAGAGAGCAAGAGAGGGCATGGTAATGTATTTGTAAGATATGTGTGCACAACCACCCTCCCTACCATTTCATAAGCTCAAGGGAGTGTAGTTCTCGACCCTCGGGCCACCAATCACGCATCTCGATGCATGATGGCTGAGAGGCAAAGTTGCACAATTCAATATGAAATGAATGCACACATAAACACATAAAGCCTAAAACTCTATCATGTATGATCAAGAGCGTCGGTGACCGAGAATTAAAGCACGTTTCATCACTTCGAGTATGAAACGCCCCTCGTTTCCCGTGTTTAGACTAACACCTATTCCAAACACAATGCAACAAATAACATGGCATACACAATGCAATGCAACATCAAGCATGTAAACATGCAATGCAACTCAAGCATGCAAACATGCAATGCAAGGGACAAGTATGTAACAACATGCAATGCAACATGGCACACTCAATGCAATGTGATTATGGCATACACAATGCGAACAAGAACATGGCATACACAATGCAAACAACAACATAACATGCACGATGCGATGTAACATGGCATACACAATGCTCGATGTACTTAAATCGAATGTGGGTAAACCTCAGCCATGCCCAAAACAGTGGCCATAAAACAAGCAAAACAAAGGCATGAAGAGCATATACAAGCATGCACATGCAATGGCCCGTTGACTAGGCATAAGAGCACAACCCTCAAGAGTGCTCAAAGAGTGACAAATGTGGAAGTGTAACAACACTAAATGCACTGAAATAAGGTATGAAATGAGCCAAATCACCCAAACAATACAAGTATAGCATGCAAAGGTCCTAAAGCATTAGAGCTAGCAAAGAGGACTACAAAGGGGACATGCAATACATGGCATGAATGCATGAACCAATCATGGACAGAGCTCAAGTAAGTCAAAACAAAGACCAACATGTGCTGAGATGGGGGTTCAAATGCCTAGGCATGCAAGCATACACACTAGGCCATAAACAAGGCAACAATGCATAACACTCAAAGGCACTTTAAGGGTGAATGAAGTGGGAACATGGAAAGTCTATATGCTCTGAAATGTCATGTTAAAGAATGCCAAATCATGTACATAACACAAATGAAGCATGCTATGGTACCTAAAGCTTAAAGCTAGCATAGGCATTTGTACTACAACTATGCAAAACATGAAGCATATGGTCATGGAAATCCGAAATAGTCCTAGAGCATGTCAAAATGAGTCTAAAACATGTATGGAAAGAGGCCAAAATAAGCTAGCGCGAAGAGCATAAGGCATGATGAATGCAAGGCAAATAAGGTGGATTACACTGCACCTACTAAGACCAAGCATGAGATGGCTTCGCCAACAAAAATTAGAGTTATATCATGGCAAAATAACCCCCAAAACACATTGAAATGATAGTTCGCAAGCTTAGGCATGAAGGCATACGCAATGACTCATGTTAAGAGCATAAAACACCAACTCTCCAAAGCATGGAATTAGTGAAAGATGTGAGTGTATGACCATGAAGCATGCACTAAAATCTCATAACAAATGATGCCAAATCATTCAAAATGGGCAAGCAATGCATGCTAATGGACTTGATACACAAGGCTAACAAGCCAGAATGCACTATAACTATAAAAAGCATGGCATGCATGACCAAAACAACATAATTCAGACCTTAAACATGGTAAAACATGAACAAAATCTTCTTGAAGTTAAGCCAAAATCATGTTAGAATAACAGTCTAAAGCATGATACACATTAGGCTATTTCATGGAATTACACTACAAGTGTATGGAGCATGCAAGGGGCCATTAAACCAAACCTTAACAGAGGTATAACATGGTAAAACAACACCAAGAACTTGCTGAAATGGACTCAAAACAAGTTAGAAAGACAGGCTACTTCATGAAGCATACAAGACTAGTTTGTGAGAATTTACACTACAAGTGTATAAGGCATGCAAGGGATGACAAAACCAAGTCAAAAGAGTGGTATTCCATGCTGAAATAATCCCAAATACAAGCTAATATATGGCCAACATAAGCTTAACAAACATGCTCAAACATGAGGCATTCAAAGCAAGCAATCAAGACACAAGGAGAGGGGATGACCCGCTCCTATTTAGGACCTCAAAACCACCTTTTTACAACTGAAAATCCTCTGAATTTCAGTGGTAGAAAATTCATGTAAAGACTAAAACAAGAGCCAAAAGGGATGGCTCAAAACAAGGCCTAACAAGGCCTAAGAGGGGGTAGACCACCCCTAACACAAAAGTGACCTTAAACAAACATTTTAAGGACTAAAAAATAGAACTTTTTGTAGTAGGAAGTTAAGTCTAAAACACCATGAAAATGGGTCTAAAAGCTTAAGAAAAACAAAGGGTTAAAAGGCTAGTTGACTTACCCTTGTAGAACCTCTTCAAGGCTGCAACTCCAGCACACTTTTTGAACCAAAACCAGTCCAAAAACTTCAAAAACAACTTCAAGGGACCTCAACTCCAAGAGTATGGTGTTTGAGTGTGTGTTTGTGTGTTAAAGTATGAAAAAATTACACTTTTAAGGCACAAAACAAGAGCAAGAGAGAGATATGGAGATATATGTGTATCTATACCTTAATGCACAAAATCTGAACCTAGAGAAGAAGGGGGGAGGTTCTCTTTTATAGAGAACCAAAGTGTAAGCTTGTTGGACAAGCTTAGGGTCCAAGGCCATCCCTCCATACAAGTGTATGGAGGATGGCTTTAGTGCCTTCCAGCTGTGACAGCTGGATGAAAATATCTCCAAAAGGGTGATGAAAATCAGCCGACCACCACAAGTTGTCTCCCAAGATGAAAACAGGTCGGCCATGGTGGGAGAGAGTCTAAAGCATGAAAACAATGCAGTGGTGTGGTGGCCAACCAGAAAATGTGGCCCAAAGACCAAAGAAACCAGTTGGCCGACCAGAAAACTGGCAGGCGGGGAGGAAAGTGGTCTCCAAGGGGAAGAACTGGTATCCCACCCCTGTACCACCTTCCAAATAAGGAGAACAAGGTTTGTACCAAAAACAAACCAAAAAGGATGCAAGACGAAAGCTCGGGAGGCAAAGCGCGTAGCCGAAAGCCTCAAAAACTAGTCTACGGGCACCAAAAGTGGTTTACGACCACAAAAGTGGTCTCCCAGACCACAGTGTCCCTCTAGACAAAGGCAACAAGGTGTGGTTCAAAAACCACTCCAAATATAGAACGTTAAGCGGTCCCGAGTCAAGGCGCGCGGCCGAAGGCTCCAAAAATCGGAAACTAGTCTCCAAGCGAGAAAAGTGGTCTACGACCATGAAAAGTGGTCTACGACCACAAAGAGGTGGTCTACAAGACCTCTCCCTCCCTCCAGGGAAGAGAAACAAGGCTTGGTCCACAAACCAAGCCAAAGCACAAAGAGTTCAGAGGCTCGGAGGCAAGGCTCTTAGCCAAAACTCCGGAAACTCGAAACGAGCACAACATGCACTATCACCGAGCGCTCAATCGATGACGTCTAAGTCTTAAGGTCAGTCAAAAAAGGAGTGTCTACAGGAGGAGTTAAAAATACTATGATGGTTCTGTTGCCTTATATATTTATTATTTATTGTTTTTTTATTTATTTGTCTCTGATTCAGCAATCCCAAAGTTTCTTTTTGAGCCGATCAAATAAAAAGTAAAGAAAAAAGTTAAAGTTTGTGACGCTGAGCTGGACTCCCGATAGATAAGATAAAATCGGAAATACCCTTTATCTCATACTACTCTCTCGATATATAAATATAATCTACTCTTTTGAAAAAACAAGAAAAAATTTTCTCATATCGAATTTGAAATTACTTAATATTCATATTTCATATGGCGAAGGCATAGTCTTTTTTTTTTTTTCTCAAAAAAAAACCTCATTGGTGCCAAGCGTGAGGGAATGTTAGATGTTTGGTAATTTCTCCTCCAACCAGGGGAAAAGATCCCATTGAAGCAGCTAATCCCATGCATATTGTATGTACATCTGGTTGCACAAATTACTAATCTCATGATCATGGTTTAACTAGATCAATTTTTTTGGAAAATATAGGTTATGACAATAAATTCAGCTTACTAATTGTGAAACATTTAATTACTCAAATGTATCAATAGAATCATTTTCTTTTTTCTGCTAATGATTCTAACCAAAATCCATTTTTTGGGCATAACACAAATTTGTATTCTTAAATGATATTAGAAGGATTTGTAGCCGTTATGGAAATTCCATTTTCTCTATTTTCCCTAGAAGGTAAAGAAATAGTAAAATCTCAAAATTTACGATCAATTCATTCAATATTTCCTTTTTATAGGATAAATTTTCACATCTAAATTATGTGTTAGTTATACTAATACCCCACTCCATCCATCTGGAAATCTCGGTTCAAACTCTTCGTTACTGGGTAAAAGATGCCTTTTCTTTGTATTTATTACGATTCTTTCTCCACATGTATTGGAATTGGAATAGTCTTATTACTCCAAAGAAATCTAGTGTTTATTTTTCAAAAAGAAATCAAAGATTATTCTTGTTTCTATATAATTTTCATATATGTGAATACGAATCCATCTTCGTTTTTCTCCGCAAGCAATCTTCTCATTTATGATCAATATCTTCTGGAACCTTTCTTGAACGAAGATATTTCTATAGAAAAATAGAAGATTTTTTAGAAGTCTTTACTAAGGATTTTCAGGTCATTCTGTGGTTGTTCAAGGATCTTTTTATTCATTATGTTAGGTATCAAGGAAAATACGTTTTGGCTTCAAAAGGTACGTCTCTTTTGATGAATAAATGGAAATCTTACCTTGTCAATTTCTGGCAATGTTATTTTTACATGTGGTCTCAACCAGGAAGGATCCATATAAACCAATTATCTAAGCATTCCCCAGACTTTCTGGGCTATCTTTCAAGTGTGCAACTAAACCCTTCAATGGTACGGAGTCAAATGCTAGAAAATTCATTTCTAATAGGTAATGCTATTAAGAAGTTCGATACCATAGTTCCTATTATTCCTATGATTGGATCATTGTCTAAAGCGAATTTTTGTAACGTGTTAGGACATCCCATTAGCAAAACATTCTGGGCCGATTTATCAGATTTTGATATTATTGACCGATTCGGGTGTATATATAGAAATCTTTCTCATTATCATAGCAGATCCTCAAAAAAAAGAGTTTGTATAGAATAAAATATATACTTTGACTTTCTTGTGCTAGAACTTTGGCTCGTAAACACAAAAGTACGGTACGTGCTTTTTTGAAAAGATTAAGCTTGGAATTATTGGAAGAATTCTTTACGGGGGAATAACAAGTTTTTTCTTTGACCTTCCCTTCTTCTACTTCGCAGGGGTTATATATAAGGCGGATTTGGTATTTGGATATTGTTTGAATCAATGATCTGGCCAGTCATGAATGATTTGTTATAAGACCGTGTAAATCAAAATTCTCCCTAAATAAGCTGAATGATGAAGAGATAACAAAAAAACGCATTTATGTCTATTCTGAAATGTTCATATAGCATGTAGTAAGGCTTAAATTCAACTTTTTAAAAGTCTTGTCTAGGGAAAGAACTGAGTTTTAGATGTATACATAGGGAAAGCCGTGTGCAACGAAAAATGCAAGCACGGCTTGGGGTGGGGTTTTTGCTTTGTTTAACAAAGAAATTAGCTACTCCATCCGACTAGTTCCGAGTTCGAATCCCGGGCAACCCATTGTCATATCGAAGTCATATGTCTAGAAATCCATATTCTATTTTTGCAACTCACTTAATTCATTTACAAAGAATTCTAATAGATCTAGATAGATATTGGTTGACACGGGCATATAAGTCATGTTATACTATTGATTAACAAGCCTTTCCTTTTTCTATTTTATTTACGAAAATTTGTGTGCTTAGGAGTCCTTGATGATTAAATAAACCAAGATTTTACCATGACTGCAATTTTAGAGAGACGTGAAAGTAAAAGCCTATGGGGTCGCTTCGGTAACTGGATAACTAGCATTGAAAACCGTCTTTACATTGGATGGTTTCGGCATCTAGGGGTGACGAACCGACCATAGAGCCCTACTCAATAAGTGGAACGCAACGCATTAGCTGTCCGCTCTCAGGTTGGGCAGTGAGGGCCGGAGAAGGGCAATCACTCATTCTAAAAACCAGCATTCTTAAGACCAAATAGTCGGGCAGAAAATAGGGGAAAGCTCTCTGTTCTTGGTTCTATCGCATCTATCGAACTTGGTCCCATCTCCACACACATTGCTTCATACTCTGTGTTCAGTGGTTTTATGCTTGGGCTTGACAAATAGTCAACCATTATTGTCCTTGCCTCTCTGTAGACGTGCCCGAACGTCCCAGCTCAGCGCGCGAAGGCGCGAAATCGTTTTGTTCATTAGCTACTACAGTTCGGACTCAATGTCACGGTTCTGAATCTAATCTCACAAAGTGCAATGTGAGACCGATATATCACCAAAGAGTCCAAATCCGGCAAATCGTTTTGGAAAACTAATTTTAATAAAGAAGTGTCAAACATGGACTACTTTGCCAGATATAGAGTCGCCACCTAAATATTTTATTTTGGGAAATTTAGGAAACCCTGACTTATGCCTAAGGCCACGTGTCCGTCATTACCAAAGTTGTCTCGGCTCGGGAACTTGGGTACGAGAGGGGAAGGTCATGCAATGAGCACCCCCGCTCACCCGATCAAAGATCGGCCTTTACTAACATGATATTTTGTTCTTGAAAACACATGTGTTCTTATTCTAGTTATTAACCTAGAATTACTATGTGATGCGCATAGCATACAAGTATAGACTAGATCGCCTAAGCTGGAACAAAAACATTTCATGTTTGTTTGTTTGAAAATGGTTTGAAGGTACTACTCGCAAGTAGACAAAGACGTGGATTTTGCCACCCTCAAGTGGGTTTAGAAAACATGATTTTGCCACTCTCAAGTGGGCTTAAAACACACATTTTGATGAATTGTTCCAATTCAAGCAATCCAACCTTCATCCATAGGCATTCATGCAATTTAACACTAAAGCAGTTAGCCTCATGGCAAGCATGCTGACATGGCAACACTTACATACATGCAATATGCTAAAGCATAAAAGCTTACCTAGTACTCCGAGCCAAAACAATAGCTAGTTAGTAATCAATGCATGATCCTAGTTTATGTTAAGATGGCTAATGCAACACATACAAAATGCAACTAAGATAGGCTCGGCTATTCTAAGATGCCATGTGAATGCAATTAGATAACATGTATTCAATTTGGAATTGAAATACAATGCAGTTAGCATGATGCGCCGAGCCCGGTGCATGCAAGACAGATGAATGGATGCAAACATGCTAGCATAAGGATGCTAATTGAAATATGACCCTAAGCTAACCATCAAAAGCTGATAAGTAAAAGGGAGAAAGAAATGGGGGTTGGAAGACATGCATTACACACACGCACACTTATTACAACAGTTGTGCCCTCTCAACGGAGGGTCCGAATGAATAATACAAGCTAGCTACACTAAGCTATTCTAACTAATCTAATAATCTAATTAGACTAATTATTACAACACCGAATTGAAAATTAGCTATGCTAAGCTAATCAAGAATTTACAATAATGAATTAAATTAGCTAACACATTAACTAATTAATTACAAATTAACTAACTATACAAAGTAGTTAAAATGGCCTCGAGAAGAGGGGCATATGCATGCTCTGTCGGCTTTGCTCGGAAATCCGTTGCCATGCCTTATGTTGCCTCTGTTTGCACACTTCTGCACCTTTGAAAACTGTGCCAACTTCCATAGTGCTTTTGACCTACCTCATGGACATTCTGAGAGGTCATCGGCCAAGAGGGGTGGCCATCAGCCAGTGGATAATGGTCATCGACCAATTTTGAGGTTATCGGCCAAATATTGTTAGCCAATCGGCACACCAAATAGCCGATTGGCCAATTCTTCCTGCAAACTCTCCTTTTGCTGCAACAGAGGCATGGCAATGTATTTGCAAGAAAATGTGTATGCAATTACACCCCTTATCGTGTCTAAGGCTCAAAGGTGTGTAGTGCTCGGCTTTCAAGCCATCAATCACGTGTTTCGATGCATGATGGCCAAAGAGGCTGAATTGCACAAATCAATAACAAATGAACGTACAAAAACACATAAATGCCTTAACCTCAATCATGCATGATCAAGAGGGTCGGCGATTGAGAATTGAGGCACGTTTTATCACTTCAAGTATGAAACGTCCCTCGTTCCTCGTGTTTGGCTTAACACCCAAGCCAAACACAATGCAATGCATGCACAACTTAACAAAGCTAATGACATGCAAACAATGTACTGCAACATGAGCATGCAAGCACCATGTAATGCAACCTAAACATGTAAACAACATGCAAGAATCATGCAATGCGACAAGCATGCAACAACATGCAAAATGGACTTAAACTAAAATGGACAGACTTCAATCATGCCCAAATCAGTGGCCAAAATGTTGAAATGATGGCATGAAATGCAAGACAATGCATGCACATGCTCTAGCCCACCAACTAAGCATAAAAGCATAACTCTCAAAAGTGCTCAAGGAGTGACAAATGTAAGAGCGTAGCAACACTATAAGCACTGAAATAAGGTATGCAATGATGCCAAATCATTCAATCAATACAAGCATGGCATGCTAGGGTCCTTAAAGCATAAAGCTACCAAAGAGGACTACAAAGGAGGCATACAATACATGGTACAAAGGCATGAACCAATCATGGATAGAGTTCAAATAGGTCTAAACAAAGACCAAAATATGCTAAGATTGAGGCACAAATGCCTAGGCATGCATGCATACACACTGAGCCACAAACAAGGTAACAAATGCACAACCCTTAGAGGCACTCAAAGGGTGAATGAAATGGGAATATGGCAATGCTACATGCTCTGAAATGTCATGCGGAATTATGCAAAATCATGTACATGATACAAATGAAGCATGCTATGGTGCCCAAAGCTTAAGGCTAGCAAGGCACTTGCACTACAACTATGCAAAACATGAAGCATATGGAAAGGGCAACCTAAAACAGTCCTAGAACATGTTAAAATGAGTCTGAAACATAGATGGAAGGAAGCCAAAATATGCTAGCATGAAGGGCATAAGGCATAATGGATGCAAGGCAAATAAGGTGGATTACACTACACCTATCAAGACCAAGCATGAGATGCCTTCGCCAACAAAAATTAGAGTTATATCATGGCAAAATAACCCCAAATACACATTGAAATGATTGCTCGCAAGCTTAGGCATGAAGGCATACGCAAAGGCTCATGTTTAAGGCACAAAGAACCAACGCTTCAACGCATTGAAAAAGTGAAAGATGTGAGTGCATGGCAATGAAACATGCTCTAAAATCACATACAAAATGATGCCAAATCATTCAAATAGGTCAAGAAATGCATGCTAGTGGACTTGATGCACAAAGCTAACAAGCTAGGATGAACCATAGCTATACAAATCATGGCATGCATGGCCAAAACAACAAAAATCAGAGCTTAAGCATGCTAAAACATGACCAAAATCTTCTTAGAGTTAATCCAAAATCATGATAGAATGACATGTTAAAGCATGATACACATTAGGCTAATTCATGGAATTGCACTACAAGTGCATGGAGCATGCAAGGGCCAACCAAAAAAAACCTTAACAGAGGTATGAAATGGAAAAACATCACCAAAAATATGCTGAAATAGAATCAAATCATGCTAGAAAGGCATGCTACTTCATGAAGCATACAAGACTAGTTTGTGAGAAATACACTACAAGTATATAAACCATGCAAGGAGTGAGTCCACCAATCAAAATCAGAGTTATAACATGTCGAAATAACACCAAAAACATGCTTGAACTAAGCTAATTCAAACCACAAAAGCATGCTACTTTGTAAGGCTAACAAGGCTAGCAAAGAGAATTTATACTACAAGTGCAATAAGCATCCAAGAGGTGACCAAGAAAGCCAAAAACAGAGTTATGGCAGGTCTGATAAGTCATAAAAATGAGCCTAAACAAAGCCATAAAGAAGTAAAAATACATGCTCATTTGGTTGGCCATCAACACTAGCAAGCAAGACAAGAGGAGAGGGGACCACCCTCTCCTATTTGGGCCCTCAAAATAGGATTTTTACCACTGAAAATCCTCTGGTTTTCAGTGGTTCTAAGGCCAAAAAGAAGTTGTTTGAAAAGTTTGAAAGTTAGCTCATAAGGCCTTACAAGCCAATGAGCAAAAAGGAGGACAACCCCCTAGCCAACCAAGGCACAAACCAAGACTTTTAGGACTGAAAAAATAGAGGAAAAATAGAGGTTTTTGTAGTTAAACACCACCCCAAAAAACAGCCCCAAAGTAGTTGAAAACTATGTCAAAGCTAGTGTGTAAAACAAGCTTAAAGGGAGGGAGATCTTACCCTTGATGTATAGCTGCAAAACCAGCCCAAAATCTGAGCCAAAACACCTTTTGGAGCTCAAACAAAGTCTCAAGTAAGCTTCAAGCAACCTCCTCCCAAAGATAGGCAACTTTGATCAAGGATGCATAGGCAAACTAGTTGTATTTCTCTACTTCTATGCACTTCTACGCACCAAAGGGCAAGAAAGAGAGGCTTTAGAGAGAGAGGCAGAGATCAAAACTCTAAAAATTGTAGAGAGAGAGGGAGTTTAGTGAGAGAAGCTCTCAAACTCGCTTAAGAAGTTCTAACCCTTTAGAAATGAGATATTTGGCTCCATATATAGCAAAAGGCAAGAGTTTGGTCGAAATATATAAATATGGGACAGCTGGAGGTTGTGTGGAACAGTTGGAGGTGAACTATCTTCAAAAAATCTGAGTTTGGGTCACTCTTGGCCGATCGGCCATCTTTTGTGCCTATCTACCACTTATTTGCTACTTTTTTGGCCGATCGACCAACAAAATTTGCTTTTCAGGCCCAACTTTAAATGGGCATAACTCCTTCATATAAACTCCTTTTTAGGTCATTCTTGTGTCCAAATTGAAGCCCCGGAAGTAAGATTTCCAATGGTTTAAGCATTGCATCAAAATTATAACTATGTAAAAAGTTATACATGTTTTGGTGAAGCCGCCTAGTTTCGGTCCAACCGGAATGATGCCCAACTTCAACCAACCATATCTTCCCCATCTGGACTCGGCTTTAGGAGATTCTTGAGCGTAAAATGAAGCCCCAGAAGTATTATTTCCAATAGTGGTGGCCTCATAGCTTAAATCCAAGTGTATAGACAGATAGGCCTGATTTAGCGAGGATCGCTTGACTCTCTCTTAGCGATTCATACCCACCTTCTTCTTCAACTTGGTTTCTTTCCTCTCCTCCAATTTTCTTCAACTCCAAACCCATAAACAAGGTGTTTTGAAAGATTTTCTAAAGATTTCATCTCTCTTTCATTCATTTCTACTTTGTCCTTGCTCGGTTTACCGAAAAGCGCAACATTTAACAAAATGCAAGCCTCAGAACGCCGTAGAAACTTTATTTCAAAAAAATATTTTGAAAGAGAGGGTTTTAAGGTCTAAAAATCATTCAAAATAGCTTTGGTCCAAAATGGGGTGTGAGGTTAGGATTTGACTCTCCTTTTGCCGAAGAAATCGAATTTTTGCTCTGCACATCTTTTAACACCAAGTAAATCAGTAGCGCCCAAGTCTTAACGGCGGTCAAAAATGGGGTGTCTACACTCTCCTGATTTCATTGCACTGGCCAGGTTTGCCAAGGCATCAGCATGGCTATTGTCATCTCGACTAACTTACTGTAGTCGACAATCCTGGAATAGGGCTACCAGTCTGACAATCTCTTTTATCTCGGGCAGCGTATTCGCCTATTTCCTGGTTGACGATAAGCTGGGAGTCACTGAAGACCACCACCTCGTCGATTTCCATTGCTGCTACCAATTTCAATTGTATGATTAATGCTTCATATTCTACTTCGTTGTTTGAGGCTTTAAACCCCAAACGAATAGACTGTTCCAGCATCCGCCTATCTGGCAATACTAGCACTACTCCTGCCACCGCTCCCTGACGATTTGAACTCCCATCAACAAACAGGCGGAAGGAGTTGCCGATGTAAATATCGCAGGGCCTGAGTTTCTCTTCTTTCTTCTGTTCTGTTATCCCCAGCTGGGTTTCTTCTTGTTCACTTGGCCATCTTAAACTGCGACTCAACGGAGCTCGATGTGGGATGGCGCCAGGTGTAAACTCGGCCACGAAATCGGCCAGAACCTGACCTTTGATTGCTGTTTTGGGTCTGAATTCCAGGTCATATTGGCCGAGCACCACTGCCCATCTGGCTATTCTACCTGTCAGATCTTCTTGCTGTAACAGGGACTTCAAAGGATGCTTAGTTAATACCATAATCTTGTGGGCTTGAAAGTAGTGATTTAGCTTCTTGGAAACCATTACCAAGGCCAGTGTCAGTTTCTCCAAGGGTAAGTATCTGGTCTCTGCATCTGCTAGGGTTTTACTCACATAGTAAACTGCACTTTGTTCTCCCTTTTCTTCTTTGATTACCACTGCACTCATTACATGCACTGAAACCGCCAAGTATAAGAATAACTCCTCTCCAGGTACTGGATTTGAGAGAACTGGAGCTGTGGTCAAGTATATTTTCAAGTCGGCCAAGGCGATTTCGCACTCTTCTATTCATAAGAAGTCTATGGCTTTCTTTACTAAACTAAAGAAAGGTTTGCATTTGTCAGAACTTTTACCTATAAACCTATTCAGGGCTACAGTCCTTCCAGTCAACATCTGCACTTGTTTTGCTGATGTTGGGCTCTTCAAGTCCAAGATGGCCTTGATCTGATCTGGGCTCGCCTCAATGCCCTTTCCGGTAACCAAGTATCCCAGGAACTTTCTTGACCCAACTCCAAATGCGAACTTTGATGCATTGAGTCGGACCGAAATGTCCTAAGGATATCAAAGACTACTTTCAGGTCAGCTAGATGATCCTCAGGTTCCTTGGTCTTCACGACCATGTCATCAATGTATACCTCCATTGTTTTGCCTATTAGATGTCTGAACATCTTAGTCACCAATCTCTGGTAAGTTGCTCTTGCATTTTTCAACCAAAAGGCATTACCTTGCAGCAATACAGCCCTTTTGGGGTGATAAATGTAGTCTTCTTCTCATCCGGAGGGGGGGGGTACATCGCTATCTAATGGTACCCTCTATATGCGTCCAGGAAGCTCATCCTTCCATGCCCTGAAGTGGCATCTACCAATTGGTCAATCTTGGGGAGTGGGAATCTGTCTTTGGGACAAGCCTTATTCAGGCTGGTTAAGTCCACGTAAACCCTCCACTTCCAATTCTTCTTCTTCACAACAACTGTGTTTGATAACCATATTGGGTAGTTTACCTCTCGAATGGCTCTGGCCTCCAGAAGTTTATCCACTTCCTCTTCTATTGCCTCAACATGCATCAATGTCGGCCTTCTAGCCTGTTTAATGACAGGCTTAGCCGACTTATCAACATTCAGTCTATGGCAAGTGATCTTGGGGTCAACGCCAAGCATCTCGTATGGTGTCCAGGCATACACCTCAATGTTTTCTCTCAAGAAGGCCTCTAACTCCTTTTTCTCTTCCTCGGCCAGGCTTAAGCCAAGAAGAAATAAGCTCTCTTCATCCCCTTACTGGACCAGGATCTTCTTTAGGGCTTCCTCGCTTTTGTCAGCTGGTTCCTTACAGATGTCATCCAGGACCTCCATGTCTTCATCCGCAATTTCTGTTGATTCTGCCTCTTGTACGCTGTAGGTGGATTTCATTGATGCTATGGAGCAATTTTTTGCGTGCACCTGATCGCCTCTGACCTCCTCAATTCCATGCTCAGTTGGGAACCACAACAGCTGGTGCAGTGTTGAGGGAACAACCCCCATTGAATGCAGCCATGGCCTTCTTAGGATAACATTGTAAGGGGAGGGGGTGTCAATTGTTGTGAACTCTGTGATTACCTTCTTGGTGTCGGCCTGCACCTTCAAACTTACTATTCCCAGGGGCTACGTCGGCGTTTCGTTGAACCCAACCATTGGACCATTGGACTGGTCCAGGTCATCTTGGTGAAGGTTAAGCTCCTTGTAACATCTGACGTACATGATGTCACAAGAGCTGCCCTGGTCGATTAGAATGCGCTTTACCTGGCATTCTCCAATCTTGAGGGATATTACCAGGGCATCGTTGTGTGGATGCTGCACCATCTCTAGGTCGTCTTCAATAAAGGACACCATTGGTCCCTGGCACTCGTCTGCCCTAGGTCTCTTCTACCGGACCTGATACACATGCTGTAAGTGTTTCACTTTTTGGGTTTCCCCACGTATCTCGTTCTCATTGACCTTCGAGTGAATCACATTGATCACTCGAGGTCCGCCTGCTTGCAGTTGTGGTGCTGGTGGAGGTGGTGTTGCTAGTGCTTGAGGCAATCTGGCTTGTTCTTCCCTTGTCCTAGCCTCATCTACTAGGTCCCTTAAATGACCTTGTCTTACTAGATCTTCCAGATGTTCCTTTAGGGCTCTGTACCCGTGAGTCAGATGCCCATCCTCATTGTGGTAATCACAGCGCTTCCCCAGACTTATTTCCATAAATTCGCCAAGAATCTTCTCTGGTGCCCTATAATAGGGCTGATTCCGGATTCTTTCCAAGACTTTGTAAACCGGGATTCAGAATACGGTAGTGACTGCCTGTGCAGCCTTTTGTCCGGTCTCTTGCTTGTTATATCTAGTATTACCTTGCTTCAGTGAGTCGTTTCTCTTCTCTTGTTTCGACGCCTTTGTCCCTTGCGTGTCTTCCTCGGCTCTTGCATACTTCTCGATCCTGGCCATGAGTTCCTCCATACCTTTTGGCAGTATCTTTGCCAGTGATTTTCGAAGCAGACAATCATCGTTCAGGCCATTCTTAAAAGACACAACCGCCACCTCTTGGTTGCACCCTGGTATTCGACTAAATACCTCATAATACCTTTTGGCATAAGCCCTGAGGCTTTCATCCTCGCCAATTCTCAGAGCCATCAAGGAGTCCACCCTCAATGGCTGTAGTTTGTTCGTCACAAACCTGGCCACGAACATCTCGGCCAGGCCTTCCCAGCTTTTCATAATTCCTTTCGGCAACTTGTGAAACTAGTCTGATGCGATTTCCCCAAAGGATGAGGGGAACACCTTGCAGAGCAACGGCTCGTTCCTGGTGTATAGTGCCATTGAGTTTAGGTACAAGCTGACGTGAAAGTTAGGGTCAGACTTACCGTCGTATATCTGGAATCTCAGCATGTGGAACCTTTTTGGTGCCTCAAATTTGTCCAGTTCTATCAAAAACGGCGTTCTCGGCTTGACCGAAGAGGTTACCTCGGCATCATGTCGCTTCCGCTGGAGGTAATCCCTCAAATCCTCCTTGGTCTGTCCAGGAGCTCGTCTATCAACGGATTTCAGCCTTTTTGGTGTGCTACTTCCAGTGTCATTATGAGTCCTCTTGGACCTCCCTCCATTAGTCGTGTCGAAACAAAGATCCTTCCCTTGAACATGCCGATGTTCTTTGGTGTGGGCGTCTTTGGTACGATGTGTCTTCTGAGACTCTCCTTTCATTGACTTTCTTTGCCCGACCTCCTGTGAAGGCCGGTGAGAATGTTCCTTTGTCCTGTCACGCTGAAGGACTACAGGAACTGTTTTCTGCCCCCTTTCAGGGCATCGTTCTTGGCCGCCGGAATCGGCGTGTCTTGTAATGGAAACGGTGGCTACATGACGTTATTCTGCATCATGAAACTGATGACCGATTGTAGGTCTGCTAATTTGTTTGCCATTCTCTTCATCTCGTCGTCCCTCCTCAGGCATCTATCTTTCCATACATGCAGGTCGTTCTCATTATAATACTCGCCTCGGTCTTCCTTCTTTGGTACGTCTCCCCCCTAGCCAACGTCTTTCTCTCCGGGATTCTTATCCCGAGTTTCTTCATTGCAGTTATCCTCCTCTACGTTAGGGTCAATGTGTTTATCACTTCCAGTAGGGATGTCGTCCCCAATCTTATCTTTCTGTATGTCGTTGGCCATCTATTCTCCTTTCTTTCCCACAAACGACGCCAAATTGTGGGTGTTGATTTCTGACCACATTGCTAATCAAGTACTCAACTGGAGAACACCGGCAGAATTGATTGTGCCCGAATGACCTGTCCCAGAAAGATAAGACTCCGGTGGTGGTTCGTCCACCTGGGGGCCCTCCGACGATCAAGTCAATACTCGATTATCTCTCAAAGATAGCAAATAGTGTTTAACTCACTATCCAGGATACAAAAAGCGTACCTTAGACCCACGAGGGTGCCTTACTTTTATAGCTAGCACTAACTTGATTCCTCTAGAAGCCTAGCTTCTCTTGGACTCTGGCTTAATGCTTATCCTGGACTCTCCAATAGATAAAGATGAACTCTCTAAGAGCTTTATCCTTATCCATACTAAGGTCCTCCCTAGTTCTAGGACTCCTATCTCTTATCCATTCATCTTGGATTCCAGTATCCCCGCAGATAACCTCGGCCTAGCTGAGATCACCTCGGCGCCATGACCTAGACACATGGCACCTCGGCTTGCACTTCGGTGCCATCTTGGCCACGTGTTGTCATTCACAAAAATATGCCCCCACATGTAGCATTGGACTTCAAAATAATAATAAAAAGTGTAAAAAAGTCAACATATATAATTTTGATTTATTAATTTCAACATTCATAAAAAGTACTAACTTTCAAAATAGAGAAAATTAACCACTGAGACAACCTACACACCAAAAAAAAAAAAAAAGTAAAAGAAAAAGAAAAAAAAAAGAAAAAAAGGGAAACCCAAGAGGATAATCGGATAAAAATAATAATATGTTATTTTGAATTTGGATTCCTAAATTCTAGGCTCTTGCCACAACCGGTAATAAAGAAGTCATGAGCCGGATCAGAGAATTGGTAACCCCTCATTCCATCCTCATCATTTTGTCTGAACAATGAAACTAAGCTCTCTTTGTAACAAATACCCCAAAGCCCAAGACCATTGCCACATCCGTACATTTCAAGATTTCTAATCTCATGGGTTTCATGGTTGAGCAACACCTGCTCGTTCGTCTGACTTTCAAACAAAAGCTCCTTATCCTTCCAAAACCCACACGGATGTAAAACTTATGGAAAGGGTTTTACTGTTACTAGTTTGATCCAACACCCATCCTCCTCCATCACCCATATATCAATAATATATTCCATAGTCGCATCACTTTGACAAAGGAACAAACCAATAGAATCATTGTACAACGAAAGAGACCCCCATATATATTCAGTATTAGCAGGCACCTCTATCTCTCTAAATTCCTTTAGCCTCATGTCAAATGAAAGGATCCCATATTGATTAGCATTACCTATTTCACACAGCCAATAATACGCTCCATTTACGCATGTGGCACACAAAGAATTATCAATGAAACGGCCTGTAGGTATCGTAAGAAGATCGAAATGTCTCCATGAATCTGTACCTAGAGTGTATAGTGCAACAACATAATAAGTATAATCTATGTCATCACTTGATTTATCACCAATCACTTCATAAAAGTCGCGAATCCAAATAATCTTGTAATCCCTAATCAATGAGTCCAACCCAAATCCAACTACATTTACAACGGCATGAAAATTTGGTGGAAAAATTGGTTCAAGTACATGGAGGCGTCTAAACTCTCTCATAGCAGGGTTCCACAAAGCCATACCGTCACCATCACTATACCAAGTGTATACCAAAAATATGCTGTCAATGGGGCCAACAACATGTCCGATGCAATTTGGGATCTATAGATTATCAAGATTTTCATGTAAAGGCGGTATGCTAGCAAGTGTTTCATCAGGGAAAAGAGCGATAGCATATCTATCAATGTCGAAAATATAATGATGAACAAGGAGACGACCATTATTGTTTTCCTGGTTAAAGTGCTTGCTAATGAAATCAAGGCTTTTAATTAGAGTGTACCAGTACCTACAGACACATTTGAATCACAACAGGGATTTCACGGGCAGCCTTGAGAGTATCTCATTCACAACATCTTCAGGTAAATTTCGATCCCTGTTGCTCAAGATTTTACCACCTTTGTTGTCAAGAGCCTTATTTTACTAATGACACAAAAATAAAAAGAACAAATCTGTTACTGATTTTAGTTGAGTGAAAAAGAACAAAAAGAAATCTTGTAATGCTCACTAGCTGCAGCAACCTCAATTGCAAAAAAGAGATTGATAATGATTCATTTCCTTAATACACCAAATAATATAAAAAGAAAAACAGGTTGACGTATCGCATGTGATTCTGAGTCAATAAATAAAAAAATATATATATAATTCTATAACATCAAACAATCATTTATCACGATGGTCACGGTTGCTCTGCGACATTTTACCTCTCTCAAATATTGTTTCATGAATCAAATCCATTTTTAAGAAAGGTGACAGCAGAACACTACCTAAAAGAAAGAATGAGGAATGAATTGATAACTTTGAACTAATAGCAAAGATATAACATTGCACTTCAAAAGTCTTAACGTTTGGCAAAGTGTTACATTTGGAAAAAGATGAAATATTATTTTTTGAGAATTCAAAAAATTTATTAATATTTCTGGAACTGTGAAAAAAAAAAAAAAAACTCATCCGATTAGTTTTTAGTTTATCGAGTTTTTTTTTATTGTTTTTTTTATTATTATTTTTTTTAAAAAAAAATTCCCCTAATAAACAAGTTCACCTATAGAAATATATGGAATTTCTGAGGAATAGATGGAGAGATTCTGAGACATGGAAATAAATCAATAAACCAAAAACATATGAATAGATCGGTAAAAACTAGACAATTGATAGATAAGAAACATAGAAAAATCAAGTAAAAAACAGAGAACCAGCTTCAAATGATGAAAATGTTAACGCAGAGAGAGAGAGAGAGAGATTAGTACGAATTAGCCACAATCTAACACACAAAATAATATTAGTCCAAATTCATACAAACAAACATTGTGGTCATTGCCCTCCAAGATCAAAAAATAATATCAAAAAAAATGCCCATAACCTGGATAGCAAAAGGAGAGTAAATAAAAGAGCAAGAGAAACAAATCTGGAGAGTAAATAAGAGAGCAAAGAGAAAGAGAGACATACCAGTTACCAAATCGCGTGAGCGGAGGTGATCTGAGTGGATGATCGACGGTAACCGACAAGGCTAGCGACGATTGTGGCGGCAACCAACAAGTTGAGGAGGAGCGAGAGGGAGACAAGAGAGTTTCTTACAAATACGATGAATAATGCGAGATGTTAGGGTGAATTAGGGATGGTTTGGTTTGGGATGATGTATTTTGATCAAGATAGTCAATAAAATAAAAATAAAAATATTAAAATAGTTTAAGATAAAATATCAAGAAAATATTATTTTGTTTTTAAAATTATTATGCAAAAATTAATTTGGCATTAAGATTTTGTATTATTTTAATTTAATTCTTAATTTTTTTTAAAAATTTGTCCAATTTACTTCTCGCCGTCTATTTTCATTTAGGCAGTGGCTTTGGTCCAGTCTGAGATTAGATTGGACGGTGTTGTTGGGCCCGTAGGGGCCCACCACGGGTCTCGTTTTGATAATCTGAACCGTTCAATGTGTAGAACTCATCAAGTACTATATTCCTGTAAAAAATCACGTTGATCGGATATCGATAGATATGTGATCAAAACAGTTTTTTGTCAACCGTTAATTTGTTTACCGTCAATTTTTTTTTTATACAAAACTGATTTGATCACATAGCTATCGATATCCGATCAATGTGATTTTTTACAGACATATAGTACTCAACGAGTTCTACATATTGAACAGTTTGGATTATCAAAACGGGCCTAAAAAAATGAGCCCATGAGCCGAACTAGACGGGTCCAGGTCCAGTCTTGATCTCAACTTGAGATAAGCTGGACCCTTTCATTTACAATCAAACAGAAACTACTGACTTAGCACTAAATTTAATTTGGAATTTTATTTTACCTCCAAACTATGCCTTAAAAATCAATAAGCCTCCTAAATTAAAAAAAATTAAATTTCAAATAATATACTTTGCAAAAAAAAAATAATAAAAACATATAAAATTCCTCATTTAGAATTATCTTTTTAAGTTTCAAATTATCTAGAGCCCATCCTGGATAAACTATTTGAGTCGTGGATAAACTAATTGAGTCAAAAATTTATTGGCTACTTTATGTGCATGCATGCACGTACTTGTAACTAGTTTATTCCACAAATTATTTTTTATAGAATTGATAGACTAATAGTAATTTCAAAAATTGAGTGTGTAAAAAAACAATTAAAATTCAATTATTGTCTAAAAATTTATTTAAAGTTTAATTTTTTTTTTTCATTTTTGAGATGAAAAATTCACCTTGTTTGGTTGCAATTTTTTTAAAATGAGTTTTTTATTTTTAGTATTTTTTTTTATTTTTTGTTTTTTATTTTTGGTTGTTTTTAGTGAATTTAAATTATATAGGTGTAGACACCCCATTTTTTACCGTCCTCAAGACTTGGACGTCACCGTTTGAACACTCGGTGATCATTCATGTTCGTGTTCGTTTTGAGTTCTCGGAGGTCTCGGCTACGCGCCTTGCCTTAGGATCTCTCGATTTGCTTGTTTTGTGTTTGGTTTTGCACCAAACACTTGTTGTTTTGCTTCTGAGGGCAGGGAATGGCTTGTTAGTCATCCCCACACCTCACCGGCCATGGTTTGAAGCCACCGGCCCTGTTTTGTTGATACTGGCCATTGGTGATGGCCGGTCGGCACTCTTTATGGTCTGCTGACCATTGTTTTGGTCAATTTGTCATTTTTGGCTGGCCGACCACTGTTCATCTGCTTTTGGCAGATATTTTATGACAGCTGTGATAGCTGGCATCCACAATGCCCCCCCTCCATACACGTGTATGGAGGGATTTCCCTCTTGCTTAGCTTGTTTTGTAAGCTTTGCAAGATTGGAATTCCTATAAAGGGAGGGCTTCTCCTCCTGTAACGCCCTCAAAATAATACTAAACCCATCAATATAAACATGCATTAATATAAGGAAGACCAACAGTTTCTAATCATCAGAGTTCTTTATTACAAAAGATATTACATATTAACAGCAAAAGCTAATGCCCTAAAGGGCTTACATCTTTCCAAGTTAACACTTGGTTACAAAAGAGAGTACTAGCTCAATTACACATTAAGCCCTTGGCTTGAATCTACACATAATACATCAAAAGAATAGGACAATAAAAATTATGTCCGCCTCTAGCCTTCCAAGCTATGTCCTTGGAGGTGTCACGCTACCTGCGCACCGAAAATGATGTTCCATATAGGGTGAGCCACCAGAGAAATACACTAAACCAACTATGAACAATGACTAAAAGATTAGCAACTAATAGATGGTCAACACTCACACATTCACTTACCTCATTTTACAATTCCAAAATAATTAAGTCTATGTTACAATTCACCTTCCATTTCTTATTCGACTTTGAGTTTGAAAACTAGGCTCAGTACTCTGGTCAAAACATTTGATGAGACTATGATTCATCATTAGAACACTTTCGAAAATTCATTAAAGATACACATGTTGGTGTTGTATCAAAAACACATAAACCACTTCCATACTTTACTCATGATACACATGTTGGTGTTGTATCAACTTAACATAGAAACATTTTCTATACTTCACAACTGATAACAATATACATTTTAGTGCTATATCAAATCAATCCAGACACTTCCGTACTTCACAAAATGATGATGATATACATGTTAGTGCTATATCAAATCAAACAAACAACACTTCAATTGCTAAGCATATGAGCTGTATCAACACTTCAATCGATAAGCATATGAGTCAGATTATAACTACAATGGGAGAGCATATGAGCTGCATCCCCGGGTTCATCCCCCATCTCCCCATAACCATTAACCGGTTTAGAGGTACATCCCCCATCTTCCCCTAAACCGTGGAGTACATCCCCCATCTCCTCCCATACACAAGCAATGCATATAAACACAGAATCATATACGCAATCAATCAACACATAAAGTTAATGTATTCCATTCACCGTCTACACATAATGCATATAAACACATTGGTCATATGCACAATCAATCAATACATAAATTTAATGTATTCTACCAACCGTCATACTCTATGACACATCCAATTGATTAGTTTTAGTTTGCCTAATCATCATGCATTGTCTACAACAATCAATACTACCTCCACCGTAGTACAAAGCAATTATCTCTAAGCAGAAATAAATGCACAAATGGATAATATATCAACATTTCAACTAGGTGAGTAATGAATGATTCAACTACACCCTTTAGTCCCATACAGTCCCAATTTCAACATTCTCAACCCAATTCCTCATTTTCTTTAATTAATTACATGCACTAATTAATTAAACCAATTAGGGTAAATTACCATAATTCACAAAACAACCCTAAGGTTCCATTTCTATCAATGTTCCAACATTAATCTCGTTTCTCTATGCCAAATCTTGCATATAGGTTTATTTTAAATAAAACCCCAACTTTTGTAAAAATACACAAAAGACCCAAACTTTCTCAAAATTACCCAACAACCCCAACATATCAAAATGCCAAAATTCAAAGACAAAATTCATAAGATGGAGTAGGTTATCCCTACCTCGAAGTTAGAGCCCAAGCGGAGATGAAGACCAAAACTCAAAGTGCTCCAAAACCCAACTTCTTCCGATTAAGACAAAGATCTCAACACCTCTATCTTTTTAACAAAGGACCTAGGGTAGGAAATCACTCTAGGTAGATCAAATCTTAGAGAGAGTAATTCTAGAGAGAGGCTCTCGGATTTAGGGTTTGGAAATCAAAAGTTTTGAAAAAGTGATTTGGAATCATTGCCGTCTCATTGATATAAACAAATCGCTTCGAAATTCGACCACACAGAAACACTAGCTCGAGCCAAGACAGCCTTGCTCGAGCCAACAACCTAGAAGCGCGGTCGAGCGACAGCTTCCGAGCGGCGAAGCGAAGGATCAACACTCACTCGAAGAAAAGCTCGCCGAGCTAAGAATTCTAGTGTTCAGTCCTAGTACCAGACGGCAACGCCTTCGCTCGAAAGCGCCACCACCTCGACCCACCAGACAAAAATCCACTCGCCGAGCGACCAAACCTCAGCTCGAGCGAAGAACAAAGACAGAGCTCGCTCGGCGACCAACTCGCCGGCGAAGGTCCAAAATTTCGACAAGAACACTTGGTTCCCAAACACAACCAACCTGTAACAAACCTGCCCAACACATCCTATAACTCAGAAACAAAGTATGAAAGGACGTAAACAAGGTTTAAACAACTACTAACATCTACGGACACAAGTCCAGATCACTGTACAACAAGGGTTAAAGCTCGGGATCGCTATACCTCCCTCCTCAAGGGTTCCAAAAAAGTTCCAGAGGTTCTGAAAATTAGGGTTAGAGTTTGAGATACAACCTTCTATCTATATTCCCTTATTTAATCCCATTTAGTGTCTTAAAGGTGTTTTTGTTCTTAGTTTTACACTAAGGCACCTAGTGTTACACTTTCCTTTAGTTACTGAGGTTCTAAGGGTTCGATTTTAGAGTTTTGAGTTGGGTTTTGATCAAAGGGAGGTGTTGGTCTTGTTGTTCTTGAAGTGTTCTTCAAGGGTAAGAACCTACCTTCTTTATTTCCCATTTTTGCACAAGCTTTTAACCTATCTTGCATTTGTTTTTAAGCTTAACTTATAACTGATAAAAGTTATGTTTTTAAGTGCTTAAAATAGTTGTTTAAGATCACTTTGTTGTTTGGGGTTGTTTACCCCCTCTTAGGCCTTGTTTGGCCTCATTTTTGTGCCTTTTTTGTGAGCTCCGGGACCACCTTGTATTGGCCTTCTCACTTGGGGATGGTGTTTTGAGGTCCCAAGAAGGAGAGGGCCATCCCCTCTCCTTATTTTCTTCAATATTTGTCATTTTTCCCTCATGTGTGAGCACCTTTGTTAAGTTCATGTTGACTATGTCTTAGCTAGTATTTGTGGTTGTTTTACCATGATTTACCTCTGTCCAAAGTTGGTTTAGACATACCATGCATGCCTTGTATACTTGTCTTGTAATCCAATGATTTTGCCTTAACATGCACCTAGCATTTAGACCACTATGCTTACTTGTTTTGGCCTAACTCTATGAAGCTTTTATCCTTGTTGTAGCATGCTTAAACTCTGATTTTGGTCTTCATGGCCATGCTTGAATTGCTTTGTATAGCTTCCATGCAAACTAACTTGTAGGCTTTAAGTATTGAATCCTCTAGCATGCTCTACTTGCATCATTTCAGTGGTTTGGCATCACTTATGATGATATTTCAGTCCATATAGCATGCTCAAATACTTGCATTTATCACCTATTCCGTGCTTTGGATAGTTTGTGTTTTATGCTCCATGTTTGGACCTTTGTGTAGCTTCCATGCTTAGACCATTTAGATGCCATCTAAGTGTGTCTTTGGCCTTATTTTTGTCTGCCTCAGGGACTGTTTTGAGTCCCTTTGGCCCTTTGAGGCTTGGTTGACATGGTCATGGCTTGAGCCCCTTGGCTAGCTTTGAGTTTTGGACCTTGTTGCATGCCTTATTTGCATGGTTTGGTTGGTTTGGCACCATCCTTAACATGATTTCAAAGTTTATCAATGCTTGCCATATGTCCATGTTCATCCCTTTTAAGTGTACTTAAAGTTGCTTCTTTATGCTTAAGTATTGGACCATGTATGCATTCATGTTTGTATGTAAATTTGCCTTCATGTTCTTAGCATTTTGGCCACTAATTTGGGCTTATTTGAGAGCTGCCCATACTAGTTTAAGACCATCCTCGCATGTTGTTGCATGCTTGCCTAGTATGTTGTCACATACTTGTTACGTGTTTAGTGAATTACATGTTGTAGCATGCTAGTTCAATTGTGCCTGTTGTGTACTTAATCCATGACATGTTGTTGCATGCTTAGGTTGTAATGCATTTGGCATGCATTCTCTCTTTTAGTCACTTAACATGTTGTTACATGTTTGTACGTTGTCACATGCTTGCATGTTTAGGATTACATAGCATTGAGCATGCATCCCTTGCCTCTTGATCAACCATGACAGAGGTTGGGTCCCTTGTGTGTTTGTATGCATTTCATTTGACATTAAATGCACAACTTGACACCTTGGATCATCATGCATTGAAATGCGTGATTGGTGGCCCGAAGGTCGAGAGCCAAACTCCATTGAGTTCATGACATGATAGATATAGCGATCCTGGGTTTACCCCTTATTGTACAGTGATCCGGACATGTGTCCGTGGATGTTAATAGTTGAGCATTGTCTTGTTTACATCCTTTTCTACATTATATTTGAGTTATAGGATGTGTTAGGCAGGTTTGTTTCAGGTTGGTTGTGTTTGGGAACCAAGGGTTGCTGCCCAGAATTTTTGTCCTTCGCTCGAGCGAGGAGTTGGTCGCTCGAGCGAGCGTTGAGTTTTGTGTCTGGTGGGTCGAGCCAGAGTGGCTTCGCTCGAGCGAACGATTGCGTCTGGTACTGGACCTGAACACCATGATTTTTGGCTCGAGCGAGCTTTTCTTCGCTCGAGCGATCTTCGCTCGGCGAAAGCGCTTTGTCGCCGAAGCGTCGTCTAGTTGCACTGGCGGTCGAGTTCCTAGCTCGAGCGAGCTTTTCTTAGCTCGAGCGAGCTTCTGGGTTGTTGGCTCGAGCGAGACCTTCTTGGCTCGAGCTAGGGTTTTCAGGTCCGTCGCCGAGCGACCAAGCCTTCGCCGAGCGAGCCTATTTATATCGATTAGCAATGACGATCTAAACTTCACTTTTTTTAAAAACTTTAACATCTTCAAACCCTAAATCTGAGAGCCTCTCTCTCTAGACTTGCCTTCTCTCTAAGAAATCATCTCTCTAGAGTGTGAATCTCCCCTAAGTGCTTTGTTAAAAAGATAGAGGGTGACTTGGGCTTCGATCTAATCTGAAAATATTTAGTTTTGGAGCAAGTTGGGTGTTGGGTCTTCATCTCCTTTTGAGCTCAAACTTTGAGGTAGGGATATCCTACTCCTCTTTATGGATTTTGTCTTTGAATTTTAGCATTTTGATGTGTTGGAAGTTGTTGTGAAATTTTGAGAAAACTTTGGGCCTTTGTGTAATTTTACAAAAGTTGGGGTTTTATTTATAATGAACCTAGAGGCATGTTTGGTATAAAAATATGGGATTAATGTTGAAACATTGATGAAAATGGAACCTAAGGGTTGAGATGTTAATTATGGAAAATGCCCTAACTACATTGATTAATTAATTGATATGATTAATTATGAGAAATGAGGAATTGAAGTGGAAATGTTGATTTAATATCCATTTTGTGCATTTATTTTCTGTTTAGAAATATCTGCTTTGGGCTATCGGTGGAGGATAGTCTTGATTGTTGTAGACAATGCATGATGATTAGGCAAACTAAAACCAATCATTGAAATGTGTCATTGAGTATGACAGTTGAAGAATACATTAACTTTATGTATTGATTTGTGGTGTGTATAATTATTGTTTATATGCATTGTGTTGTGTTGGAGAAGATAGGGGATGAACTCCACGGTTTAGGGGAAGATAGGGGATGTAACTCTAAACCGGATGTTGTTTGGGAGAAGATAGGGGATGGACTCCGTAGATAGAGCTCATATGCTTGTCTAGAAATGTGTTGACAGAGCTCATATGCTTGTCTTGGGAATGTGATATAGCTAGTATGCTTATCTGTGGAAGTAATGAAATTGAAAGTGGTTTACATGAGTTATTGTCTCATATGAGTTGTTTGGCCAGGTTCTGAGCCATGAATTATGAATTGAGAATTAAATGAAAATGGAGATTGAATTGAACATAGGCTTGAAAGTCTTGGAATTGTAATGTGTTATGAAAGAGTGTAAAAGTGTTGACCATCTATCAACTGTTAATCTTTTAGTCATTATTCATAACTGGTTTAGTATATTTCTACTGGGCTGTGGCTCACCCTATATGGGAACATCATTTTCAGGTACAGGTAGCATGCCACCTCCAAGGACATAGCTTGGGAGGCTTGAGGTCGATGCATTTTGGTCGTCTATTTTCTTTTGATGTATTACATGTAAATTCAAGCCAAGGGCTTAAGGTGTAATTGAGCTAGTGCTCTCTTTTTGTAACCAAGTGTTAACTTGGAAAGCTGTAAGCCCTTAGGGCATTTGTTTTTGTTGTTAACATGTAATACTTTTTGCAATGAAACTGTGATAAATAGAAGGATATGAAACTTTTATATATATCAATACATGTCTTTACTGTTGGGTCTTATGTTGTTATTTTGAGGGCGTTACAATAGAGAGATTGGTTGTGCAAACATTTGTTTTGAAATGCATTGCCATGTCTTGTCTACCCTCTGCTGCTGCAAAAATAGGATTTTGTAGGCATGGATGGCCGACCGACCACATTGAGTGCCGGCCGACCACAAATCTCAGGCCGAGAGCTACATTTATGGTCGATGACCACTTTTCCATGGTCGGTGACCATTCCTCTTGGCCGGTGGCACGCCACAACCCTCAGGGGGTATTTCAGAAGCATCCTTGGGACTTTTGCAGTCTCCAGAGAAGAAAAACAGTGCAAACAGAGGCAGCAAGAGTATGGCGATGGATTTCCGGGTAGAATCGAGCATGCGTGCATTCATCCCTCTTCCCGAGGCCTCTTTACTGCTTTTCTTAGCTGAATTGATTCGTTAGTTAGTTAAGTGTGGTAAATATTTAATTAGCTTGTAGGTTAATTAATTTGTATTATTCTTTCAGTCCCTCCGAGAGAGGGCACAATTGTGTAATAAGCGTGCATGTGTGTGATGCATGTCTTCCAACCATCATTTCTTTCTCCCTTTTACTTAACCGCTTATGATGGTTAGTTCTAGGGCATGTTTCAATTAGCATTCTTATGCTATGCATGTTTGCATCATTCATCTGTATTGCATGCACCAGGCTTGGCGCATCATACTAACTACATAGTATTTCAATTCCAAGTTGAATACGTGTATCGAGTTGTTGCATTTCACATGCCATCCTTAGATTAGCTGAGCCTATTCTAGTTGCATTTTGTATGCGATGCATTAGCCATCTTAACATGGACTTGGATCATACATTTGATTACTAACGTGTACCTTGTTTTGGCTCGGAGTACTAGGTAAGCGTTTATGCTTTAGCATCTTGCATGTGTGTAAGTGTTAAAATGACAGCATGCTTACCATGAGGCTATGTGCTTATATGATATAACTGCCTAAATGCCTGTGGGTGAAGGTTGGATTACTTGAATTGGATCAATTCATTGAAATCCGTGTTTTAGCCTACTTGCGAGTTGCAAACCTCAAACCATTTCCAAACAAACGGATATGCAATGCTTTGTTCCAAATTAGGTGATCTAGTCTATACTTGTTTTGCTGCACGCATCATATAGTAATTCTAGCTAATTAATCAGAATAAGAACGCATGTGTTTTAAAAAACGAGATATCATGTTTAGTAGTGGCCGATCTTTGATCGGGCGAGCGGGGGTGCTCATAGCTGACCTTCCCCAATCGTACCCAAGTTCTCGAGCCGAGGCAACTTTGGTGATGACGGACACGTGGCCTTAGGCAAACGAGTCAAGGTTTCCTAAATTCCCCAAAATAAAATATTTAGGTGGCGACTCTGTATTTGGCAAAGCAGTCCATGTTTGGCACTTCTTTCAAAAAAATCTGTTTAAAAAAAAAAAACGATTTGCTAGATTTGGACTCTTTGATGATTTATCAGTCTTGCATTGCACTTTGTGAGACTAGATTTAGAACCGTGACATGGAGTCCTAAACTGTAGTGAGCCCAAATGAACAGAACGGGGGATTCCCACCCCGGGACGTTCGGGGATGTCTACAATAGGTTATCATTCTAAGTTTAAACTTATTTTTATATAATTTTTTTGTAAACATTTTAAATATATATATATAAGTTTTTACGACATTGTGTTCTTCAGAAGAACAATTCTTTTTTTTTTCTTTTTTTTTTTGCATATTGATTTAACAGGTTAATAGAGAAGTCAAAAAAAAGAAAACAAAAAAGGGAATAATTTTTTTTATTCATTGTGTTTTCAATTTTTTCTTTCTTTCTATATTTCTTTAAAATGTAGGTAAATTGTTTTTCAATTTTCAAATTGTTTCCAAAACAATAGTATACCAAACTTTTCAAAAAAAATAAAAATAAAAATAAAAAAATAATTGCACACACAGAAAAAGAATGAGGATGTTCTGAAACATTTTTTGAAACACAAAAAACAATGATAATAATATAATATTAAAAAACAAAAAAAAATTCTTAATTCTTGAATGGCTGCGAATAGTAAGTGAGAATAGTAAGTTGAAAATATATTCTGAAAATTTACTTATTTTAGAAAAAAAATAATGAGGAAGAAGTAGACATTCACAATTTTTTTTTTTCTTTTTTGAATTTCAATGCTTAATAGGATATATATACACTCATAAATATTTTGAAAGTTACTTATTTTAGGGGGGGGGGGGAATAGAAGAAGAAGTAGAAGTAAAATGAAGAAATAGATATTCAGATTTTTTTTTTTCAATTTCAAGGTTTGATAGGATATATATATATATATATCACTCATATACTTTTGCATTATCTTTGAGTTTTTTTTTTTTAAGATTTTAATTAGTTAATTAATTTTTTTTCATATTTATCCAATCTCTGTTATTACAAATGTTTAGTCTTTGAATTTGTGTTTAATTATTTTTATATTCAATATTTTAAAATTTTATATTCATTTAAAGATACGGCCAAAATTATTTATATATTCAATTTTTTTTAAAAATTTATATATTTAATATATTGAATGCACTATTTGAAGCTTATATTTATTTTACGAATTTGCACATACATCCCGTGTGTCTAGTCACTAATTATTATTATTATTATTAGGTATGCAGTGTTAGTTAGTGGGTCATAGACTTGTCCTTCTTCTCAACTCAACCCAATCATGACCCAATGGACTTAATAAAGAAGCCATTAGTTTTGTTGAAACAAAAAAAAATTTAAAAAAAAAAAAAAAAAATTCATTAATCCCAGAATAAAAATGAGATCTCTATTTACCATCTTTATACATGGACATTTTTATTTTCACAAAAGAAATTATAACTATTCTAAAACAGGAATAAATCATAACATATTTAATCAAATCTCCAACCTTTAATATATATTTTTAAAATCAAAGCCAACAAAATAGTCTTTTGCTTTTTCGATTGAATCAAGAAAGTCTTGATCATTTAGGATATGTTGCATGTTATACACCACACATTTGAAGAATGAATAATAACACAAAAGTGATAAGTTGTGTTATTTATATCAACAATTATAATATAGCAATCCCGGGTTTACCCCTTGTTGTATAGTGATCCGGACGTGTGTCCGTGGATGTTGGTAGTGGATTGTTGTCCTGTTTACGATCTTTCATATATTGTATTTGAGTTATAGGATGTGTTGGGCAGGTTTGTTTCAGGTTGGTTGTGTTCGGGAGCCAAGGGTTGCTGCCCAGAATTTTTGTCCTTCGCTCGAGCGAGGAGTTGGTCGCTCGAGCGAGAGTTGAGTTTTGTGTCTGGTGGGTCGAGCCAGAGCGGCTTCGCTGAGCGGCAGCGATCATCTGGGCTGGACTCAACACCATGATTTCGCTCGGCGAGCTGATTCTTCGCCGAGCGATTCAGTTTCGCTTCGCCGAGCGAAGCGGTTCGCTTCCGAGCGTCGCGTTAGTTGCGAACTGAAGTCGAGCTCGCTCGGCGAAGCTTTTCTTCGCTCGAGCGAGCTTCTAGGATGTTGGCTCGAGCGAGACCTTCTTGGCTCGAGCTACGGTTTTCTGGTTCGCCGGCGACCAAGTCTTCGCCGAGCGAAGCTGTTTATATCGGGCGACACAGCGATCTAAACTTCACTTTTTGAAGCTTTTACTTTTAAAACCCTAAATCTGAGAGCCTCTCTCTAGACTTGCCTTCTCTCTAAGAAATCATCTCCTAGAGGGTGAATCTTCCCTAAGTGCTTTGTTAAAAGGGTAGAGGGTGACTTGGGCTTCGATATAATCTGAAAATATTCGGTTTTGGAGCAAGTTGGGTGTTGGGTCTTCATCTCCTTTTGAGCTCAAACTTTGAGGTAGGGATATCCTACTCCTCTTTATGGATTTTGTCTTTGAATTTTAGCATTTTGATATGTTGGTAGTTGTTGTGTAATTTTGGGAAACTTTGGGCCATTGTGTAATTTTATAAAAGTTTGGGGTTTTGTCTATAATAAACCTAGAAGCATGTTTGGTATAGAAACATGGAATTAATGTTGAAACATTAGTGAAATTGGAACCTAAGGGTTGTAATGTTAATTATGGAAACGCCCTAATTACATTGATTAATTAATTTGAATAATTAATTGTGGAAAATGAGGAATTGAAATAGAATTGGGTCATGGGTTATGATGGAAAGAATACATTGATTTTATGTATTGATATGTGATGTGTATAATTGTGATATATATGCATTGTGTTATGTTGGAGGAGATAGGGATGGACTCGCGGTTTAGGGAAGATAGGGATGGACCTCTAAACCGGATGTTACCGGGAGGAGATAGGATGAACTCAGAGATAGAGCATGTATGCTTATCTAGAAATATATTGGCGAGCATGTATGCTTGTCATGGAAAGTATGAATGTAACTGTTTTGTTTATATTTGTTGATGTGATGAAAGAATGTAAAAGAATTGACCATCTATCAATTGTTAATCTTTTAGTCATTATTTATAAGGTTTAGTATATTTCTCTTTGCCGTGGCTCACCCTATATGGGAACATCATTTTCGTGTATCGGTAGCATGCCACCTCCAAGAACTTAGCTTGGGAGGCTAGTGGCGACGGACTTTTTGGTTGTCTTTCCTTTTGCGGTTACATGTAAATTCAAGCCTAGGGCTTAATGTGTAAATGAGTTAGCACTCTACTTTCTTGTAACCAAGTGTTAACTTGAAAGTCAGAAGTCCGTGAGGGCATTTGCTTTGTTGTTAACATGTAATGTAACTCTGATGAATGGAAGAACGTGGATCTTTTATATATCATAGCATGTTAATATTGTTGGTTTAATATCATTATTTTGAGGGCGTTACAACTTGGTATCAGAGCATACCGGGTTCGAATACCTTGGGTACGTGGGAAGTGATTAGAATCACAATGGGTTTGTCTCGCTTGATAGAGACTTAGGTGTATTGATATATGCTTATGTGATAACATGCTTATGTGATTATTTGGGTATGGGATTTAGTTTCTAGGATGTTGACTGGATCTTTGGGTTTCTGAGAGCCCCGTTGGAAAGGCACTTGATCAATGCTGTTTCTAACCGGTACTCTAGTAACGCCTTGGGACTGTCATCATCCGGAAATGAAATTCGTAAGTGCTTATGTGTTTATGTGCTTACGTGGAATGAATTACAGTTATTCATGTATTAGGACGTGAGTGTTTAGTTTTGGCACGTTGATAAATGTGCTAATGATCTGTGTTACCTTTATTAGGATGTCAGGACGAGCAAGAGGTGGTAGGCGTGGTAGGCCTAGGAGGCAGGAAGTGCCATTACCGGATGAAGTTCCGGCAGTTCAGGAAGGGGTTGGTCAGGCCAATGTGGCCGAGCCAGTGGGTCAAGAAAGCTATGGGTGCCTTGGCGAGAGATAGCAGGGCCTTAGGTATTCTCGAGCAGAAATCGTGCAACCGAGGCGGGACCTTCTTTCTTGAAGAGGGAGTTCTTCGGTCTAACCGGAGGAGTTTGTTGGGGATCCTAAGGAGCCATTGAAGGCGCATTGAGTGGCTAGAACAGATGAGTAAAGCGTTCAAATGCTAGGCATTGAGGACGGAGCATTGAAAGTGACGTTGGCATCCTTCCAAATTGAAGGAATCTTGGTCAATGGTGGAAGTATGAGAAAGTTCGTGGGTGGTACTTGGAGGCGTTTGTGAATGCTTTCAGAGAGGTTTTATCATGATGGCTAGAGAGAGACTAAGGGATCGGTTTACCAAGCTTAAGCATGATGGTTTGTCTGTGGCGAGTTTGAGGCTACATTTACTAGCTTGTCGAGGTTTGCACCGAACTTGTGGCGACAGAGGCGCCGTTGCTATGAGTTTGAGCGGAAGTTGAGGTGGGACCTCAAGTTGAAAGTTGGTGGACCTTACATTAGTCTGAGTACAGCATTTGGTGGATCTTTGCGGCTCATATGGAGTGATGATGCGAGAGGAGAAGAAGAGAAACATGGGGGCTCCAAGAGGGGCCAAGAGGACAGTGATGGTAGGAGGCAGAAGGGTTATAACCCTCAGCCGTCCCAGGGTGGTTTGGCCAGGTCGACTTTCCCAAGACTGCAGTCAGTGCTCGGGAGGCGATCGAGGAGAGTTCTGTTACAAGTGTGGCCACGGTCACAAGGCTTCTGTTGCCCAAGGCGGCGGGGTCGAGAGTCGCTTCTTCGTCAGCCAGACCACAGAGTCAGAGTTCGGGCAGGGGGCAGCCCGTATCGTGTTACCAGTGTGGACAGCCCGGGCACATGAAGAGGTATTGCCCACGGTTGAGTGCCACTTCAGGAGCGTCTGGTTCTAGACAGACGCAGGGATTTCAGCCAGCTCAGTCTGTGCAGGCCTCGAGGGCCAATCCGGGGGCTTCGTCGTCCGGTCAAGACTGCAATCCTATGCTCCGAGAGGCGGCAGTAGATCGAGGGGACAGTCTGCTAGCGTGTATCTTTATACAGCAGACCTAATCTGACTCCATCAGTAGTGAGAGGTACTTTTTTGTTTTGCAACTCGGTTGCTAGAGTGTTGATTGACACGGGTGCATCTCATTCTTTTGTATCTGCTGCATTTGCATCTGTGTTGGAACTGGAGTTAGCACTTTTAGCATCTCCTATTTGCGTTGTGTCACCTATTGGGGTGAGTTAATTTTGAGGCACGGATGTAGAGGTTGTGATATAGAGGCTCGATCATCGACTTCCTTTTCCATTTGTAGTTATGCCCATGAAGGGCTTTGATGTTATTTTGGGTATGGGTAGTTATCGTCATACCGGCGGTTATTGATTGTTACCGCCAGAGGGTTACCTATTTGTCAGATGAGCAGGAGTTTTTCCACTTTTTAGGAGACCGGGTTGGTAGTATTGTGCCCGCAGTGCGGTCATGGCGGAATGAGCTTAGTAGTTTACTTGCTAGTTTTGAGAATGGTGAGTGTGATGAGACCCATTGAGTTGCCGAGGGTAGTTTGTGAATATGCAGATGTCTTTCCCGAGGATCTTATTGATTTGCCACCCCACCGAGAGACGAGTTCTCTATTGATTTAGTGCCGACGCAGCGCCGATTTCTATGGCACCTTATCGTTTTGCCCAAAGAGAGTTGATTGAGTTGAAAGTTCAACTCCAAGAATTGCTAGATAAGGGCTTCATTCGCCCTAGTGTATCGCCGTAGAGCACCGGCCCTCTTTGCTAAAAAGAAAGCGGTGCCTTGAGGTTGTGTATCGATTAGGAAGTTGAATCAGACTCTGATTAAGAATAAGTACCCTATGCCCGTATAGATGACTTGTTTGACCGGTTGAAGGGTTCCGTTGTTTCTCTAAGATAGACTTGAGATCGGGTTACCACCGGTTGAGGGTCGAGAGGAGGATATTCAAGACGGCATTCCGCAGCGGTATGGCCATTATGAGTTTCGTGATGCCATTTGGGCTTACTGCTTGCACCGCATCTTTATGGACTTGATGAACCGGATTTTCCGGGAATTCTTGGATCGTTTGTGGTCGTTTTGTGGATGATATTCTTATCTATTCACCCTCGAGCAAGAGCACGAGGAGCACTTGAGTGGTGCTTGAATTGCTTAGAGCCCATAGGCGTATGCCAAGTTTGGGAAGTGCGAGTTCGCTAAGAAGTCAAGTTCTTAGGCCATGTAGTTTCCTGGAAGGGGTGTCTGCTGATACGTCAAGACCGAGGCAAGATCGCAAGGCCTGACCTAAGAGTGTGTTTGAGATCCGCAGTTTTCTGGGATTAGCTGGGTACTACCGTCGATTTGTGAAAGATTTCTCCAGGTTAGCTTCACCGTTGACTAGGTTGACTCGCCAGGGAGTCAAATTTGTATGGAGTGAGACTTGTGAAAAGTCGTTTCAGGAGTTGAAAGTTAGATTGACCACCGCTCCGGTCTTGATTATTCCGGAGAGAGGGTTGGGTTATGCAGTCTATTGTGATGCCTCACGAGAGGGTTTGGGTTGTGTGTTGATGCAGGGAGGGAAAGTGGTAGCTTATGGCTCACGTCAGTTAAAAATACACGAGAAGAATTACCCTACACACGACCTAGAGTTGGCGGCTGTGATCTTTGCCTTGAAAATCTGGAGGCACTACCTTTATGGTGAGAGATTCGAGGTGTTCTCGGATCATAAAAGTCTGAAGTATCTGTTTTCACAGAAAGACTTGAACTTGAGGCAGAGGAGGTGGATGGAGTTTATAGAAGATTACGACTTCGAGTTGCATTATCACCCAGGGAAGGCCAATGTTGTGGCCGATGCCCTTAGTAGGAAATCCATTAGTGATGTAGCTTGTGTAGCCATCCGAGAGTGGGAGATGTTGGGGGCACTTGGCGAGTTTGACTTGCTTCTGGGCGAATCCGTTGAGGCTGCGGCCTTGTTTTTTGTTGTTGCGCAACCTACACTTGTGACTCGAGTGTTAGAGGCACAGAGAGGTGACCTTGAGGTAGAATCCCTCGGAGAAGATCTCCGATTGGGAAAGTTGAGAAGGGTTTGACGGCGTATCCCGACCGAGTTTGAGATACGAGACCGTCTGTTTGTCGGAGTCTGTCGAGAGGAGGTACTCAGAGTTCCATCATTCGCGCTTTGCGGTGCATCCGGAGGTACTAAGATGTATCGGGATTTGGGTCGTCGGTTTTGGTGGCGGGGTATGAAGAGATGTGGCGATCTTCGTGTCTAAGTGCCTTACTTGTCGCCAAGTGAAGGCCGAGCATCGAGGCCGGGTTTGTTACAACCCTTGCCTATTGCCGAGTGGAAGTGGGAGCATGTCACCATGGACTTCGTTGTAGGTCTTCCAAGACTCGGGGTAGTGACACTATTTGGGTGGTTGTAGACCGGTTGACCAAGTCGGCGCATTTCATTCCAATGCGTGAGAGATTCATGAGATCATCTTGCCGACTTGTATGTTCGGGACATAGTGAGATTGCACGGGGTCCCGGTGGCGATCGCCTCGGATAGAGATCCTCGTTTCTTTGCTAGGTTGTGGCGAGTTTGCAGAGTGCTTTAGGTACTAAGTGACCTTTAGTCTGACTTATCATCCTCGGTGATGGGCATCCGAGCGTACCATTGAATCCTTGAGGATATGCTTGAGGTTGTGTCCTTGATTTGATGGGACATGGGAGAGGCACTTACGGCTGGTGGAGTTTGCCTACAATATGATTTCGATCTAGTATCGGTATGGCACCGTTTGAGGCCTTGTATGGCCGACCTTGTAGGTCTCCGCTTTGTTGGGCGAGGTGGGTGATACACCTTTGTTGGGTCCGGAGTTGGTTAGGAGACAGCGGAGAAAGTTGAACTTATCCGTAGGAGGCTTGTTCTGACCAGAGTCGTCGAAATCTTATGCATCGTAGGAGGAGACCGTTGGTGTTTGAGATAGGTGATCATGTCTTTTTGAAGATATCACCTAGGCGGGGATTGATGAGATTTGGGAAGAGAGGAAAGTTATCCCCTCGGTTTATTGGTCCTTTTGAGATCCTTGAGAGGATTGGCGAGGTTGCTTACCGTTTAGCTTTGCCGCCACAATTGTCCGGAGTTCATGACGTGTTTCATGTGAGTATGCTTCGGAAGTATGAGCCGGATCCATCACACGTGTTGGATTGGACCGACTTAGAGGTAGATGAGGATGCCTCGTATGAGGAGAGACCGGTTCAGGTCTTGGATAGGCGGGATCAAGTCCTGCGTGGCAAGACCATCCCTTTGGTTAAGGTTTTGTGGAAACATCACGGAGTGGAGGAGGCTACATGGGAACGTGAGTTGGGAGTCCGTGAGAAATATCCGGACTTATTTGTTGATGTGTAATCAAGTGTTGCAATTTTGTAATTGTAATGAACTTTAAGAACATTTGAAATGTCTTAAGTTGTAAGACATGGTGTATGTTTTGGTTAATGTAAATGTTGTAGAACTTGCCTTGTTATGGGAGTTGATTATAATATTGCACATGTTGGCTATATTATAGAAATAAAATTGTATCATGATTATTGCTTATGATATAAATTGTAAACCATATATGTGGGAAATGGTTGAAATGGAAAGAAATTGCATGTTGAAATGTACATATTGAGAAATGTCTCTTGATAGGAGATGGATGACGTGTAATGGGTCGAATTGTTAAATGTTGTGTTATGACATTGTTTAAAATGGAGAAAAAGGCTTGTTTTTCAAAAACTTGTTTTAATTTCGGGACGAAATTCTTTAAGAGAGGTTATAGCAATCCGGGTTTACCTTGTTGTATAGTGATCCGGACGTGTGTCCGTGGATGTTGGTAGTGGATTGTTGTCCTGTTTCGATCTTTCATATATTGTATTTGAGTTATAGGATGTGTTAGGCGAGTTTGTTTTGAGTTGGTTGTGTTGAGCCAAGGGTTCTTGCCGAAATTTTGTCCTTCGCCGAGCGAGGAGTTGGTCGCCGAGCGAGAGTTGAGTTTTACGGTGGGTCGAGCAGGCGGCTTCGCTGAGCGAAAGCTAAGCGTCTGGTGACCTGAACACCATGATTTCGCTCGGCGGTGATTCTTCGCCGAGCGATCTGGTTGATCTTCGCCGTCGGCGGCGGTTTGCGCTTCGAGCGTGCGTCTAGTTGCGAACTGAAGTCGAGCTCGCTCGAGCGAGCTTTTCTTCGCCGAGCGAGCTTCTAGGATGTTGGCTTGAGCGAGACCTTCTTGGCTCGAGCTACGGTTTTACGTGTGCAGTCGCCGGCGACCAAGTCTTCGCTCGAGCGAGCCTGTTTATATCAGTTCGCAGCCAGTGATCTAAACTTCACTTTTTTGAAGCTTTTACTTTTTAAAACCCTAAATCTGAGAGCCTCTCTCTCTAGACTTGCCTTCTCTCTAAGAAATCATCTCCCTAGAGGGTGAATCTTCCCTAAGTGCTTTGTTAAAAGGGTAGAGGGTGACTTGGGCTTCGATATAATCTGAAAATATTCGGTTTTGGAGCAAGTTGGGTGTTGGGTCTTCATCTCCTTTTGAGCTCAAACTTTGAGGTAGGGATATCCTACTCCTCTTTATGGATTTTGTCTTTGAATTTTAGCATTTTGATATGTTGGTAGTTGTTGTGTAATTTTGGGAAACTTTGGGCCATTGTGTAATTTTATAAAAGTTTGGGGTTTTGTCTATAATAAACCTAGAAGCATGTTTGGTATAGAAACATGGAATTAATGTTGAAACATTAGTGAAATTGGAACCTAAGGGTTGTAATGTTAATTATGGAAACGTCCTAATTACATTGATTAATTAATTTGAATAATTAATTGTGGAAAATGAGGAATTGAAATAGAATTGGGTCATGGGTTATGACGATGGAAAGAATACATTGATTTTATGTATTGATATGTGATGTGTATAATTGTGATATATATGCATTGTGTTATGTTGGAGGAGATAGGGGATGGACTCATGGTTTAGGGAAGATAGGGATGGACCTCTAAACCGGATGTTCTTTGGGAGGAGATAGGGGATGAACTCGTAGATAGAGCATGTATGCTTATCTAGAAATATATTAGCGAGCATGTATGCTTGTCATGGAAAGTATGAATGTAATGCTTTTGTTTATATTTGTTGATGTGATGAAAGAATGTAAAAGAATTGACCATCTATCAATTGTTAATCTTTTAGTCATTATTTATAAGCGGTTTAGTATATTTCTCTTGGCCGTGGCTCACCCTATATGGGAACATCATTTTTAGTCTTGGTAGCATGCCACCTCCAAGAACTTAGCTTGGGAGGCTAGTGGCGGACCGGCTTTTTGGTTGTCTTTCCTTTTGCAGTGGTACATGTAAATTCAAGCCTACGGCTTAATGTGTAAAAGAGTTAGCACTCTACTTTCTTGTAACCAAGTGTTAACTTGAAAGTCAGAAGTCTGTAGGGCATTTGCTTTTGTTGTTAACATGTAACAGAACTCTGATGAATGGAAGAACGTGGATCTTTTATATATCATAGCATGTTAATATTGTTGGTTTAATATCATTATTTTGAGGGCGTTACATATAAAATTAGAGCACATGCAACACTATATTTATTCCAATAACACTAAACAATTTCTCTATGTTTTGTAGTTTTTACCATTTTTGGTATGGATAGTGTGCATCTTAAAAATGAAAACAAAAGAATAAAAAAAATATTGTGTAGTCTTTTTTTGTTTCCCAAAAAATAAATCAAACGTATTTTTCTTAACACAATAAATCGAGAGCACAATGTGTCTAATATGAGATCTTAAATTATCTTCTTTTATTTTTGTGGTTTTTTACTCGACGCCTCCATGCCAATATTATTCTCTCTTCTTCATTTTCTTTGAATACCAAAGTGGGAAGTTGTCGATGAATTACAACGAAGAAGACAAATGAATTCTTTGTTCTACAATGTGTTTGGATGGATCAAAGACTCACAATGGAGGAAAAAAGTGGTAACAACGCATATATTTATTTAGCTCTAAGCTTTTCTCATTATGTCTTAATGTTGCAAAGTTTTTCATTAATTTAAGATTATTTATCTTACATTCCACTTAAATGATATTTTCCCTTAATTTGAGCACCAGATTTGTCGTTCGGACGGGTTGTTTGGATGTTAAAGAGTTACTACTTTAAAAAATTATTAATTTCAAGATTCATAAAAAGTAGTATTTTTCAAAACAGAAAATAAACCAATGAGAAAACATACCCACAATAAAACAGAGTGAGTCTGAAGAGAGACAATCAAGACAAGAACCAGTAATAAGGAAGTCATGAACCGTATTAGAGAATTGGTAGCCCCTCCTCTTCCCATCCTCATCATTTTGTCCAAACACTGAAACTAAGCTCTCCTTGTAACAAATAGCCCAAAGCCCAAGAGCATTGCCACATCCGCAGATTTCAAGATTTCTTATCTCATGGGTTTCATGGTTGTACCACACCAGCTCATTCGTCTGACTTTCAAACAAAAGCTCCTCCTTCCAAAACCCACAAGGAAGAAAAACTTTTGGAAACCAATTTACTGTTATTAGTTTGGTCCAACGCCCTTCCTCCTCCATCACCCATATATCAATAATAGATTGCAAAATCACACCAGTTTGACAAAGGAACAAACCAATAGAATCATTGTACAATGAAAGAAACCCCCATTTATGCTCAGGATGATCAGGCCCCTCTATCTCTCTAAATTCTTCTAGCCGCATGTCAAATGAAAGGATCCTACATTTAATATAATCCATACCAGACAACTAATAGTATGTTCCATTTATGCATGTGGCACACGGAGAATTATAGATAGTACGGGCTTTAGGTAATGTAAGAAGATCGAAATGTCTCCACAAATCTTTTACTAGAGTGTATATTGCAGCAACATGATAAGGATAACCTATATATCATATGTTTCATCACCAATCCTTTCAATAAAGTCACGAATCCAAATAATCTTGTAATCCCTAGTCAATGGGTCCAACCCAAATCCAACCACATTTGTAAGGGCATGAAAATTAGGTGGAAGGATAGGTTCGAGTACATGGAGGCGGTTGAACTCTCTCACAGCAGGGTTCCACAGAGATATACGATCATTGTTGCTATAATACCAAGGAATGTGCAGCAAAAATATGCTGTCAATGGGGCCAACAACATTGCCCATATCTTTTGGGCTCTGTAGATGATCAAGATTTTCATGCAAAAGCAATATGCCAGCAAGTGTTTCATTAGGGAAAAGAGCAATAGCATATCTATCAATGTCGAAAATATAATGATGAACAAGGAGACGGCCATTATTGTTTTTCTGGTTAAAGTGCTTGCTAATGAAATCAGGGCTCTTAATTAGAGTGTACTAGTACCTACAGACACATTTGAATCGCAATAGGGATTTCACGGGTAGCCTTAAGAGTAACTCATTCACAACATCTTCAGGTAAATTTTGATCAATGTTGCTCAACATTTTACTGCCTCTGCTGCAAGAGCCTTATTTTTCTGATGACACAATATCATGAAATGATTCATGAAGATTTCTTATCCTTTGATTAGTGTGCGGTGTTTTCTTGTATGTGAAATCTAACGGTGGAGAATCTTTCAAGATCATTTTCATGATACCTGGCATTAGTGAAACTAAAAAGAACAAACATGTTATTGATTTTAGTTGAGAAAAAAAGGACCAAAAGAAATCTCGTAATGCTCACCAGCTGCAACAACCCCAATTGCAGAAAAGATATTGATAATGATTCATTTCCTTAATACACCAAATAAACAACAACAAAAAAATGTTGATGATGTGTTGTTTGTTATTTTGCATCAATAAACCAAAAATAAATATAATTCTAAAACATAAAAAAATCACTTATCCCGATGATCACAGTTGCTCTGCAACATTTTACCTTTCTCAAATCAGGCTTCATGAATCAAATCTTTTTTAAGAATGGTGACAGGGCAAGATGGGCCCGATTTTTATTTACTGGAACCCCGTCGGAGAATATTCTAAGTACCATCCCTGATCCCCATCAAAGAATATTTCTACATCTACCATCCCTGTCCCTAATGAGATAGATTCCCCATCAGGTTGGCTTTAGTAAAAATTCAAAACTGATTTCTATTGACCAATTTGAAGTCATGATGTCCACATGAGTAATTTGATGCCAAAGCCACATGTTTTTATAAGCATATAATATTTTTCTACAACATTTTGTTCGATAAATAGATTGTTCTTATGAAGAAAATTAAAGTTTCAAGATTAAATTGTTGAAAGATATATAAAAACTGTATTACAGAGGGTTGATGGAAAGGATATGAGACAAGAAAATTCATATCATTCCCATACCAAATTCAATTGGGGATCCCACATTTGATATCGCCAGAAGCCCTATAAGGGGAAAATATTGAACGCAAAAGCAAGGCAAGCTAATGTCGTGAAAAATTGCCATCCTAATCTTTTTCTATTTCCTAAGGACATCAATTTAAAAAAAATAAAAAACAAAAAAAATCACAAGTCATTAAATCCCAATTCTTATCAAAATAAATACCAAACAGTTGCCCAAACAAAATATAATCAAATAAGAACACTATTTATCAAATCAAAAAAAAAAAAAAAATCAAATAATTAGATAGGAGAGGTCAATCAAATATTGAAAAATCACTTCCAAGATTTCATCTGATTATGATGTATGAGTCCTATCAACCAATCAAGGAAATGAACTTAATAGTCTATGTACTCTTTGTAGGTTTTATGTTTTCCAACTAAGAAGCATGAACACTTCTAACAAGATAGCGTGTCCATGTTACTAACCAAAACATGTCAAACACTTCCCGACACATGTCCGACATTTATCCAAACATGTCATTTAACAACAAAAAAAAAAAGAAAAAGAAAAAGAAAAGAAAAGATTCAAACATGCTTCAAACTCTTGGAGGACATAATGTAACCATAGTTTAGGCACGAATGAAACTAATTTCAAATTTGAACAAAATAACTAGGGGATACAATGACAAAAGAAAAGGAATAAGAAAGTAAATTTATAGGAAACAATACCAAGTTGCATTTTCTTATAATCCTTGAATGAAATATTTATATTTATATATATGATATATAATAAATACTTAAAATTATAATTTTTTGAGTCCCCCACGTTTCCTTTATTTATTAAAAATTTTCATGTGTTCCTGTTTGTGTTTCTTAGATTTAGAAACTCTTATAGGTTTGATTCTCCAAGACTTTCCAAGTTGAATTCCATTGCACATATAACATTTATACATTTGTGTAGGACTAACCATTTTACTCGAAAAGAAAAATATATCAGATTTATTTTTTAAAATTTTTTTTATTATATATTATAAATCCTTTGTCACTTTACATTAGTTTTGAAAAATGTGTGCATTACTTCAATCAAACGTACGCTTGCACTTTGCGCCTAGGTTCCAAGACGCAGGAGGTAGGAGGCCATTGCGCTTAAGTGTTCCTCGTGTTTATTGCTTGTAGACTACTACACTTTCTTATGAGATTATCATCTTTGATCTCATACTAGAGTACTACTCAGCCAATCTATTGTTCTCAAAGGTTATGCAAGAGCTAAGTGATGACAAAGTAGGTACTATATACTCATTAATGGATATATTTTCAAGGTTAAGATATCTGCTTGGTCCACTAAGGTTATTTGGCATTGATGGTGGACTTGGTGGACAACTAAGAAGTACGTACACTTCTAAGAAAGTGACGCATCCGTGTCCTGTCCGTGTCGAATATCGACACTCTTTGGACACTTTCTCGACACGTGTCTGACACTCTTCAAAACGTGTCCTATTTTGTAATTTTTTTTAATGACTCGGACACTCTTTGGATACTTGGAGGACACATATGTCTATTGTTGAAAAATTTAGAAGTGAATGGAATTGAACTCCATTTGAATGAATGAGTGTAACCCTTTATGGTGCCTATTCATATGAAAGAGTGTGAACCCAAGAGACATGACCATTTTAAAGGTCACAAGTATTTCTATAATACCATCTTATCCCATGGCATCCATGAATAAGTTAAGGTCTGTTTTAGGATTCATACGTTATGTCTAGTCAAGTATATACAAGAGAGTGCATGGCACAAATTGGTTCGCTGTGCACACAGAAAGTTGTGCAATTTCTGTGTGGAGTGATCGTTGCATCCTAGAGGCAGGACGTCCATTAATTGCAAGCACCAGAGGCGAGGGCGGAATTCTGTCTTAAAGACGCAGTGTTCAAACAATGGCCTCGGTCACAATCTGTATTAAATTTACAGAATTTCTGTAAGAAATTTCTTGTGTTTTATTTTATTATTTATTTGCATTAAATTGATTTTCCGAAAATATTTTTCAACAATTTTAAGATAGAATTTCAATTTGTTTACAGTTTCTATGTGTACAGATTCTATGATATAGATTTAGTATTTTTCGATTAAAAATTTATTTTTTACATATCGTTTTCCTGCATAACGTGTTTCTTGTTTACGTTAAAACTCCCAGTATTATTTATTGTTTTTATGCACTAGTAATAGAATCCATAAAGGATGATGCTTTTATCCGAATGTGTTTGAGCCATATTCTATTTCCTATTGTTTTGTTTCTTATTCTGCTATCATAAATTTCTTACCGTATTTATAATAATAGAATCCATTTCTATTCTGCATACATAAATTTATTTTTGAAGAAATTTTTCATTATGTGTTTTCTAGTTTATTACACTATCATTTGTTATTCATGGTTATGTGTCTTTGAAAAACTGTTGGTTTCCTTCCTTGAAATTTAATTCGCGTAAATTTCTTTACAGATTCATGTTTTAACCAAATGGTTTGGGTTGAAACATAAATTTTTATTGCAATTTCATGATCATAATAAATAATACAGAATCTATGATTTTGTATCTATCATAAATATAGTTAGATCTTTACTGACATAATTTGTTTATGAAAATTTTTTTGTATTTTGAGTCAATTGGGTTTGTTCTGAAACTTCACTCATCAAATTCACATAAAAGTTGAAGTTCTTCAATAAATCTCGTCGGTTCAATTTCTTGTGAGGTAAATTTTTGGCATTGCCAAAGGATTTGAAATAAATTTTATGTGGGTTACTATATGCTATGCAAAAATAAAAAGCCATTCACCTTGTTTGGTTCCAATTTTTTCAATTCAATTTTTTGAAAATGGGTTTTTTACTTTTAGTATTTTTTTTTTTGTTATTTTTAGTATTTTTTGTTTCTAGTGAATTTAAATTATATAGGTTATCATTCTAAGTTTAAAATTATTTTTATATAATTTTTTTGTAAACATTTTAAATATATATATATATATAAAGTTTTTACAACATTGTGTTCTTCAGAAGAAAAGTTCTTTGTTTTGTTTTGTTTTTTTGTTTTTTTGTTTTTTTTTTTTTGATTTAACAGGTTAATAGAGAAATCAAAAAAAAGAAAAAAAAAAAAGGGAATAATTTTTTTTTATTCATTGTGTTTTCAATTTTTTTTTCTTTATATATTTCTTTAAAATGTAGGTCAACTGTTTTTCAATTTTCAAATTGTTTCCAAAACAATAGTATTTCAAATTTTTCCAAACCAAAAAAAAAAAATTGCACACACAAAAAAAGAATGAGGATGATCTTAAACATTTTTTGAAACACAAAAAACAATGATAATAATAAAATATTAAAAAAACAAAAAAAAAATTGTTATTTCTTGGATGGCTGAGAATAGTAAGTTGAAAATATATTCTGAAAATTTACATATTTTAGAAAAAATAATGAGTAAGAAATAGATATTCAGATTTTTTTTTTTTTTTGAATTTCAATGTTTAATAGGATATATATACACTCATAAATATTTTGAAAGTTACTTTTTTTGGGGGGGGAGGGGGTGTGGTTGGAAAAACAGAAGAAGAAGTCGAAGTAAAATGAAGAAATAGATACTCAGAAAAAAAAATTTCAATTTCAAGGTTCGATATGATATATATATCACTCATATACTTTTGCATTATCCTTTTTTTTTTTTTTTTTTTTGGGAGATTGATCAATAAGTCCCATATTTTTTCTTGTGATCCATTTAGTCCTTTTGGATGTATAATGACCATTTGTCCGCCACATTGTAGTGTTACATTGAAAAAGTATACTAAAGAGTTTTTTAGTGTCACATTATACATGCTACATTAGAGTTTCACATTTGGAAAAAGTACATTAAAGAGTTTTTAATTTTTTTAGAGTGTCACATCATATCCGCCACATTGTCACGTTCGGAAAAAGTATATTAAGAAGTTTTTAATTTTTTTAGAGTGTCAAATCATACTCTCTACGTTGTCACGTGTCACGTTTGCGGAAAGTACATTAAGGAGTTTTAAAAAAAAATTAGAGTGCCACATCCGTGTACTAATGAGTTTTTAATTTTTTTTAGAGTCACTACAACATTTTCTTAGTTTAGTGACATTTGAAAGTGCCACAAAACTATTGGTTTAATGACATTGTTTAGTCTTGTGGCATTTTGAACAAGTGCCATTTGTATCCGTGCCACGGTAGATACTTACAAGTGCCACTACACCATCATGGTTAAAAACTTTCAATGACATTTTGATGTCATGGTAGATATTATTTGTGGCACTATCAAGCGCCATTAAAAAAAGAATTAGTGACACTTATAAGTGTCATTAAACCATCAAAACTAAAACCTTTCAGTGACACTTTAATGTCATGGTAGGCACTATTCGTGACGCTATCAAGTGCCATTCGTGACGATAATTCGTTGTAGAACAATTTGATCCGCTCTTGCGGAGACTTGAACCGCCAACCTCTTGCACCATAAACCTTATACACCACACTCTTCCCACTACACCTCTATAACACCACATGATTATATATGCAACATATATTATTTTTATAGTACATACATCCATATTAATATAAAAGTATATGTATAAACATAATTATTTTATTGAACATAATTTATGTAAAATAAACTATTGACTAGCAAAATAAAAAAAGACTACTTTTGGCGACTAAAAATATTTTTTAGTTGCCAATTCTATACTTTTGGCTACTAATTGTTTTTAAGTTACTAAAAAACTTAACTTTTGCCGACCAAAATCGCATTTGGTCACCGAAGATGCACTTTCAGCTACCAAAATTTTGGTCACCGAAAAAATTTAATTCCCGCCTTAGGATTTTTGTTCTCCCGCGCTAAAAATGACCACTTTTGGCGACTAAACTTATTTTTTAGTCGCCAATTGTAGACTTTTGGTTACTAAAATTTTTTGTCGGTAAAACCCATATAATCAGCGACCAAACTTATTTTTAGTCGCCAATTGTAGTCTTTTGGCTACTAAATTTTTTTAGTTGCCAAAAAGCTTTACTTTGGGCTACTAAAAATTTGTTAGTCACTAAAACCCATATAATCAGTGACCAAACTTAGTTTCAGTCGCCAATTGTAGACTTTTGGCTACTAATGTTGTTTTGGTCGCTGAAAGCTATACTTTCAGCGACCAAATTTTTTTTGGTCAGGAAATTTAGTCGCCGAATGTGCTTTTTCCTGTAGTGTATATTGAGTTTAATTTATTTATTTTTAATCATTTACTGCATTTTAAAAATTTAGAAAATATATTGGCATTTTTTGTTTTTTTAAAAGTGCCATTATAAGCTTGGAAAGTTTTTGGCTTAGTGGCATTTCTCAAAATGCTATAAAATATTTGTTTATGACACTTTTCACCTAAGTGCCATAAAAAGTAATTTGCACGTACCTAGTGTCCTAACATTTTTTAAAAAATGTCATTGCTACTAAAGTTTAGTGGCATCTGTTGGTAAATGTCACGAATATAATTTTTTGTGTCATTATTTTATAAAATGCCATAAAATTGATGTGACATTTCTTTATTGAAATTCCACTAGAGCCTTATATGTTTGTGGTTCTGTGGCATTTTTCTAAAACATTTAATGCCAATTTTTATTTTTGTGGCATTTTCTAAAAACATGCCACTAGTGTAGTGTCACTAAAGTGTAAATTTGTTGTAATGACATTTTTGTTGTAGTGAAGTGACACGTTTTTTAATTGAAATGCCACTAGAGCCTTGTATGTTTGTGGCTCTATGACATTTTTCTAAAAAATGTCACCAAATATTCTTTTTGTAACATTTTTTAAGAACATGCCACTAGTATGGTGTCACTAAAATATGTTTTTGTTGTAGTGAGTGTCACATCATACCCGCCACGTTGTCACGTTTTAAAAAAAATACACTAAGGAGTCTATTTTTTTTTTAAAGTGTTACATCATACTCGCCTCGTTGTCACATTTGGGAAAAGTACACTAAGAAGTTTTTATTTTTTTTTGGAGTAAAAGTTATGGAGTATGACATCATACCTGTCACATTGTCACATTTAGAAAAAGTATATTGAGGAGTTTTTAATTTTTTTGAAATGTCACATCGTTGGAGTGTCTTATTAATATTTGCCACATTGGAGTATCACATCATACATGTCATATTAATAAAAGGGTATAGTTGTCCACCAAAACACTAGGGGTGAGTATGGTCCCGATTGAGGTTAAATCAGGACCAGTCCGTTATCTACAGTTCTTGAAAAATTAGAACCAATCCATTTAAACACGGATCAGATCAGTTTAGGACCATGGATTCACATAATTAAATAACAAAAAAGATATAAAACATTGTAATTTCATAAAAACATAAACATAGCATCATATTATTTTCACAATAACAACATGTCTTTCCACAATAGAGACATACTGTTCTAGAATTTAAGCAACCATAAGAAAACTGGTTCCACCATAAATATTTAAACCATTACAAATTAAAACTAAAAAGCAACAAACAAAAGCAATAAAAAAAGATACTATGCGGATTTAGGTTTGGATTTCGGTTTTATATGGAATAAAAGAAGACATTATGCGGGAGGGTGTATAATATAAATATAGGCTATTTGTATACGGTCTGGATCAGTTTCAATCTAGAACCATGGGGTTCAATCAGGAACCGATCCGTGGACTACGGATTTTTAATTTTTCAATCCAAACCGAACCACAGATTCAAAAAATCAATCCAAACCTACCGAATTGGATTGGACCGAATTAGATTATGGATTTTACGGATTCCTTACTTAGCCCTACAAAACACTATTAAAATAAAAAATAGTACCACATGGAAAGAAACTGTCCACTAATAGGACTTAACAAATCAATAAAAAAAACTTGAGATTAATTGAAATACTTATTTGTGAGAAGAGATGTATTGGTAAATATCCCTTCTTCTTCTTTTTTTTTTTAAGTTTTTAATTAATTTTTTTTTTCATATTTATCAAATCTCTTTTATTACAAATGTTTAGTCTTTGAATTTGTGTTTAATTATTTTTATATTCAATTTTTAAAAAAATTAAATTCAGTTAAAGATGTTGAGTTTGGCCAAAATTATTTATATATTCAATTTATCTTTTTTTAAAATTTACATATTCAATATATAAAATGCACTATTTGAAGTTATATTTATTTTACGAATTTACAAATACATCCCACGTGTCTAGCCGCAAGTTATTATTATTATTAGGTATGCAGTGTTAGTTAGTGGGTCATAGACTTGTCCTCAACCCAATCACGGCCCAATAGACTTAATAAAGAAGCCATTTGTTTTGTTGAAACGAAAAAAAGTAAAAAAAAAAAAAAAAAAATCATTAATCCCAGAATAAAAATGAGATCTCCATTTACCATCTTTACACATGGACATTTTTATTTTCACAAAAGAAATGTTAAGTATTCTAAAACAGGAATAAATGATACCATATGTTTCATCAGGGAAAAGAGCGATGTCATATCTATCAACGTCAGAAATATAATGATGAACAACGAGACGGCCATTATTGTTTTCCTGGTTAAAGTGCTTGCTAATGAAATCAAGGCTCTTAATTAGAGTGTACCAGTACCTGTAGACACATTTCAATCGCAATAGGGATTTCACGAGCAACCTTGAGAGTAACTCATTCATAACATCTTCAAGTAAATTTTGATCAATGTTGCTCAACATTTTACCGCCTCTGCTGCAAGAGTCTTATTTTTCTGATGACACAAAAATAAAAAAGAACAAGTGTGTTATTGATTTTAGTTGAGAAAAAAAGGACCAAAAGAAATCTTGTAATGCTCACTAGCTACAACAACCCCAATTGCAGAAAAGATATTGATAATGATTCATTTCCTTAATACACCAAATAAACACAAAAAAAAAAAAAAAAAAAAAATGTTGACGATGTATTGTTTGTTATTTTGCATCAATAAACCAAAAACAAATATAATTCTAAAACATCAAAAAATCACTTATCCTGATGATCACAATTGTTCTGCAACATTTTACCTTTCTCAAATTAGGTTTCATAAATCAATTTTTTTTTAAGAATGGTGACAGGGCAAGATGAGCCCGATTTTTATTTACTGGAACCCCGTCGGAGAATATTCTAAGTACCATCTCTGATCCCCATCAAAGAATATTTCTACATCTACCATCCCTGTCTCCTAACGAGACAGATTCCCCATCAGGTTGGCTTTAGTAAAAAATCAAAACTAATTTCTTTTGACTAATTTGAAATCATGATGCCCACATGACTAATTTGAAGCTAGAGCCACATGTTTTGATAAGCATATAATATTTTTCTACTACATTTTGTTCGATAAATAGATTGTTCTTATGAAGAAAATTAATGTTTCAAGATTAAATTCTTGAAAGATATATACAAACTATATTATAGAGGGTTGATGGCAAGGATACGAGACAAGGAAATTCATATCGTTCCCATACCAAATTCAATTGGGGATCCCACATTTGATATCGCCAAAAGCCCTATAAGGGGAAAATATTGAACACAAAGGCAGGGCGAGATAATGTTGTGAAAAATTGCCATCCTAATCTTTTTCTATTTCCTAAGGACATCAATTTTAAAAAAAAAAAAAAGACAAAAAAAATCACAAGTCATCAAATCCCAATTCTTATCAAAATAAATACCAAACAATTGCCCAAACAAAAATATAATCAAATAAGAACACTATTTATCAAATCAAAAAAAAAAATCAAATAATTAGATAAGAGAGGTCAATCAAATATTGAAAAATCACATCCAAGATTTCATGTGATTATGATGTATCAATTTTGTCAACCAATCAAGGAAATGAACATAATAGTCTATGTACTCTTTGTAGGTTTTTCGTTTTGCAACTAAGAAGCATGAACACTTCTAACAAGATAGCCTGTCCATGTTACTAACCAAAACATGTCAAACACTTCCCGACACATGTCCGACACTTATCCAAACATGTCATTTGACCCCACAAAAAAAAAAAAAAAAAATGATTCAAACATGCTTCAAACTCTTGGAGGACATAATGTAACCATAGTTTAGGCACAAACGAAACTAATTACAAATTTGAACAAAATAAATAGGGGATACAATGATAAAAGAAAAGGAATAAGAAAGTAAATTTATGGGAAACAGTACCAAGTTGCATTTTCTTATTATCCTTGAATGGAATATTTACATATATATATATATATATATATGATATATAATAAATACATAAAACTATAATTTTTTGGGTCCCCCACATTTCCTTTATTTATTAAAAATTTTCCCGTGTTCCTGTTTGTGTTTCTTAGTTTTATAGAAACTCTTAGGTTTCATTCTCCACGACTTTCCAAGTTGAATTCCATTGCACATATAACATTTATACACTTGTGTAGGAGTAACCATTTTACTCAAAAGGATAAATAAATCGGATTTATTTTTAAATTTTTTTTTATTATATATTATAAATCCTTTGTCACTTTACATTATTTTTGAAAAATGTGCGCATTACTTCAATCAAACACACGCTTGCACTTTGCGCCTAGGTTCCAAGACGCAGGAGGTAGGAGGCCATTGTGCTTAAGTGTGCGTCGTGTTTATTGCTTGTTGACTACTACACTTTCTTATGAGATTATCATCTTTGATCTCATACTAGACTACTACTTAGCTAATCTATTGTTCTCAAAGACTCTGCAAGAGCTAAGTGATGAAAAAGTAGGTACTATATACTCATTAATGGATATATTTTCAAGGTTAAGATATCTGCTTGGTCCACTAAGGTTATTTGGCATTGATGGTGGACTTGGTGGACAACTAAGAAGTACAGACACTTTTAAGAAAGTGACGTGTCCGTGTCGTGTCCGTGTCGAATACCAACACTCTTTAGACATTTTTTTGACATGTGTCAGACACTCTTCAAAATGTATCCTATTTTTTAATTTTTTTTAAAGAGTCGACACTCTTTGGATACTTGGAAGACACACATGTCTATCGCTTAAACACATGTGGTAGAGAGAGATTGAATAGAGGAGGGAGATAGATGTTTGTTTATGTTGAGTGGGTTTAAATTCAAATCTTCAAACTTCAAATTTTGGAGTGGGAGCGGTAATCTAAAACAATAATAAATTGTTTTAATCTCTATAACGTTAACGTGTTCAGAGTCTTTCATGTGTATTAGTTGTGTTATTTATATGGCAGAGCAACTGGAATATAGACAGGTGGTGCACAAGTATTGGGATGGGGCACCATCTGGCATTAGTGATGTGGTGCCCTTAGACAAATGAATAATTTCTCAAGATATTGGCGGTGAATTAGGCATTCAGATCCTCTAGAGTGATCTAGTGAAGGGATCTATGGCAGAGATTACTCCCTCACCAAAACGACGTCATTTTGGAGGAGACCAAATTTTTTTCCCCCCAGGTTTTACAGTTCAAATGTGAAGAGAGGGAGAGAGGGAATGAACAAGAGAGGGAAGGGGCTGAGGAAGAAGTTCACGGCGTCGCCGCCGCCCTATCAAAGCACTGAAGATCATGGAGTTATTAACTAAACCAATGTCATTTTCGAACAAATTACCCTAAACTTATTTCTCAAACCCAGGATGTGAAATAAGTTTAAAACAACTTGGTATTGGAAAATCTGTTTCAAAATAACATGAATTTAGTGATCAAATTTGCAGATCATACATAACTTTCTAAATCTACATATACATAGCAAAGATCGGCAAATACAAATCAATGCAAAACCATCGTCAATAACTAAAATTAAAAGTAAAACGAAAGAATACCTGGAAGATCTATTCAAAGATAATTTTAGATCTGTCAAATAGGTAATCAATGAAGCACAATCACATTCAATTCAAGAGTAGTATTGTTCAATAGTAGTAGCTTGATAGCTAATTGCTTTTTTGTTTCAAACGGAGTATTTTTACATATTTGAAAGAGAAAAAGTAAGAGAAATCACAAGCAGAGAGAGCAAAGAAAACCCACTTACCAGGGAAAAAGAGCAGAACCAAACCAAACCTTGAAGAATAGGTCCGTTGGCAGCGGCGGGCGGGGCAACAACAGCTTCCTTCTTCCTCAGCCCCTTCTCTCTTTCTCACGTTCGTGTTTGCATGACTGAAAATCTAAAACCCAGGAATTTGTTTTTTTATCTCCACACCAAAACGACGTCATTTTTTTGGGTGATTGATCTCAACAATTGGCTCCATTAGTGGGACAGTCGTCCCGAACGCATGAATTAAGGGTTGTTTGCGATGATTTATTTTGGTTAAAATAGTTAATAAAAATTTTAAAAATATTAAAATAGTTAATAAGGTAAAATATCGGATTCTATATATTAATTTACAATTTCTTTTCTGATAATCATCTAATTAATTACAAAAAATCCATGAATCATCTCACACAATTTTTTTATCTGATGAAATAGTCAAATTTCCAAACTCAAAGGCTTAGGTTTGGTTGGAAAATAAAGTGTTGGGTCAGTTTGGTAGGCGGGTTGGTTTTTTGAAACCTTCGATTGGATAGTTCGTCACAATCAAAACCCAACCTGCCCAACCCGCATTGTCACAACTCAAAAAATGCATGATTTGGCGCAATTCGGCAAGACTTTGGCGGTATTTTGTATTGTCTTTGCGGTTGTAAACCATTTAAATAAATTATTTTAGTTATTTTTTTAAATTTTTTATAATAAAAAAAATGTGTAAGAAAATTAAAAAAAATAATGTGCCAATTTATAATGGCCTTTTGACTAAAAATCAAAATTTCCAAATTGAAAGATATATCTAAATCAAAATTTTCCATATTGTTGGCTTGTGTTTGCGCTAACATCCTACTGTGGCGGAGGCCCAGGGTAAGGCCAAGTCAGAGTCGACTTGTGCTGCTTGACGTTGGACCCTTTAAGGGAATAAAGTTACGCCTTTGCTACTACCTATGAGTTTTTGTGAGATAGCAAGCGCTGATATCCTACAATTGGGAGAGCATGCCCTTTGCGGGTAGGTGCTGGGGAGTAAGCACTGAGGTCCTACACATATTTTGTTCAAAATTTCCATATATTTTTTGAATAAATATTTCATCATTTATCCTTCTAAAAAAAAATATTTCATCATTTATGATATTTTGTAGTTCAAAAATAAAATATGTATAAACATTATCATACAAATTTATCATTATGATAATTATAATTTGAGCAATTTGGTTTCTGTACTTTCAGTATAATTTCAATTTAATTTTTTTGTCTAAATTAAAGTTTAAAAATAATAATTTTTAGACATTTATCACTTTAAATCTAGTTTAATTTAGGTCTTTCGTTTAAATTGGAGATTACAATTAACAATTCTGAGTGACTTATTAATTTTTTAAGATGTATGTAGACAAAATTAAAAAATAAATAAATAAAAAGATCAAATTAAAACTAGATGCAAAATAAAAATGTCCAAAAATAGAATGTAGAAGACTTGCATTTTTTTTCTTTTTCAGAAAGTGAGCATCTCCAAGGGGATAGTTAAACAAGGCTTGTTAGGCATTTTAGTCAATGTAACTCTAATTTTGAGCTCCAATGGGCTAGCTATTAGGCTAGCTACTTTACCATCTGTAGACACCCCATTTTTGACCGACCTTAAGACTCAGACGTCATCGATTGAGTGCTCGGTGATGGTGCATGTTGTGCTCATTCTGAGGTTTCGGAGTTTCGGCTGAGAGCCTTACCCTCGGACCTCGGGACCCTTTTGTGCTTTGCCTCGGTTTGCGAACCAGGTCTTGTTTTCTCTTCCCGAAGGGAAGGAGAGGTCTCGTAGGCCATCTCTCAATGGCAGTAGGCTACTTTTCATGGTCGTAGACCACTGTTCCCGTTTGGAGACCAGTTTCTGATTTTCGGAGCCATCGGCCGTGCGCTTCGGTACGGGACCGCTTAACTTTCTCCGTTTGCTCTGATTTTTGGCGCACACCTTGTTTCCTCTCTCTAGAGGGACACTGTGGCTCAGGAGACCACCTTTGTGGTCGCGCGCCACTTTCAATGCTTCACAGTCAGTTTTCGGGGAACCCGACTGCGCGTTTTGACCCCCGAACCCTCGTTTTGCATCCATCTTGGTTCATTTTTCGCATGGACCTTGTTTTCATTGTTTGGAAGGTGGTACAAGGGTGGGAGACCACCTTTTCTCCTTGGAGACCACTTTTCCCCAATCGGCCAGTTTCCTTGACAGGTAATTGGTCTCCCTCACTTTTGGGCCACAATTGCTGGTCTTCCACCACACCACTAGCTTGCATTCAATTGGGAGACCACCAATTGGGGTGGCCGACCAGGGGGAGTGGTCGGCCGACCACTTGAACTGGTTGGCCTGCCTCCCTCAGTTCTGTCTATGTAAGTTGTTGCCAGCTGTGCCAGCTGGAAGGCACAGAATGGATCCTCCATACACGTGTATGGAGGATCTTCAAGCTTGTTTTTTAGCTTCTTTGAGAAACTTTGGACCCCTTTGGCTATAAGAGAGACCCTCTCCCTCATTGGTAAAGGTTCAGAATTTTGGTCTAAGGCATACAATACCTCTCTCTCTATATCTCTACATTCAAGCTCAAAAAGTGCTAAGTTCTTGCCCCTTTGCACACTACCTCTTGGCCTAACACCCCCAACACCAACCTAAGCTTCTTGGAGGGTCTTGAGATGTCCTAAGGAGCTGCATTTTTGGTCGATAAGCTGCTGGAGTTGCTGAGCTACAAGGGTAACACCATATTCCCTCTTTTGAGCTTTATTTTGCTTCGTCTTTTAGCCATACTTGAAAACATTTTTGAGCTTTGGTGTAAACTGAAAAAAGTTTTATTTTGAGGTCCTTAACATGTTTGTTTAAGATCATTTTCCTGTTGGGGGTCATCTACCCCCTTGCATGCTTCATTTTGCCTTATTTTGAGCCATGCATTAGGGCCTTTGCATTGGCCTTTGTTTGGCCTTCTAGCCACTGAAATTCAGTGGATTTTCAGTGGCTAGCATTCTATTTTGGGTGCCAAAATGAGAGGGGGGTGACCCTCTCTCCCCTTGTTTTGTTTTCTAGCATATTTGGCCTAACAAAGGAGCCCTTATTTGCATGCTTCCAAGCCTTATTTCAGGCCTTTTTTGGTGAGTTTAAGGACCTGCATAGGCTCTTTCCAGAGCTTGTTTTTCCATATTGGGTGTCTATCTTGCATGTGTAGAATAACCCTCTTCATAGCCTATCAAAGGAGCATGTCATTCTTGTATGCATTGACCATGTTTCAATGAGTTTTTGGGCTTTATTTGGCATGTCATACCTCTGTATTATTCTGGTTTTGTGGCCTCTTGAATGCTTCACATGCTTGTAGTGTAAATCCTCTTCACTAGCTTGTAATGCATGTTGTTTTGGCATTTGATTCTAGCATATTTTGGCCATGTTCTAAACTGATTTTGTGCATGTTTTGGACTGCCTTAGCTCTGTTTTTAGGCCTTATGGTCGAATGATGTTTGCTATGCATGGTTGTAGTGCAATACCCTTGCCTAGCTTTGAGTTTTGAAGCCTATTGCATGCTTATACTGAGGTGTTTTCATGTTTTAGGGCCTTTGAGCATGTCATTTCAGAGCCTATACTTGTGCCATATTCCCATGTTTTCCATTCTTTAAACGTGTTTGAGAGTTGTGCATGAATACCTCATTTATGGACCATTGCATGAGCTTCATTTCTATGCATTTTGAGCCATCATTTTAGACCATTTTCCCACTGTCTTGGACCTGCATAGGGACTGTTTGTGTAAGGACCCACATTTCATGCCATAGTCATGTTCATGTGCATTTGCATAACCATGTTTTTGTTAAGTTGCATTCATGAATTTTGCCTTGTTTTGCACGTATATGATTTGCGTAAGTATTATATGTATGCTTTGTTCCTTCTTTGCTGTCCATAAGCCTAGGTCATGTTAAGCCTAAGTCATGCTAAGCCTAGGTCATGCCAAGCCTAGGTCATGTTAAGCCTAGGTCATGTTAAGCCTAGGTCATGCCAAGCCTAGGTCATGTTAAGCCTAGGTCATGTTAAGCCTAAGTCATGCTAAGCCTAGGTCATGCCAAGCCTAGGTCATGTTAAGCCTAGGTCATGCCAAGCCTAGGTCATGTTAAGCCTAGGTCATGTTAAGCCTAAGTCATGCTAAGCCTAGGTCATGCCAAGCCTAGGTCATGTTAAGCCTAGGTCATGCCAAGCCTAAGTCATTCCAAGCCGAGGTCATCTTAAGCCTAGGACCATCTTGGAACCACCTTGGTTGAGCTCCACCATCACCTAGGCATATTGGCCGAGATGTTATCACCTAGGCATCTGAGATCCTTAATCCTTGCACCTAGTGATCTTGTTCTGGGAGTGGAATGACCTAGACCGAGGTGTGGCACATCTAGGCCGAGGTGTGGCACAGCTTGGCCAAGTGTTATCCTTCCTAGCCGAGGTCATAGAGACCTTACTTGCCGAAGCCTATGTCCTTAGCCGAGATCATTGCTTGCTGGAGTTCCCTTGCCTTAGCTTGTTGCATACGCTTTGTCATATTCATGTCTTGTCAATCTATTACCTTTTTTAGGAGAACCAACCAGCCATTGCCACATGTCCGAGCTGAGTGTTAAATCAGCCGACAGAGGGAGAAACCTATCATTTGTTATACCCTTGTTTTTTAAGAGGAGAGAGAAGCTCTAGGAAGAGGAAGAGGAGATCTAGAGAGAGGTAGATTTCCAAGCTTGATCCCTAGAGATCGAACCGTTAGATCCGTGTTCTAAGGTTAGATTCTTCATCTGCTCATGTTGTTCTTTATGATCATGTTATTGCATTGCATGATTGAATATGATTTGTAAGCCATGCATTGATTTAAAATTCGGTTTTAGAAAGAGAAAGTGGTATTCATGTGTTCTTCAAGGAAATTCATGTTTTGATCCAAGAGTTTGCACCAAGATCCATGTTTTCATGTTTGTTTTCATATGATCTTCAAGTATGGGTACCCAGGTCCATGTTTTCGAACTCATAGCATGAAATCCCAGATTTTGTAATAACAAGTTATGATTTTAGCATTCATGTTCTTCATGTTCTTCAAGGAGGAAACCCAGATTTCCAGACTTCTTTTCCCTAGGTGTGATCACCGAAACCACTCTTGCCTAGATCACACACCTAGGCCAAGCATCGTATCTCACCTTGGCCTACCTTGCATGATCACTTGAACCTTAATCTATTTTTGCATGCACACCTAGGCTAACCACTGCACACCTAAGCCGACATGGTACACCCTTGCCGGCATCTTGTAACACCTCGGTAGGCAGCTGCACCCCGAAGCCTAGGTAACCACACCTCGGCCAAGAAGTGTGGGACCTCGGCCAAGACCTCCTGAGTTCACTCAACTAGGTCATTTTTGCCTAGATCATTTCTGTGCATCCATTCCAAGACCTGGTTGGTACCCAGCATGTTTTCCCTAGATGTTTTCAGCATGTTTTCCCTAGATCATTTGCATTCATGTGAAGCTTATTTTTAAGAGTGCATTTAGTAGACTTTGCCATGTGTTTGTAGGACTTGGACCATTGCCTTGACCCCGACGTCCCAAGAACTAGGTGAGTGGTATTTTTAATAAAGATATGTTATCAAGTTTTGATGAGCTTTGTTTTGCTTTGTTTTGAAAATTATTTGTTAAGCATGAATGATTAGCTCTATTTTGATGTATCAAGTATAAGCTTTGTTTTGATGTCATCTTTTGAAAGTCTCTTGTGCTAGAGGACTCTGAACTTTTGTGGCACTACGTTTAAAAGTCCCTCGTGCTGGAGGACTCTAAACTTTTGCAACACTAAGTATAAAAGGATACGGTCCTTTCTTGTAAAGACTATCGTGTTAAAGCGGGCTACGGGCCTAAGTAACACAAGTTTGTTAAAAAGGGCTACGGGCCTAAGTAACACAAGACTGTTAAAAAGAGCTACGGGCCTAAGTAACACAAGATTGTTAAAAAGGGCTACGGGCCTAAGTAACATAAGTAAGCAAGTTTTGTAAGATCAAGATTGATGAATACGGTTCATCCTATGTTTTGATACAAGTTATGCCAAGTACATGTTTTGATACACGTTATGTTATGCATTGTTTTGACAAGAACCTCGGGAAATCATTCATTTAAAAACCTTTATTACTTGTACCATTCACTGAGTATCCGATCTCACCCTCTATATATATATATGTAGGTAACAAGCAAGAAGTCGGCTTCGCCGAGATGTGTGTTTTGTGCCCGATGTTTTGTATGCATGTTAGGTCGGCATTGAGGATGTCGGCAACCATGAAGATCATGTTCCTGACTTGTATTTTATGCATTTTATTTATTTATTTTATTTATGTCGGCTTGAGAAGCCTTTTGTTAAGATGTAATACGTATTTTGTTTTGTTGTGTGCAAGTTGTAAGACTTTAATTAAGATGTATGTCATTTCATTGGATCTACGCACAGCTCTTATGGACTATTTAGATTTAAAATATTGCTTCCACACATGTAAGCCCCATATATTATACTCTAATTGTGTGTGATCTTTGTAAGTTGGCCTTCGGTAATCTCGGATTACTAGCCATCACGGCACCATTCTACTAGGGGCGGTTTGGGGTCGTGACAGTTTGGGTCTGGTTGGGTCATTTGAGCATTGCTTTGTGTGCCTCTAGTGTAATGCACTTCACTAGTTTCGGTATCCGAGCCATCTAGCATGCATTGTGTGAGGTGTTTACATGATTCGAGACCATCTTGCATGTCATTTCAGAGCTGGAAAATGTGTGATTGTATGCCATATTTCATCCCTTGCCATGCTTTGGTAGAGTTGCATTTGGTGCCTTAGGTCTGGTCCCTTGCATTTGTGCATATTTGCATGTGTTTTCGTTGCCTAATTTCATCATGTTTGGCCAGTGATTTGAGTGTGGCTGAGGCCCATTCATTTTAGTTTAAGTCCATCTTGCATTGTATATGCCATTTAGTCCATGTTGTTGCATGATTGACCATTGCATTGTGCATGCCTTGATCATTTCATTGTTAGTCTCCATGTGTGCATTGCGTATGCCATATAGTTTTCATGTGCATTGAGTATGACATTCTTAGTTCATAGCTTTGTGTATGCTAGTTGCATGTTTGCATCATTTAGTGGCATTATGTTTAGGTTGCATGTTAGAGTTGCATTCATGTATGCCATGTGTATTGTATTGTGTTTGGAGTAGGGTTTAGTCCAAACACGGGAAACGAGGGATGTTTCGTACTCCAAGTGATGAAACGTGCCTTGATTCTTGGTTGTCGACACTCCGGATTACCCATGATGGAGTTTAGGCCTTATTGTGTTCATTTGTGCATCCATTTCACATTGAGTCATGCAATTCGACTCCTCGGCCATCATGTATCGAGATGCGTGATTGGTGGCACGAGGATCGAGGACTACACTCCCTAGAGCTTATGCAATGACGGGGAGAGTGGTCGTGCACACATATGTTGAAAATACTTTGCCATGCCCCTTTCTTGTTCTCTGTTGCAGCAAACTGGAAGCCAGCAGCAAAAACTGGTCGGTTGTATCCCTACAGCATGGTGGAGTTTCAGCCTTCTGGAGTTTTGTACAGTGTTTTGGGACCAGTTGCAAACAGAGGCAAATCGGGGCATCGTGATGGATTTTTCGGCAAGGCGACTTGAGCGTGCATGCATTCCTTGTCATTCAAGACCAAGCTGAGGCAGTCCATTTCATGTGTTTTGCATGCTAGCTTATTTATTTTAGTTAATTTGTTAATTAATTAGGGTTATGTAATAATTAGTTGTAATTCGTTATTCATTCGGTTGTGTATTATTTATTCGGACCCTCCGCGGAGGGCAATGTTGTAATAAGCGTGCGTGTGTGTGATGTATGTCTTCCAACCCCATGTCTTTCTCCCTTTTATTTACCAGCTTATGATGGTTAGTTTTAGGGCACGTTTAAATTAGCATCCTTATGCTCGTATATTTGCATCCATTCATCTGTTTTGCATGCACCGGGCTCGGCGCATCATGCTAACTGCATTGTATTTTAATTCCAAGTTGAATACATGTATCGATTGTTGCATCTCATATGCCATCTTAGAATAGCCGAGCCTATTGTAGTTGCGTTTCTGCATGTGTTGCATTAGGCATCTCAGCATAGTTAGGATTCATGCATGTTTTCTAATTAGCTTCTTTCTTTGGCTCGGAATACTCGGTAAGTGTTTATGCTTTAGCATCCTTGCATGCGTGTGAGTGACTGCCATGATAGCATGCTTACCATGAGGCTATGTGCTTATGTGATATAACTGTCTGAATGCCTGTGGGTGAAGGTTGGGTTGCTTGAGTTGGAATAATTCGTTGAAACCCGTGTTTTAGCCTACTTGCGAGTAGCAAACTTCAATCCACTTTCAAAATAAACGGATATGCGATGCTTTGTTACAACTTAGGCAATCCAGTCTATACTTGTATGTTGTGTGCATCACATAGTAATTCTAGGCTAATAACTGGAATAAGAGCACATAATGTTTTAAAACTCGATATCATGGTTAGTAGAGGCCGATCTTTGATCGGGCGAGCGGGGGTGCTCACGAAGTGACCTTCCCCAATCATACCCAAGTTCCTGAGCCAAGGAAACTTTGGTGATGATGAACACGTGGCCTTAGGCACGAGTCAGGGTTTCCTAAATTCCCCAAAATAAAATATTTAGGTGGCAACTCTGTATTTGGCAAAGCAGTCTATGTTTGGCACTTCTTTCTAAAAATCAGTTTTTCAAAATGATTTGTCGGATTTGGACTCTTTGATGATTCATCGGTCTTGCATTGCACTCTACGAGATTAGATACAGGACCATGACATTGAGTCCTGAACTGTAGTAAGTCCAAATGAACAGAACAGGATTCCCTCCTGGGATGTTCGGGGACGTCTACAGTTTCTGGCGACTCTACTGGGGAGTTAGAGAACTTGACTCGAACTCATGATATCTTGTTTTGATTACACTTATGTGTTTCTTTGCATTGCATTTGCATTGGTGCACCTAGGACACCGTGTTTGCCATCTGTTATTCCTGAACGATTTGCCGGAGGCTCGCTTTGAGAAGCATGCCATAAGGCTGACCGGTTACGGGCTCTGCCACAATGGGAACACAAACCCCAGTTTTTACCAGTGCACCCTTTTTGACCATTCGACCTAGTGCATGTTCGGAATCCATAGTGACCTTTCCAAGCTAGGACAGGTTGCTTACCCGATTATAGGTTGTTTGAAACCGCTACGTGTGTAGTGAAACCCTAGCTCCTGACAAAATAGGACAAAAAACCTTACCCCAACATAGGGGCGTTTTGGCTCTCACTTGTTTGCTATGTGCTTTTAGAGTGCGTCTCTACAGGAATGCATGTATCAGTTTACAAGTTTGGGTACCAGGCCTGCAGGTACCAGTTCAGTATTTTGGGAATCGCCATCTCATGGTATCGATTCAGCTTTTAGAAGCGATGATTTGGGAACAATGATCAGTGTTTGAGAATAGTGTATTCAGCTTATCAACTGCGTGTTGTTATACCCAACTGTGTGTTGTGTTTATTTAAGCCGTTATGATGTTCGTTTTCTGGTTGTTTATTTCCTCATTATTGCTTTATTTATCTTTTTGCTAGATAGTTTAGCATAATTACTTCCGACCAAGCAGATATTTCCCAAGCACTCTGGACTAGAGGTCGCCGACTCAATCGATCTGAGGATCTGGTCGACGGACAACTAGTGTTTTATTCCTTACCCCCGATTATTAGACGGAGGTTGAGAAGATGCAGTGTATCCGGAAAGAGGTTGCGAACGATGGTCTACCCCGCCAAGGACAACGGCTGAGGCTTCAGTTTTTACCACAGAGATAGATATACCAGTCAGTCAGCTGGAATAGCAGAACATGGCAGGGATGGAGGAAATGATGTGTCAACTCCAAGAAAGTATGAAACTCATGCAGGAAGACGCTGCTCGTCAAGCGAAATTTGTCAAACAGCAGGCTATGGTCATGACCCAGTAGGCAGAGCTAATTACCCGGCTACAGCAGCAAGCCGGAGCATCAGCCTCACATCAAGCTTCTCCCCCACTAAGGGTCCCACTACCCGGGGAGACACCAAATGTCCAGAATATCCAGGAGGATACAGACATCCCAACAAGGTTGGCTCCGCCCCCGATTCTACCTCAATAATCCAAGGCACCTATGCCTATCAATCAACCGTATTCTCCCTTCGAATTCGAGGTGGACCCTATGGGCATTAAAAGTGAGCAAGCTTGAAAAGCTGTTCAAGAAATCTCAGGGTGTTAAGTCCATCCTGGACATCGAGGATGGGTATACCGACGCGGCCATGACACTGCCGGACAGATTTAAGATGCCACATATTGACCGCTTTGACGGGTCCGAGGATCCCATGGTGCACTTACGGCTATTTTCAGACATATTAAGGCTGATGGGCCTCACCAGACTACAGAAGCTTTCTTTATTTGGCCAGATCCTGTCAGGTGTGGCAGCCATCTAGTATGCAAAACTGGAAGACGATGTTAAGAGGAATTGGGATGAGATGGCCGAGGCTTTTGTCGCTCAATACTCCTATAACACACAGATCAAGATCACAACTCGTGATCTTGAGACAACTAGGCAGGAGCCAAAGGAGAGCTTTTCTGAATTCGTAACCCGCTGGAGGGCCAAAGCCTCGATGATCACCCTTAGGCCAACTGACAAAGATCAAATACAGATGATTATGCGCAATCTCCAGCCTAAGCTCATGCAAAAAATGATCGTACTCCCCTTCCCACATTTTCAGACTTACATGAGATGGGGGTACAAATTGAGGATGCTATGAAACAGGGTTTGATTGACCAAGACAGAGAGCAACCCAGGAGAACCTTCAACCGCAACACCAATACAGGCACGAGCAATGCCGCAACTGCCAGAGCTTCAGAAGTAAGAATGGTCACCACCACTCCCCCCTCCAAGAGCCCTTGTGGCTACACCATTCACCGGTGTGTCTGGTAGCAACTCACAGACAACCAAATACCAACCCCGAGGCCAAAGAACCTTCACCCCATTATATATGCCCTTGTCCAAAGCTCTGGGGGTTTTAATCAGAAAAGGGCACTTGAAGCCCCTGGAGCCGAGGCCATTGCCAAATCCACTTCCTTCCTTCCATAACCCAGCCCAATACTGTGCATATCACCAACAACATGGTCACGACACCGACCAATGTTTTAGATTGCGTCACGAGATTTAGGATCTCGTTGACAACAGGGTGATTGTGCCTCCAGAAAAACCCAACGTCACAACCAACCCTCTCCCACCACACAACCAAGCTCCACCTCCCAAACGAATCAACTTTATCCAGACCGGGGTCATGTCATACGACCCCAGCATATATATCACCCCATCCCACCTACCCAAGTCGGAGGTGTTCCTTCCTAATAGCACTGACTTGTGCATGTTGGACATCTCCCGAACCCAACCCAAACCAATGGTGGTGACTGTCGAAGACAGAATATGGATGATTTCGGAGGAAAGTGGTACAGTGGATTCGGGGACTGAGGAACTAGGGAGCTTTGTTGAGGAGGGATACAATTCGAGTGGCTACATTGCGTCAGTAGGTCAGATTAGGCCAGATGTGGAATTGCCGGTAGGGGCAGAAATTTGTGTACTACAGGGGGATGGACTTGATCAGAGGATAGATGACTTAGCAGTTCTGGAAGGGGACATTGCTAACCTTCAGATTTTCAACGAACAAGATCCGGGGGACACAACAGTCAACTGGTTTGATTTTGAGGAGTTGGCAGAGGTTACGGGGTGGCTTGACGACCAACCAGATATTGTTGAAGAATCTCAGCTGGAAAAGGGCCCGTCAGAGACAAGGACATCAATTGTGGCCGGAAGGGTCGGGAGTCAAAATGCATCACCGGAGAGCGCCGATGCCAAGAATTTCGCTCAGGATTTGGGCATTTTGAGTACAGGGAATTGTGAACAGCAAACCGCATTAATGCAGTTAGAACCGGAAGGAATCGAGGACTTTGAGAGAGCCAAAAAAGCCAAGGCCCCTGTGGGGATCGAACCTACTGCGTGCACAAAGATAGAGCATGCTGCGAGCACATGGACGGAAGGTACTGCGAGTACAAGGATTTTTGTAACGGACCCAGACAGGTGTCTGTCCGCTGCCAATGGAATGTGGTGGGAAGACGATGATCTATGTCTTGCCCACACGAATGAGGATTGGGGGAGCAATCAACCTGATAATACCTGGTACATCGGCGAAATCGATCATATGACCAGGAGCGGGCGGTATTTCAAGCCCCCGCATCTAGATCAACCAGAAGCGTCTAGGAAGGACAAGGAGGCAGAGAAACAGAAAGAGAAGCAACTCGAAGAAGAGGCTGTGCTGAAACAGTTGAAAAAGATACAAGCAAACATCTCCATCTGGGGACTGCTTATGGCTTCTCGAGTACATAGACAGGCCGTCCTTTCAGCCATGGACAAGGCCAAACTCTCGATAGACACCATACCAGAGCAACTAGTTGGATTGGTTTTTCCGGGAGGAGGTTCCCCGACGTTGACCTTTTCTGACAAAGAACTACCGCTTGAGGGTGCAAATCACAACAAACCTCTCTACATCTCTATGGAATGTAGAGGCAAGTGGGTACCGATGGTTCTTGTCGACACGAGATCTGCCATTAATGTGTGCCTGTCGAGGACGGCATATGTAATCAGGTTGAAGCCCGTGGACTTCGTGCCAACTGCCCAGGTGATTCGGGTGTATGATAACATAAGCAGGGAGGTGATAGAGACTGTCAAAATTCAGACCCAGGTTGGTCCAGGACAACACGAGATCGATTTCCATGTCTTGGACGTTCCTGCAACCTTTAACCTACTTTTGGGGCGACCGTAGTTGCACTAGGTAATGGCAGTTTCTTCCACCTTGCACCAGATGTTGAAATACCCTCACGAGAAGGAGGTAGCTATAGTTTTTGGAAATTCATCAATCCATCCGCCGCCAGAGGTGTCTATACCAGTCTTGGAAATCGAGCACGGCACGGAGGTTGTGTTCTTATCGGGGTTTACTCTGGCTGAGGCTCGAGTCGTGCAAAACATCTTGGCTGTTGATGAGGGGGTGTATGTCAGCGCACAATCAATATACGTCATGAACGAGCTTCAACACATCCCCGAGATGGGATTGGGAAAGAGTGGCCGGGAAGGCATCGCAGTATTGGCCGAAGTGCCGCACAACCCACATACCTTTGGCTTGGGTTATCTGCCCACCAAAGAGGACTGGGTGAGAAAAAACAAGGAAATGGCTGGAAAAGCCAAAGCAAAGCAGGCAGGGAAGCCATATGAGTTAATGCACCGACCCATTTAGGGTACCCTAAACGGACACTTCGTCCAGGAGGGAGAGGATTTTCCATTCTGCAGCTTCCCAGAGCCATGGTTGAATGCGGAGAGGAAGCGCGTGCTAGGTTTTGTGATCTTCTTCGACCTGTAGTTATCCAGGAATGATGTTGTCGAGGAGTAGACAGACCCATCAGCTGAGTTTGAGCAGTGTAAAAATGTGGATTCCGAGAGCACTAAAATTGAAATGGGGGTAGCACTGGCTTGTCTGCTTTCAGATCCTCCGATCGTACAGAAGTGCTTGGGGGATAACTTTTCAGTGTCCATGATTGGGAATGAAACGGCTGCGAGCCTACTTGCAAGTATTTTGGATGCATCCATCACACCCTCTCTCATCTGGCAGTACGAGGAGGGATTTTTGTCAAGCAGCACCGGATCAGGTAGTGAGCCGGAATCTGATTCCACCGAGTCTGTGGAGTCGGAATCAGGTTCCAACTCGTCTGAGTCTGAGTCCGATATTCGTGGGAGTGATAACCTGGATGCCATAGTCCTATCTAGGTCGACTTTTTCTTTCTCTTTTGAGTCTGTTGTAACAGAAGAATCGGACGATTTGGAAATGCTTAATGAGAATGGAATGGATGTGGTTTCTGAGTACTTTTCTGTGCCTTTGATTTATTGTATTAATCAGGACTTTCAAAATTTTGATGAAAACGATGGGGAAGAAATTCCTCCGATTTTGCAACGCTTAATTGATCAAGAGCACGAAAGATTTGTTAAACCTTTAGTTAATGAAATCACTACTGTTAATGTTGGTATTGAGGAGGACCTACGGCTGGTCCAGATCGGGTCCACGTTGTCTTCGGAGGAACGCGAGCGCTTAGTCGTTTTATTAAAAGATTTCAAAGATGTTTTTGCGTAGTCCTACGAAGACATGCCTGGAATCGATTCTGAGATTGTACAGCACCGGATCCCTCATGACCCAGAGGCCCGACCCGTTAAACAAAAACTCAGAAGGATCTGCCCGGACTGGGCCCTCAAGATTAAAGAAGAGGTCACCAAGCAAATTGACGCAGGGTTCCTGTTGGTATTCGAATACCCAACTTGGTTGGCCAACATTGTTCCGGTACCGAAGAAGGATGGCAGGATCCGAGTATGCGTTGATTTCAGGTATTTGAACAGAGCCAGTCCGAAGGACGACTTTCCCTTACCGCATATTGATGAGTTAGTGGACTTCACAGTGGGGCGTGCTTTGCTTTCGTTCATGGATGGATTCTCGGGCTATAATCAGATAGTGTTGGCACCTGAAGACCGGGAGAAGACTGCTTTCACCACCTCGTGGGGGACTTACTGTTACAGGGTGATGCCATTTGGGTTGAAGAATGTTGGAGCTACATATCAACGTTCCGCGACCACAATATTGCATGACATGATCCACAAAGAGGTTGAGGTGTATGTAGACGACATGATTGTCAAGTCCAAAGAAAGAGAGGGCCACTACACCGCCTTGCAAAAGTTTTTTCAAAGGATCAGAGAATTTCGGTTGCGACTGAATCCTCAGAAGTGTACATTCGGTGTTACAGTAGGGAAAATGCTGGGGTTTCTGATTACACAGAGAGGTATCGAAGTCGACCCTTCCAAAATCAAGGCCATCTTAGAAATGCCACCACCAAAGACTGAAAAGGAGGTGCGAGGCTTTCTGGGTAAAGTGCAATTCATAAGATGGTTTATCACAAAATTGACCTTGACTTGTGAACCACCTTTTAGCCTCCTGAAGAAAGGAAAGAAGCTCTAATGGGACGGCCGATGCCAAGCTGCTTTTGAACAGATCAAGGAATACTTACAGAACCCACCCGTGTTGTCACCACCTGAGCCGGGAAAACTGTTGATTTTGTACCTTTCAGTGACTGAGACTACAATGGGCTGCATGCTTACACAAGAGTCTGAGGACAAGGTGGAGAGGGCTATCTACTATCTGAGCAAGAAGATGCTGGAGTATGAAACCCGCTACACACCGTTGGAAAAGGCTTGCTTAGCCTTGGTATGGGCTACCAAGAAGCTGCGACACTACCTGTTAGCTTACTCGGTAATGTTGGTTTCAAGATTAGATCCCATCAAATATCTCTTCGAGAAACCAGCACTTATGGGTAGGCTGGCTCATTGGTTGCTTTTGCTTTCCGAATTCGATTTGAAATATGTGACGCGCAAGTTAGTCAAGAGAAGAGCGGTAGCGGAGTTCTTAGCCGATCATCCAGTGGAAGGAGGTGAAGCAGTTGAGTACTTATTACCAGATGAGGCCATTTTGCATATCAAAGACGAAACTTGGACGATGTACTTTGACGGAGCATCAAACCAATACGGGTATGGGGTAGGAGTGTTACTAATAGCACCTGACAATTCCCGTATCCCTCTAGCCTTCAAACTCCGGTTCAAAGTCTCGAGCAACGAAGCAGAATATAAAGCATGCATTGCTGGTTTAGAAGCAGCCCTGGAACTAGGGGCAAAACGGTTGGACGTCATCGGGGACTCGAACCTTGTTGTATCTCAAGCGAAAGGAGATTGGAAAGTCAAAGAAGAAAAGATGATAATGTATCACCAGACCTTGGACTTGTTAATTCCTCGGTTTGAGAAACTAAACTTTGCTCATCTGTTAAGAGAGAACAACAGGTTCGCAGATTCACTAGCAACTCTATCTTCCATGATAGACATCCCTTTCGGAGTCCAGATGCGTCCGATCATCATTGACCAGAAATTTGTGCCAGCCTACGAGTCGATTGCTGCTATAGATGAGGTTCAAGATGAGAACCCCTGGTACTACGATGTTTGGAACTTCTTGGAAAAAGAGGCATATCCACCAGGGTCCAGGGGCAAATGCCAAGGATAAAAGGATAATCAGAAGAATGGCCGTTCAGTTCATCATCTGTGGGGGTAAATTGTACAAGAGAGGTCATCTGGGAATGTATAAGTTGTGCGTTGATGCCGAAGAATCGAAGCACTTAATGGAGGCCATCCATGGAGGAGAGTGCGGAGCGCATATGAACAGGGTAATGTTAGCTCGGAAGATCCTCAGACAGGGTTACTACTGGTCCACCATGGAGGAGGATTGTATCAACTTTGTTCGGCGATGCCATAAATGTTAGATCCATGCAAACTGCATGAACATCCCGCCGTCGAAGCTGTACAATATGACTTTGCCATGGCCGTTTTCAGTATGGGGAATCGATGTGATCGGGGCCGTCACTCCGAAGGGGTCTAATGGGCATGAGTTCATTCTGATCGCGATAGATTATTTCACGAAGTGGGTCGAGGCCCAATCTTATACGGTGTTGAAGGCTTCGCACGTTGCAAAGTTCATCCGGAACAACATCATCTGTCGCTACGGGGTCCCAAACGAGATTATTTCAGATAACGGTTCCCACTTCAAGAAGGAAGTGATTGATTTATTGGAAAAATACAATGTGGCTTTTCATAAGTCATCCACCTATCGGTCGCAAACCAATGGAGTAGTCGAGGCCGCCAAAAAGAACATCAAACACATTTTGCAAAAAATGGTGGAAACCTACCAGGATTGGCCAGATAAGCTATCGTTTGCTCTGTGGGGCTACCGAACTTCAATTAGAACTTTTACTGGGGCAACTTCGTATTCATTAGTGTATGGGATGGAGGCCGTTCTACCTATTGAAATTGAGGTTCCATCATTGAGAGTGATGGCTGAGTGTCAGATAGCCGAAGCAGATTGGCAGCAGAGCAGATTTGAAGAACTCATGCTCTTTGATGAAAGAAGACTGAAAGCACTGTACCATGTTCAAGGTTATCAACGCAGAATTGCCAGGGCTTTTAACAAGAAGGTTAAGTCTCGGAATTTGAAGGAAGGAGATTTGGTACTCAAAGACAACCAAGCCCCCATCCACGACCCTAGGGGCAAGTTGAGACCCAATTGGACGGGTCCCTACATCATTAAGTCTATCTGGTCAGGTGGAGATATCGTTCTGATGGACCTAGATGGCCTAGAGTTCTCACAGCCGATCAACATGGACAAGTTGAAGAAATATTACCCCTGAGTGGCTCGCTAGGCCGAAAACCCGAAAGGGCGACTTAGGCAAAAGTTAGAGCATGAAAAATTTGAAATTACAAAAACTGAGCTCGCAAGGTTGAAAACCCGCAAATGGCGGCCTTGGCAAAAGTTAGAGCGTAAAAGGAGAGTGAAAATACTCGAGTGAACCCGAGCCTGAACTACGTAAGGCTTGATTCCCATTTTTGGGATACGTAGGCGACTTCATCCTCAAGTTCAGCCATAAACTTTTCCCCGATCAACTTTGTCCATGTGATCACCTTGGTCATCTTTGTCTATTCAGTATTCAAAAGCTCGGTTGTGATCTCCGGTGCAGTGTTATTCAGACTAGGGGCAACTTTCTAGTAGCTGGAATCCGGGGTTGTGCATCTCAGTGGTAGATCTTAGGCGTGTCCAGTTCTGATCTATGTCGAAAATGGTTTTGAAAAGTTTTAATAAAAGTTGATTTTGTTCAAATTAATCTTTTTACAACTTAGACCATTTTTGGACCAAAGCAAAAAAAATTCAGTACCCACAACCTTCAATTTTATTGATTTCAATACAGAGTCCTCTTGCTCTTGCATACAAATTGAAGTAACTTTTGGTTACATTCATAAAGAAAAATTGAAAGTACTAATAAAGCAATAAATCTGGGGCATAGCTAAGTCAGGTGTTCCTGCGCCCCCTCCCAGAGCTGGTCGAAGCTTCTGATGCCAAGCTAGGCCCAATCTGTGCCTCTTCATTGAGCCAATCCATGCACTCATCAAACAAAGTGCAACTGAAAGTGTGAGCGGGGGCCAGAACCTCTCTCGTCCTCCATGCCGTGGCATACCGGGCTAGCTGTGCACCTTAGACCGGAAATGTAGATGGGTACTCTATCCCCTCTGCGGGGCAAATCTGATCATGGCCGAACTAGCGCTGGAACCGGAAAGGAAAGTAGAACACACAGTGTGTCAGGCCGATCAATTGAATCCCGGGCTGGCGAGACATACTGTAACTCATTGCCGATAGATTGAGCCAAGGACAGCGCCAAGCAATGCGGTCTGCGGACAAATTGCACATCCAATCGAACCACCATCCCTCATCCAGGGCATCGACTAGACGACATCGGAAGAAGTAGCCACGAGTTGAGTATGCTGGGCAAGAGTCCACAACCTGCAACTTATCCATCAACCACACCTGGAGAGGGATGAAAAATGAGAGATTAAAGAATAGAGAGATGTACGATGAGAGAAAAGTGAGAAAAGGGTTTTGTGAGAAAAACCGAACCTAAGGGCCGAGTGATGTGAGCAATATATATGTGAGATAGGGAGGGAAACATTACCTGCAGCAGTTGTGGACTCCCCGCAAATCTGGTTGTTTCCCGGCGATGGAAAGCATCCAAGCCCATCAGTGTCTTGGCCAATGTCATGGCAATGCAGCTCTTACCCTCCTTCAAGCCTTGGGCAACTTCAATCAGACGAACGCTAGACCCGCTGAAGCTCGGGGCAAGCAAAAAGTGAGATAACATGCACAAGCAAAGGGCATGTCGCTGAAAGCCCTGCCAATGATGGTCACCGCGGTCACCGGGATCAGAAAAACGTTGAATCAAGCTGAGGATGTCCAAATCTCCGTTGTAGATCAGAGACCGAGCGTCATGCATAGTGAGCCCACACATCCGTCCTAAGGCTTGAGCATGGCCGAAGCGGAGTTAGGGCAAGATCTCCTCGTTGCGCTCGGACTCCATCAAAGCTTGGAAATTTTCGAAGGTAGGACACATCTCTTGCCCGCGAAAGCTAAAGACATGTGTTACCGGATTCCAAAACCTCGCCGTGGCATGGAGAAAGGGAAGATGCAGCGGAGTGCGGCTCAACGTGAATAGTGCATTCAAGCCGAAGCCTCGGAAGTTCAACTTTTCCGAGCTGTCTAAAATAGCAATCCAAGCTGTGAGATTTTCGATGAGGAATACCTCCATTTTGATGCAAACCTGAGATGAAATGAAAGAACCATGAAGCTGGAACTTTTATAGAGGATAAGGCACTATTTGGGGACACGTGCCAAAAATCTGGTGGTCGCCAAACCAGGTGGTCGGCCGACCACTTTTTCTGGTAGGCCAACCACCCCTTTGGTCTACAAGGAAAATAGCTGGTCGGCCAGCCCTTTCTGGTGGTCAACCATGGAGAAAAGTTGGTCTTTGGTCTGTTCCTAGCTTCTAGAAGAGAGATCCTAGCTTTTCCATGCGTTGGGAGTGTTGAAGGTTCGAGTTTACCTCTGTTTCGGATGCGTTCCGTCACTCCAATTGTCCGAGATGCATTTGCTCATCGAGTTGTTGTTCTTTGTTTATCGAGTTGTTGTTTGGTTTTGCTTAAAGTTTTGTTTACTGAGTCATTGCTTATCAAGTCGTTGAGTTCCGTATATCGAGTTTTTACCCTTTGTTTAATCAACATTGTCGGGATTTGCCTATCGAGTTGTAAACTTGCTAAGGTTTTGTTGTTTCTTAGTAAGTTAAGTTGTTTAGTTTGTTGCGTTGATTCACTAACTGACTTGGCAATTTTCGATGCTCAATTTTCATTCAATCTCATTTTTGTGTGCAAAATGATGCGATACGATGATAAGAACATAAAATACAACACTTTTTCAAAAAGTTGTTTCATTCCATCATGCTTCCTTTATTACAACATTTTACAGCAAGGGTACAAGTTTTAAAGAAAATAAAACTGCCTAAACCTAATGTGCTACAACTGCTAGTAAAAAAGGGAAAATAAAGCAGGAACATCTACATCAGTGCTGTCAAGTGCAAGAATAAGAGGCCCTCTTCGTCCTCTTCGGCTGAACGACCTCTGCATCAGCACCATCATCCGAATCGAAGCTGCCGTCCTCGGAACCCTCCTCAGCATCATCTCCACTCTCAGAACCGGAGCCAAAGTCCTCCTCCCTGCCTGCAGATGTCTCTGACTGAGGATGCGCAGACTCCTCCTCGCTAGAGTCCTTGTCATCTATGACGGGTGCTCTGCGCCTGCCTTGTCTGCGAGACGAGTCCCCTCTCCTAGCTCCTCGAGAAGGCCTGGATGGCCCGGCTTGTAGTGGTGACATCTGAAAAGGACAATTTGAGTACATTAGCCAACATGTATATCAGATGCAGAGACAAGAATGCTACATAGAGTGGGTGTATGCAGATACAATGTATGAATATAGTGTGTGTCAGATGTGCTCTACGCACACAGTCAAGCAATGTAGTGAAATGGTTAAATACAGCATGTCATCAGAAGTATGATAAATGCGAGAAAATTGAAAAATACCGTAACACCAGCAATGAACAGCTGTGTCTCCCTGCGCAAGACCATCCTCTCAAGTGAGGCCACCAATCTGAGCAAATCATCATAATACTCCCTGGGAGGCTGCAGATACAAGCTCAAGTCATCAATGAATAAATGGATGCCTAAGTATCTGAGTGATCAATGAAAGTAGTGGAACATACCGGTGGTGAGTCAGGATCACTGACATATCGGTGATCAGGCATAGGAGGCTCTATTGGAATTGGGTAAGATGACCCGTATCGCCATCCAGTCAACTCGGTCGAAAGATCTAGCCACTCGGTGTGCTGGTAAGTCAGGGGAATCGAGGGAATCTGTCTAGCCCCACTCCTCGATGCACCAGCCCTGCTAGACGAAGGAACGTCTGCCGCCCAGGCTCGAGCTGACGATGATGCACCAGTAGACCTCCTAGTAGGAGCACGGACATCCATCAATGGGGGCATCAAGTACGTGTGGCGGTAAGTCGCATATTCCCCCTCCTCCATGTGCAGACCTGCATCGGTACCCAATATAGCGACATCGACCTCCTTGGGAGTGAGTCTCTCAGCGGACCGCATGTTATCTGGAGGTGCTGAAGGGACACTCTGCTCAAGGATGCCCATCGTCTGGCGCATGAAGCAATCTCCCAGAAACCAGGCCCTGCCAACTGGCCCCTCAAACAAAGTCCTATACTAAGAAGAAGCCCATGCCCCCGGGAACTGGAAACGGACATCTCCTTCCAAGGGTGCCCAGGGCCGCCAAGCTGTAACGCCCTCAAAATAACAACATAAAACCCAACAATATAGACATGCATTGATATATATATAAAGTCCCATATCCTTCTATTTATCACAGTTTCATTACAAAAAGTATTACATGTTAACAACAAAAGCAAATGCCCTAAGGGCTTACAGCTTTCCAAGTTAACACTTGGTTACAAAAAGAGAGCACTAGCTCAATTACACCTTAAGCCCTTGGCTTGAATTTACATGTAATACATCAAAAGGAAATAGACGACCAAAAAGTCTGTCAACCTCAAGCCTCCCAAGCTATGTCCTTGGAGGTGGTGTGCTACCTGTACCTAAAAATGATGTTCCCATATAGGGTGAGCCACAGCCCAATAGAAATATACTAAACCAGTTATGAATAATGACTAAAAGATTAACAGTTGATAGATGGTCAACCCTTTTACACTCCTTCATAACACATTACAGTTCCAAGACTTTCAAGCCTATGTTCAATTTAATCTCCATTCATAATCCATGGCTCAGAACCTGGCCACACAACTCATATGAGACAATAACTCATATTAACCACTTACAATTTCATTACTTCCACAGATATGCAAATCAGCTATATCACATTTCCAAGACAAGCATATGAGCTCTATCTACGGAGTCCATCCCCTATCTTCTCCCAAACAACATCCGGTTTAGAGGTACATCCCCTATCTTCCCCTAAACCGCGGAGTACATCCCCTATCTTCTCCAACACAACACAATGCATATAAACAATAATTATACACATCACAAATCAATACATAAAGTTAATGTATTCTTCAACTGTCATACTCAATGACACATTTCAATGATTGGTTTTAGTTTGCCTAATCATCATGCAGTGTCTACAACAATCAAGACTATCCTCCACCGATAGCCCAAAGCAGATATTTCTAAACAGAAAATAAATGCACAAAATGGATATTAAATCAACATATCCACTTCAATTCCTCATTCCTTATAATTAATCATATCAATTAATTAATCAATGTAATTAGGGCATTTTTCCATAATTGACATTACAACCCTTAAGGTTCCATTTTCATCAATGTTTCAACATTAATCTCATGTTTTTATACCAAACATGCCTCTAGGTTCATTATAACTAAAATCCCAACTTTTGTAAAATTACACAAAGGCCCAAAGTTTCTCAAAATTTCACTACAACTTCCAACACATCAAAATGCTAAAATTCAAAGACAGAATCCATAAAGAGGAGTAGGATATCCCTACCTCAAAGTTTGAGCTCAAAAGGAGATGAAGACCCAACACCCAACTTGCTCCAAAACCAAATATTTTCAGATTAGATTGAAGCCCAAGTCACCCTCTATCTTTTTAACAAAGCACTTAGGGGAGATTCACACTCTAGGGAGATGATTTCTTAGAGAAGGTAAGTCTAGAGAGAGAGGCTCTCGATTTAGGGTTTAAAGATGTAAAGTTTTGAAAAAGTGAAGTTTAGATCATTGCGAATCGATATAAATAGGCTCGCTCGAGCGAAGACTTGGTCGCTCGAGCGACCAGACACAGAAAACCCTAGCTCGAGCCAAGAAGGTCTCGCTCGAGCCAACAACCCAGAAGCTCGCTCGAGCGAAGGAAAGCTCGCTCGAGCCAGGAACTCGACCCTTCAGGTCTGCAACTAGGACGACGCGCCGGCGACAAACTACTCGCCGGCGAAGACCGAACCAGATCGCTCGAGCGAAGAAAAGCTCGCTCGAGCCAGAAATCATGGTGTTCAGGTCCAGTACCAGACGCAATCGCTCGCTCGAGCGAAGCCACTCTGGCTCGACCCACCAGACACAAAACTCAAAGCTCGCTCGAGCGACCAACTCCTTGCTCGAGCGAAAGACAAAAATTCTGGACAGCAACCCTTGGTTCCCAAACACAACCAACCTGAAACAAACCTGCCCAACACATCCTATAACTCAAATACAATGTAGAAAAGGATGTAAACAAGACAATACTCAACTATTAACATCCACGGACACATGTCCGGATCACTGTACAATAAGGGGTAAACCCGGGATCGCTATAACCAAGCGATCTGAGGATAACAAGTGCATGAGCCAATCAGATGTCATAAATATGCGAGATGAATCAAAGCTGAAAATATGAAGAACTAATAGTTCTAAAGTACCTCGGTCGCCCGCACCGTGTCAAAAAACTGTCGCAAGAAGGGCAGAGTCTCTCGAGCCCTCGCCCGGCATCGACCCTCAAATACGTGAGAGTAAGGGATCGTAAGAGGCACCTTCACCTCGAACTCTGGGGCTAGCGTCGGAAAGTACACGTAAACCTATAGCTGTGGAAAATAGGGCAGTGGCCATCAGAATACAAAATATACAGAAAATACAGAGTGTTGAGTGCAGAATATAGAATACAGAATGTAAAGTGTGTCGTGTGCAGTGTACAGATAATGAAAAGCAGAAATGTAAATCAATAGGGCAGAAGGTACCTCCCAGGCTCTCCAGTAGCCGCCAACTATGTTCCCCTGTCTGTGGGAGGTCGCACTCATATAGCCGTAGAGGGTAGCGAGGTCGGCGCTACCCCAGTCATACTGGCTGACCTATGATAGGTCCACCAAAGCACTGAGCAGATATAATCCAACTGTGTTTCCCCTGTCGAAGAACAAAGTGGTCCCAAGGAGGAACATCAAAAAACCTCGAGCGTACTGCTCTATCTCCTTAAGAGTCTCGGGCATACTCCCCCTATACTACACGGGGAACCAAGTGTACCTGACTCTGCCCGAAGATTGGTCAATCGGTGGGCGAGCTCCCAACAGATAGATCCAGGCAGCCTCCCACTTGTCCATATCCTCGTCGTAGGGGACCGGTCGGCCGGCCACATCAAGGCCAGTTAGCATCGCAAAGTTGAACGGGGTCATTGTCATATCCCCGGTAGCTGAGAAGTGGAAAGAGTTTGTGGTGTCCTACCATCTCTCCACGAGTGCCCCCATCAAGGTCATGCTCGCAGGGTAGCGAGATAGCCCTGTGCAGAAGGGCCCAAATCCTACCACGTCCACCATGTGACAAACAGTCTCTGGGAGCTCTACATACCACTCCCTAGCGATAATCTCGCGTAGAACGAGAGGGTACCTGCATTCAAAATGAACAGATGTATTCAGTTTCAGAATGAAATGTATAAGCTGCGTGCAAATGAAATGAATGAGCTGTGAGTTCAAAAGTGAAATGTAAGAACTGTGTGTTCAATATCTGCTGCGTGCAAATGAAATTGTGGGCTGTGTGTTCACCTCAAGAGTTCAGGCTGCGTGTTCAACTTTCAAAAACAGTGGGCTGTGTGTTCACCTCAAGAGTTTGAGCTGCGTGTTCAGATTTCAAAAATTGTGGGCTATGTGTTCACCTCAAGAGTTTGGGCTGCGTGTTCAAATTTCAAAAACAGTGGGCTATGTGTTCACCTCAAGAGTTTGAGCTGCGTGTTCAGATTTCAAAAACTGTGGGCTGTGCGTTCACTTCAAGAGTTTGAGCTGCGTGTTCAGATTTCAAAAACTGTGGGCTGTATGTTCACCTCAAGAGTTTGGGCTACGTGTTCAACTTTCAAAAATAGTGGGCTGTGCGTTCTCCTTAAGAGTTTGAGCTGCGTGTTCAGATTTCAAAAACTGTGGGCTGTGCGTTCACCTCAAGAGTTTGAGCTGCATGTTCAGATTTCAAAAACAGTGGGCTGTGTGTTCACCTCAAGAGTTTGGGCTGCGTGTTCAACTTTCAAAAACAGTGGGCTGTGTGTTCACCTCAAGAGTTTGGGCTGCATGTTCAACTTTCAAAAACAGTGGGCTGTGTGTTCACCTCAAGAGTTTGGGCTGCGTGTTTAGATTTCAAAAACTGTGGGCTGTGTGTTCACCTCAAGAGTTTGAGCTGCCTGTTCAGATTTCAAAAACTGTGGGCTGTGTGTTCACCTCAAGAGTTTGAGCTGCATGTTCAGATTTCAAAAACTGTGGGCTGTGTGTTCACCTCAAGAGTTTGAGCTGCATGTTCAGATTTCAAAAACTGTGGGCTATGTGTTCACCTCAAGAGTTTGAGCTGTGTGTTCAGATTTCAAAAAACTGTGGGTTGTGTGGTCACCATCAAGAGTTTGGGCTGTGTGTTCAACTTTCAAAAGCTGTGGGCTGCGTGTTCACGATAAAAAGTATGAGCTGCGCATTCAGAAATTCGAGTGATTGAGTTATGTGTTCAAAATGCAAACAGAATGCTATGTTATAGACTAAGTGTTCAGAATAAGCTGTGTGCCCACTCAACAGAATTCTGTGCTGTGAGATATGTGCTAAAATAAGCAGAAATATGGTGTGCAAATGTGTTTAGAACGAGCAGATAAGCATACATAGCAAAAGTATGAAATGTGCATGAAATGCAGAATACATTGCAGAGAATGTAAAAGTGAAGTACGTACCTCTCGTGCCTGATGAGAGAGATGAGTCTCTGGCTCCCGCAGCAACAGATCCGCAGGCGCTCAGTCATCAAAGTCAGTGAAATGGTAGAAAGTGGCCTGAGGAAGGACGTGCTCCTGAGGATGATACCTCTCGGGATCAAACGGCCGAACTCTCGGGGGAAAGGACATGATGTCCGGCTCACCCTCGGCACCTGGAGGACCTCCACCATGAGGAAAATGACCCGCAATTTGAAGAAATTTGCAAAAAGGAGCAAAAATGAGCAAAATGAGCCAAAATTGGAAAAAGTCAACAAAAGTCAACTCTCGGGAAATGAAAACGTCAACAAAAGTCAACTCCTGAGAAAATGTTCCAAACTTTGAAACAAACTTACCCCAAGTGGTGAAAATGAAGAAAGAGGTTTCGAAATCAAATTTTAATTGGTCCAAAGTGAAGAAAACTGAAAGATTTGGCGAAACAACTTTGCGTAGGGCACTGGAAAGCGCGTATAAGGAGCAGATCTAAGAGAGAAAATGGTCTAGGAAGGAAGGAGAACTGATTTCGGCCTTGAGGGTGTGAGGAATAGTGATTGGTACATGTGGATTTAAAGAAACAAGTGTAAAAAGACAAAACTGTCCCGGATTTGGACAGGTGGTCGGCCAACCACCTTTTCTGGTAGGCCGACCACCCCCTTGAACAAAGCCTGGTCGGTGGCCTCCCTAGGTGATCGGTGGCCCTCCTGGGTGATCTCCAATGTCTTTTTGAGCTCCCTGCAAATTTTGGTGGTGATTGGAGTCCCCGACACTCAAGAAAGTACAAGTAAAGTGCACTTTTTAGCGTGAAATCCCTCTACGGGAACTTCAAATCCAATATTCGATGCATGGCTCATCGTTACTCGCCAAGAGCAAGGTGTATCCTTTTTGAGTACGTTGCGACCCCTCCGAGAGGTAAATTGAAGGTCGTGTTTGAGTTGCCCTCGTCGAGGCTTGCATTTCTTTGCTCAATGTTTTGTTTCAAACATGCTTTTGAAGTCGCACTTATCCTGCATTGTTATACACATCACTTGCATTATTATGCACATCGCCTGCATTGTTGCGCACGTTTCACTGCCACTGTCATGCCCCCATACTTAACTTGCGTTGTCACGCGCATTTCTCTTGCATTGCGATGCACTTTTCCATCGGCACCATGTCTATCCGCATTCGATATAATGTTGAACATATGTTGCTAACTATGTTGTGCCTGTTAAGTTTCTCTCTTTTGCAAGCACGATATTGTATGTACAGTTCATTCGAGGCTGGTGCAACCAAACGATATTGTAGGTATGGTTCATTTGAAGCTGGTGCGACCAGACGAATCGGGCAGGTAGTGTATCTTCTCCGTGTGAGATGTAGCGAGAATTGAATAATTCTCCGCATTTTTAAATTGCAAGAAATGAGTTTTGCTTTGCATTCTTGCTTAAAACTATTGCATTTATTATGAATATTTGCTTCATTATAGCTTGCTGCTTTGCATGATCATGAGTTATGTTCAGCTTTGTGCATATCATTTTGCATTTTGCCCCTGCCTGCGGGCACATCTCTTGCTTATCCCGCTTGTTTGTCTAAGTCTTCGGCCTTGTCAAAAATGGGTCGTCTCTGGGCTTTGACATTCACTCCCGTCACGTATGACTTTCGATTTCTGTCAAAGAGGGGCAACTGTAGATACCCCATTTTTGACCGACCTTAAGACTCAGACGTCATCGATTGAGCGCTCGATGATGGTGCATGTTGTTCTCATTCTGAGGTTTCGGAGTTTCGGCTGAGAGCCTTACCCCCGAACCTCAGGACCCTTTTATGCTTTGCCTCGATTTGCGAACCAGGTCTTGTTTTCTTTTCCCAAAGGGAGGGAGAGGTCTCGTAGACCATCTCTCAGTGGCCGTAGGCTACTTTTCGTGGTCGTAGACCACTGTTCCTGTTTGGAGACCAGTTTCCGATTTTTGGAGCCGTCGGCCGTGCGCCTCGGTTCGGGACCGCTTAACTTTCTCCGTTTGCTCCGATTTTTGGCACACACCTTGTTTCCTCTCTCTAGAGGGACACTGTGGCTTGGGAGACTACCTTTATGGTCGCGCGCCACTTTCGATGCTTAACAGTCAATTTTCGGGGCACCCGGCTACGCGTTTTCACCCCCGAACCCTCGTTTTGCATCCGTCTTGGTTCATTTTTGGCATGGACCTTGTTTTCATTGTTTGGAAGGTGGTACAAGGGTGGGAGACCACCTTTTCTCCTTGGAGACCACTTTTCTCCCACCGGCCGGTTTCCTTGACAGGTAACTGGTTTCCCCCACTTTTGGGGCACAATTGCTGGTCTCCCACCACACCACTAGCTTGCATTCAAATGGGAGACTACCAATTGGGGTGGCTGACCACCATTCACTCACTTGAACCTTTTGAACTGGTAGGCCGACTAGGGGGATTGGTCGACCGACCACCTGAACTGGTCAGCCTGCCTCCCTCAGTTCTGTCTCTGTGAGTTGTTGCCAGTTGTGCCAGTTGGAAGGCACAGAATGGATCCTCCATACACGTGTATGGAGGATCTTCAAGCTTGTTTCTTATCTTCTTTGAGAAGCTTTGGACCCCTTTGGCTATAAGAGAGACCCTTTCCCTCGTTGGTAAAGGTTCAAAATTTTGGTCTAAGGCATACAATACCTCTCTCTCTATATCTCTACATTCAAGCTCAAAAAGTGCTAAGTTCTTGCCCCTTTGCACACTACCTCTTGGCCTAACACCTCCAACACCAACCTAAGCTTCTTGGAGGGTCTTGAGAGGTCCTAAGGAGCTGCATTTTTGGTCCATAAGCTGCTGGAGTTGCTGAGCTACAAGGGTAACACCCTATTCCCTCTTTTGAGCTTTATTTTGCTCCATCTTTTAGCCATACTTGAAAACATTTTTGAGCTTTGGTGTAAACTGAAAAAAGTTTTATTTTGAGGTCCTTAACATGTTTGTTTAAGATCATTTTCCTGTTGGGGGTCATCTACCCCCTTGCATGCTTCATTTTGCCTTATTTTGAGCCATGCATTAGGGCCTTTACATTGACCTTTGTTTGGCCTTATAGCCACTAAAATCCAGTGGATTTTCAATGGCTAGGATGCTATTTTGAGTGCCAAAATGAGAGGGGGGTGACCCTCTCTCCCCTTGTTTTTCTTTTCTAGCATATTTGGCCTAACAAAGGAGCCCTTATTTGCATGCTTCCAAGCCTTGTTTCAGGCCTTTTTTGGTGAGTTTTAGGACCTGTATAGGCTCTGTCCAGAGCTTGTTTTTCCATATTGGGTGTCCATCTTGCATGTGTAGAATAACCGTCTTCATAGCCTATCAAAGGAGCATGTCATTCTTGCATGCATTGACCATGTTTCAATGAGTTTTTGGGCTTTATTCGGCATTTCATACCTCTGTCTTATGCTGGTTTAGTGGCCTCTTGAATGCTTCACATGCTTATAGTGTAAATCCTCTTCACTAGCTTGTAATGCATGTTGTTTTGTCCTTTGATTCTAGCATATTTTGGCCATGTTCTAAACTGATTTTGTGCATGTTTTGGACTGCCTTAGCTCTTTTTTTAGGCCTCATGGTCGAATGATGTTTGCTATGCATGGTTGTAGTGCAATACCCTTGCTTAGCTTTGAGTTTTGAAGCCTATTGCATGCTTATACTGAGGTGTTTTCATGTTTTAGGGCCTTTGAGCATGTCATTTCAGAGCCTATACTTGTGCCATATTCCCATGTTTTCCATTCTTTAAACGTGTTTGAGAGTTGTGCATGAATACCTCATTTATGGACCATTGTATGAGCTTCATTTCTATGCATTTTGAGCCATCATTTTAGACCATTTTCCCACTGTCTTGGACTTGCATAGGGACTATTTGGGGCTGGTTAGGTCATTTGAGCATTGCTTTGTGTACCTCTAGTGTAATGCACTTCACTAGTTTCGGTATCCGGGCCATCTAGCATGCATTGTGTGAGGTGTTTATATGATTCAGGACCATCTTGCATGTCATTTCAGAGCTGGAAAATGTGTGATTGTATGCCATATTTCATCCCTTGCCATGCTTTGGTAGAGTTGCATTTGGTGCCTTAGGTTTGGTCCCTTGCATTTGTGCATATTTGCATGTGTTTTCGTTGCCTAATTTCATCATGTTTGGCCAGTGATTTCAGTGTGGCTGAAGCCCATTCATTTTAGTTTAAGTCCATCTTACATTGTATATGCCATTTAGTCCATGTTGTTGCATGATTGACCATTGCATTGTGTATGCCTTGATCATTTCATTGTTAGTCTCCATGTGTGCATTGCGTATGCCATATAGTTTTCATGTGCATTGAGTATGCCATTCTTAGTTCATAGCATTGTGTATGCTAGTTACATGTTTGCATCATTTAGTGGCATTATGTTTAGGTTGCATGTTAGAGTTGCATTCATACATGCCATGTGTATTGCATTGTGTTTGGAGTAGGGTTTAGTCCAAACACGGGAAACGAGGGACGTTTCGTACTCCAAGTGATGAAACATGCCTCGATTCTCGGTCGCCGACACTTCGGATAACCCATGATGGAGTTTAGGCCTTATTGTGTTCATTTGTGCATCCATTTCACATTGAGTCATGAAATTCGACTCCTCGGCCATCATGCATCGAGATGCGTGATTGGTGGCACGAGGATCGAGGACTACACTCCCTAGAGCTTATGCAATGACAGGGAGAGTGGTCGTGCACACATATGTTGAAAATACTTTGCCATGCCCCTTTCTTGCTCTCTGTTGCAGCAAATCGGAATCCAACAGCAAAAACTGGTCGGTAGTATCCCTACAGCGCGGTGGAGTTTCAGCCTTCTGGAGTTTTGTACAATGTTTTGGGACCAGTTGCAAACAAAGGCAAATCGGGACATCGCGATGGATTTTCCGGCAAGGCGACTCGAGCATGCATGCATTCCTTGTCATTCAAGACCGAGCTGAGGCAGTCCATTTCATGTGTTTTGCATGATAGCTTATTTATTTTAGTTAATTTGTTAATTAATTAGGGTTGTGTAATAATTAGTTGTAATTCGTTATTCATTCGGCTGTGTATTATTTATTCGAACCCTTCGAGGAGGGCAATGTTGTAATAAGTGTGTGTGTGTGTGTGTGTGATGTATGTCTTCCAACCCCACGTCTTTCTCCCTTTTATTTACCAGCTTATTATGGTTAGTTTTAGGGCACGTTTAAATTAGCATCCTTATGCTCGTATGTTTGTATCCATTCATCTGTTTTGCATGCACCAAGCTCGGCACATCATGCTAATTGGATTGTATTTCAATTCCAAGTTGAATACATCTATCGATTGTTGCATCTCATATGCCATCTTAGAATAGCCGAGCCTATTGTAGTTGCATTTCTGCATGTGTTGCATTAGGCATCTCAGCATAGTTAGGATTCATGCATGTTTTCTAATTAGTTTCTTTCTTTTGCTCAGAGTACTCGGTAAGTGTTTATGCTTTAGCATCCTTCCATGCATGTGAGTGACTGCCATGATAGCATGCTTACCATGCGGCTATGTGCTTATGTGATATAACTGCCTGAATGCCTGTGGGTGAAGGTTGGGTTGCTTGAGTTGGAATAATTCGTCGAAACCCATGTTTTAGCCTACTTGCGAGTAGCAAACTTCAATCCACTTTCAAAATAAACGGATATGTGATGCTTTGTTCCAACTTAGGCAATTCAGTCTATACTTGTATGTTGTGTGTATCACAACTCGATATCATGGTTAGTAGAGGCCGATCTTTGATCGGGCGACCGGGGGTGCTCACAAAGTGACCTTCCCCAATCGTACCCAAGTTCTCGAGCCGAGGCAACTTTGGTGATGATGGACACGTGGCCTTAGGCAAACGAGTCAGGGTTTCCTAAATTCTCCAAAATAAAATATTTAGATGGCGACTCTGTATTTGGCAAAGCAGTCCATGTTTGACACTTCTTTCTAAAAATCAATTTTTCAAAACGATTTACCGGATTTGGACTCTTTGATGATTTATCGGTCTGGCATTGCACTCTGCGAGATTAGATACAGGACCGTGACATTGAGTCCTGAACTGTAGTAAGCCCAAATGAACAAAACGGGATTCCCTCCCGGGACGTTCGGGGATGTCTACAGTTTCTGGCGACTCTGTTGGGGAGTTAGAGAACTTGACTCGAACTCATGATATTTTGTTTTGCTTACACTTATGTGTTTCTTTGCATTGCATTTGCATTGGTGCGCCTAGGACACCGTGTTTGCCATATGCTATTCCTGAATGGTTTGCTGGAGGCTCGCTTTGAGAAGCGTGCCATAAGGCTAACCGGTTACGGGCTCTGCCACGATGGGAACACAAACCTCGGTTTTTACTGGGGCACCCTTTTTGACCATTTGACCTAGTGCATGTTCGGAATCCATAGTGACCATTCCAAGCTAGGACAGGTTGCTTACCCGATTATAGGTTGTTTGAAACCGCTACGTGTGTAGTGAAACCCTAGCTCCTGACAAAATGCCTTTGTAACTTATTTAAAAATATAAAATTATATAATGAGATGATTAAAGGTTTGACCCATAAACCTTTATTTGAAAAAGAACATACTTTCCACTTCAGCAACACACTATATATGTAACACTCCAACCCTTCACATGTCATCGATATTATTTGTTTTGGGCCACGCCTGCATGGATTTGTTCTTTCCAGTGGGTTACCCACCCCAGAACTACTCCAGCCTAATTAGCACGCTTAACTGGAGAGTTCTACTAAAGATTTCACCACTCAAGAAAAGGCCACGATGCTATATAAGGGTCTAGGTTTTTACTTTTATAGCCCAGGAACTCTCCCTCCATTCCGAATGTGGGACATCGGGACTTTACAATCATCCCCCCTTAAAGCCGCACGTCCCCGTGCAGTAGCCTGCCAGCTCACAAACCCACCCACATGCACTGAGAGATGCCAAGGGCCCACACTCAGTACTCCGGAGAGTTGGCTTTCATACCATTTGTAACACCCCAACCCTTCACATATCATCGATATTGTCCACTTTGGGCCACGCCCGCACGGATTTGTTCTTCCCAGTCCCATCTTAGAACTACTCCAGCCTAAGCACGCTAAACTGGAGAGTTCTGCTAGGGATTTCACCACTCAGGAAAAGGTCTCGATGCTATATGAGGATCCAGATTTTTATTTTTATAGCCCAGGAACACTCTCTCCATTCCCAATGTGGGACACCGAAACCTTACAATATAACCATATTTTCTTGTCATTATTTATATGATATTGCTCGTATTTTTTTTCCCCCTTGAGTTACACACATGTTGTATATGTGGACCGCTAGTATTTTTTAAATCAAAGCTAACAAAATAGTCTTTTACCTTTTCAATTAAATCAAGACAATCGTTGTCATGACCCCATTTCGCCCCTAGTAGAATGGTGCCATGATGGCCAGTAATCCGAAATTACCAAAGGCCAACTTACAAAGATTCACACACAATCAGAGTATACATATGGGGCTTACATGTGCGGAAGCAATAAACTTAAATCTAAGTAGTCCGTAAGAGCTATGCATAGATCAAATGAAATGACATACATCTTTACATGGTTTACAACTTGAATACAAATAAAATAAAGTACATATTATATCTTGATCAAAAGGCTTCTCAAGCCGACATATACAAAAGAAGTGAATTAAAACTAAGAAACATAATCTTCAAGATGATACAAAACATGAATCAAAACATCTTGCACATAACATCTTAGGCATCACCGCCTTCTTGCTCGCCACCTACATATATATAAAGGGGAGGGTGAGCTTGGATACTCAGTGAATGATATAATCAATAAAGGTTTGAATGAATGATATCTGAGATCTTTATCAAAACAATACATATCATAGCTTGTAACAAAACATGGGATGAATCGAGTTCATCAATCAAATCTTTCAAATCTTCTTGGGATGTTTAATAACATCTACATAATACATGGGGGATGACATTCCGAACAAAACAAGGGAATAATTAACCCAGAATCGATTAGACAAATCCACCCGCACAAGGCCGTCGGTGGGGCCATCCGTACAAGACCGTCAATGGCAGAGATCTCTCAAACATGGTGCTACATGGGCTTATAGTCCCCTAGCACGAAAGGACTTTCCAAGAATGTCATCAAAACAAGATAATACTTGATACAAAACTAAGGATAATCATTCATATTTGAACAAATACTTTTCCAAAACGAAGCAAAGCTTTATCAAAACTTTATAACATAGCTTTATTAAAAATACCACTCACATAACTCTTCGGGTGTAAGGATTAAGGCAAGGATCTAAGACCTACAAATACATAATAAAGTCTACTAAATGCACTTCAAGAAGACAAGAAGGAATGCTCATAGATGGTTGTGCAATGCATCCTTAAAACAAGCTTTACATGAATGAAAATGATCTCGGCATTTCTTTCCAAAATCAAGTCAAGAAAAGGTAAAACATGCAGGGAGTTAAATCACTGTTTTTCATCTAGGGAAAACATGCTGGGTACCAACCAGGTCTTGGAATGGATGTACAGAAATGATCTAGGCAAAAATGACCTAGCTGGGTGAACTCAGGAGGTCTTGGCCGAGGTCCCACACCTCTTGGCCAAGGTGTGGTTACCTAGGCTTCGGCGTGATGGTGCCTGCCGAGGTGTTACAAGATGTCGGCAAGGGTGTACCATGGTCGGCCTAGGTGTGCAGTGGTTAACCTAGGTGTGCATGCAAGATAGACTAAGGTGCAAGTGATCATGCAAGGTAGGCCAAGGTGAGATACGATGCTTGGCCTAGGTGTGAGATCTAGGCAAGAGTGGTCTCAATGACCACACCTAGGGAAAGGTGAAGTCTGGAAATCTGGGTTTCTTCCTTGAAGGACATGAAGAACATGAAGGACAAGAACATGAAGAACATGAATGCTAAAATCATAACTTTTTTATTCAAAGCCTGAGATTTCATGAGATGAGTTCGAAAACATGGACCTTGGTACCCATACTTGAAGATCTTATGAAAACAAACACAAAAACATGGATCTTGATACAAACTTTCAGATCAAAACGTGATTTTATTTCAAGAACATCATTTTCTCTTTCTAAAACAAGCTTTAAATCAATGCATGGCTCATGAATCATGCTAGATCATGCAATGTGATCGGATCAACATAAAGAATAACAAGAGTAAATCAAGAATCTAACCTCAAAACATGGATCTAACGGTTCAAGGTGTGAAGATCAAGCTTGGAAATCTACTTCTCTCTCAAGAACTCCTCTTCCTCCCTTCCTAGAGTGTAGACACCCCATTTTTGACCGACTTTAAGACTCAGACGTCACCGATTGAGCGCTTGGTGATGTTGCATCTGCCAGAGTTTCGTCTCGAGAGTGGCCGTGCGCCCCTCCCGACTTCTAACCTCTTTCCCTCTTTTACATGCCTTGTCTCGGTTTTGCGAGCAGTTTTTTCTCTGTTTTCTTTCAGGAAAAAGAGGTCCCGTAGACTATCTCCCGGGGTCAGGAGCCATATTTTGGCCGTCAGATTTTTGCCATTTCCGGCTTGCTCCGTTTGCAGCCGTGTGCCTCTCGGTTGACCACCCAACTATCTCCGATTTCTCGTTTTGTGTTATAGCGATGCTCACTAACACCACGGTGTCTGACCCATTTTCGGACCCAACTACGTGATTTGGGCCCGAGCATTCATTCGCATCCGCCTTCTCGGTTTCTGGCAGAACCCTGTTTTATCATTTCGAGGAACCCTGGGCGATGCCCGCCGTGGTCAGATGCCACTTCTTTCTGCGGTTTTTTTCTCGAACACCGCCGGTTTTGGTCCCGACATTCATTTTGCATCGCCGAGGACAATGGGTCAGATATCCACTTCTTGAACACCACTTCCCAGGATCGGATGCTCATTTTCGGGATCGAATTGCTCGCGGCGTTCATTTCTCATTAGTTTTGTTCAAACTTGGCGGTACCTCTGTTTCAACATCGGGAAGATCAGGGGGTGAAAACAGCAATTATTCCAGATAGCAGTTTTCCCTCCCGAGTCCCTTTCTCTCTTTAGGGCCAATGTTGAACACCCTAGGGGTATTTTCTTGCAACCAAAGCTACATATCTGTGATCGAGGACATGGGAGGACCCTAAAAATTTGAGTTTCATTTTGAGCCTCTCCTTCAAGCTCTATGTTGTGGCTCCCCGCTTGTGTTGCCAATTTCCAACCCTAGAACCTTGTTCTACACATCTTGGAGGACCCTAAAGTTGGTGGTCGGCCGAAAAATTTGAGTTTCATTTTTGAGCCTCTCCTTCAAGCTCTATGTTGTGGCTCCTCGCCTGTTGCCATCCAACCTTGGATCCTTGTTCTACACACCTTGGAGGACCCTAAAGTTGGTGGTCGACCACTAATTCAAAACTTCATTTTTTCTGGTGGGGGGCAAGCCATGTGGGGTGTGGCCCCGACCATGGAGGGTGCCGGCCACCTTTCCAGAAGGGTGGCCGGATGCTTCTTCCAAATTTGTCCCAAATTGTCAGGATATTTTCCAACATATCCGGGGCATCAGGGATATTCGGGGAGGAAAGATTGGGTGCTTTCCCTCCCCTTTTACACCCTATTTCTTGTCTATTTAAAGGGCCCTCCCTCTCCTTCTTCAAGGTTGGAAAATTTTGCTTCAAGAGCTCCTCTTCCAATTCTTCCATTTCCATAGCCAAAAGTCCAAGAAAGCTTCAAGTGTCAAAGGCCATTCCTTGATCAACCCTTAGCTCCATCATCCACAACACCATTCCAGCAGCAAAGGGATGATTTTCAGTGGTCAAGGATCAACAAATTCCAGCTAAGAAGTTGCAAATCGGATCTTCAAGGGTAAGTTCCCAAATCCATCTTTTGTACCATTTTCTTGCTTCATATTTTTACCCTATTTCCTTTTGTTTTTGGGGCTCCGACCCCTACTGGTTTTAGGCTTATTTTGAGCCCCTCTACAACTTTTTAGAAGGGCTCAACTTCATTTGGTGTCTCCATGATACACTTCCTTCAATATCCATCTTGTATGTCACCAATTTGCATGCTAGTTTTAGCCTATTTGCATTTGTTTTTGGGGCTCCGACCCCTAATGTTTTTGTAATATTTTGAGCCCCTCTACAACATTGTAGAAGGGCTCAACCTCATTTGGCCATTCTATATACCACCTCTCTTGGAAATTCACTTTAGGCCCTAATTCTTGCATGCTTTGTTAGGCTTACTTGGCTCCGGATTTCAGCCTTCATCAGGCTTAGAAATAGCCTTGTTTTTGTCTCCTTTTCATGTTATGTTGAGGGCCTTAAGCCATTTGGTGTATATTTTTGGTACTTCCTTTGAAATCCATCAAATTTACCGTATTCTTGCATGTTTTGTAGCCTCTTGTGCTTTTGGTTTTGGCCTTTGGTCAGAACTGAAAGGGGTCTTATTTTGACCCCCTTTACATGTTTCATGAAGAAAAGTTTGCTGTTTGGTGCATGGTTTGGCAAGTCTCATGATATAGCCTATTTTGAGCCTATTTTGCATGGAATTTCTAGCATGTTTTTTATTCTGATTTTGGGGTTGCCATAAACTGAATATGTGCATATTTTTGGCCCTTCTTTAAAGTTGTAGAACTGAGTTTTTGGGTTTGAGCATTGTAGATATCACTTGCTTTGTAAATCCCCTCTTTTACCGTATTTTTGCATGCTAATGTTGCCATATCTGTGCTATTAATTTGGCCATGTTTTGTACTGAAAAAATGCCATATTTGGGACTGCCTTGCTACTATTCTTGCTTCCATGATCATATTTTGCATGTATGGCATGGCTATAGGCCATTTCGGGGCTTAATTTCACACTTTCGGGATGAATGCATGCTTCGAGTGTCATTTCGAATTGTTTCGGGGCTGTTTTCCCCTTTATTTAGGTGCTGAAATTCCATTGCCATGCTTGCATATCATTTCCCATGCCATTTGCATCATTTTTGCATTGCCTCGGTTTGCGTGCCAATGGGCACGCACTTCGAGGCACCTCATTCTTATCATTCCGGCATCCCATGTGAGTGTGGCTGAGGCCCTCTCATGTTGGTATAAGCCCAACCTACATTTTCCATGTCATGGCATTGTGTATGCCTTCGCCTCGGTTTGCGTGCCAGTGTGCGCGCATTTTCGAGGCAAATCGTTATCGACGCGGCCTATGTGAGTGTGATTGAGGCCCTCTCATGTTGGCGTAAGCCCAATTTGCATTTTCATGCGTGTATGCCATTGCCTCGGTTTGCGTGCCCGTGTGCACGCATTTCGAGGCACTTCATTTTTATCCGACGGCTTCCTATGTGAATGAGCTGAGGCTCTCCCATGTTGGTGTAAGCCCATCGTTGCATTCCGTATGCCATTTCATCTCATTTCATCATCGCCTCGGTTTGCGTGTCCGTGTTGCGCATGCATTTGCACTGCGATTTGATCCGTTTACATGTCGTCATCGCGCGGGTTTGCGTGTCGTGTGCACGCATTTCGGCTACCGGTTTCATCCGATTTTGCATCGCACATCATCGCCTCGGTTTTGCGTGCCCGCAGCGCGCATTTCGAGGCTCGTTTTTATCCGCTTGGCATTGCGTATGCCTCCGCCTTTGCGTGCGTGCACGATTACCTGATTTTTACTGCTCTGTTTTTATTATGCATTTTTATGTACCTCCGCCTCGGTTTGCGTGCCCGCGTTTATTCGATTTTCACTCTGTTTATCCGATTTATATTTCATCATTGCCTCGGTTTTGCGTGCCGGTGCACGATTTTTAACACCCCATCCTTATCATTCCCATCCTATGTGAGTGTGGTGAGGCCCCTTCATGTTGGTATAAGTCCATCATTACATTTCGCATGTCATTCGCATCGCTTTGTTTTGCGTGCATCTCATTTTCATAGCATTGAGCATGCTAGGTTGTATATTAGTTGCATTTCACGCATATCATGCATATTGCACGGGAAACGAGGCGCGTTTCGCACTCCGAGTGGCGGAGCATGTCTCAATTCCCAAGTCACCGACACTCCGGATTACCCATGATGGAGTTAGGTTTTGTTGTAGCATTCATATGCATTCATTCCATATTGAGTTGTGCAATTCGATTCCTCGGCCATCATGCATCGATGTGCGTGATTGGTGGCACGAGGATCGAGGCATGCATATATTTGTGAAATACATTGCTATGCCCTTTTCCTGCTCTCTGTTGCAGCAAAATCAACAATCAACAACTTTTTCGGGAGTACACATTTCTAGAAAATTGCAAGCGAGGCTAATCAGGCATTCCAAGGATTTCCATGCCAAGCCAGAGATACATCATCTATCGAAGCGAAGCGGCGGCTTGCACGCCCGCTTTTAATTCTTTGTAATTAATTTGTTAATTAATTAGAATTTGTATTATTTGATTGTATATTCTTTTATTGAATGCGTATGATTATTTATTCGGACCCTCTGCTTGGGCATAATTGTAATATGGGTGTGTGAGTGTGTGTATGTCTTCCAACCCCACGTCTTTCTTCCCTTTTATTTACCCGCTTTGGATGGTTAGATATAGGGCATATTTCAATTAGCATACAGTATGACAGCATGTTTGCATCATTCATCTGTATTGCATGCATTGGGCTCGGCGCATCATACAAACTGCATTTGTATTTCAATTCTAAGTTGAATACATGTTAGCCGTTGCATTTCATATGCCATACTTAGAATAGCCGAGCCTGCCATAGTTGCATTTTTGCATGTGTTGCATTAGGCATTTCAGTATACTTAGGATTCATGCATGATTTCTAATCGTTTTCCTGTTTTGGCTTGGAGTACTCGGTAAGTGGTTATGCTTTAGCATCCTTGCATGCGTGTGAGTGTTGCCATGATAGCATGCTTACCATGAGGCTATGTGCTTATGTGATATAACTGCCTTGAATGCCTGTGGGTGGAGGTTGAGTTATCTGAATTGGAGCAATTCATCAATTGTTTGTTAAGCCCACTAGATTGTGGCAAAATCTGTATTTTAAGCCTACCTGCGGGTAGCAAACCATTTTCAAACAAACAAACATGAAATGTTTTGTTCCAATTCAGACGGCCCAGTCTATACTTGTTTGCTGTGAGCATCACATAGTAATCTAGGCTAATAACCGGAATAAGAACTCACAAAGTTTTCAAAAACAGATATCATGGTTAGTAGAGGCCGGTCTTTGACCGGGCGAGAGGGGGTGCTCACGATGTGACCTTCCCTAATCGTACCCAAGTTCCCGAGCCAACTTTGGTGATGACGGACACGTGGCCTTCGGTTTCCTAAATTTCCCATTTTAAAATATTTAGGTGGCGACTCTGTTATCTGGCAAAGCAGTCCATGTTTGGCACTTCTTTTCAAAAAAATCTGTTTTCCTTCAAAACGATTTGCCAGATTTGGACTCTTTGGTTCGAGATTGAGAACCGCAACAAAAATCGAGTCCGAGCTGTAGCGAGGTCCCCCGCGGGCGTTGTTACATAGAGCTTCTCTCTCTATAAAGGCAAAGATATGACAAATGATGTGTTTTCTCTCTCTGTTGGTTGACTTAACCCTCTGCTGGGACACGTGGCACTACCGGATTGGGTTTCCTCAAAAAGGTGACTGAATGACAAGACAAGAGCATGATAAAGGGTGTACAACAAGCAAGGTGACATGGGCACTCCGGCAGGTAATGATCTCGGATTAGGACATAGGCTTCAGCAAGTAAAGTCTCAATGATCTCAGCTAGGAAGGATAACACTTGACCTAGCTGTGCCACACCTCGACCTAGATGTGCCACACCTCGATCTAGGTCATACCAGTCTAGGAACAAGATTACTAGGTGTAAGGATCAAAGATTTAGGACGCCTAGATGATAACATCTCGGCCTAGATGATACACATCTCGGCCTAGGTAATGCACACCTCGGCCTAGATGATGACATCTCGGCCAATATGCCAGGGTGAAGGTGGAGGTCAACCAAAGTGGTTCCAAGATGGTCCTAGGTGTAAGAGGTTCAAAGGTGTGACCTATGCTTAACATGACCTAGGCTTGGCATGACCTCGGCTTAACATGACCTAGGCTTGGCATGACCTAGGCTTGGCATGACCTAGGCTTGACATGACCTAGGCTTGGCATGACCTCGACTTAACATGACCTAGGCTTGGCATGACCTAGGCTTGGCATGACCTCGGCTTAGCATGACCTAGGTTTGGCATGAGCTAGGCTTGACATGACCTAGTAAGGAACAAAGCATGCATATAACACTTAGGCAAATCACATAAGCACAAAACAAGACAGGGACTTTTACCTAGGCAAAACAAGTCTAAGTCTACAAATGCAAGCTTAACAAGACGAAATCATGCAAATGCACATGAACATGACTAAGACATGAATGCGGGTTATTACAGTCGTGATCATCTAGGATATATTGTATGTTATATACCACACATTTGAAGAATGAACAATAGCACAAAAGTGATAAATTGTGTCATCTAAATCAACAATTATAAAATTAGAGCACATGCACCACTTATATTTATTCCAATAACACTAAACAATTTCTCTATGTTTTATAGTTTTTACCATTTTTTGTGTGGATAGTGTGTATCTTAAAAATGAAAATAGAAGAATAAAAAATAGAAAAGCAGTGTTTTTTGTTTCTCAAAATACAAATCAAACGTATTTTTCTTAACACAGTAAGTCGAGAGCACAAAGTGTCTAATGAGACCTAAATTATCTTCTTATTTTATTTCTTATTTTACTTTTTTTTTTTTTTTTTTACTTTAAGGCCTCCACAGCCAAACTATTCTCTCTTATTCTTCATTTTCTTTGAATACCAAAGTGGGAGGTTGTTGATAAATTACGAAGAAGACAAATGAAGTCCTTGTTTTACACTGTGTTTAGATGGATCAAAGACTCACAATGGAGAAAAAAGTGGTAACAGTAACACGTACATACATACATACCTACTTTCTTCCCTTCTTTCTTCCTTCATCTCCATTTTCTTGGGTACTAATTTGGATCTTTAGTTTGAACAATAATTTTTGTATAAAGAAGAGAAAGTGACACATTTAACTTTTGTTTTTGTCACTTTTTTTTTTCTCTGTCCATTTAACTATATAGTTTATTTGGATGAGATGGTTTGGTAAGAAATGAATAAAAAGAGAAATTTTCTTATATTTGATTTATAAATTTGGTGAGAAATTGTCATAAGAAAAACTGAAAAGAAACAAATTGATTAGTTATAAAAAACAAAAAATAAAAATTCACTCATATTCGTATCTCACATATTTATTAATTTACTCATCCAAAAATATAGGGAGAAAACACACAATCATGATTTTCTTTTCACTTAAATAGATAAGAAATAACAATATTTTTGTATTTTTTATTGGGAAAATTTTAGTGCAGTGTATTATTTAAAAAATAATTGCACATAAATGATAAAAATTATAAATATTAATAATTAAAATTATAAAATTTTGCATAAATTTAAAATATTTTTTGAAATTACCAAATAGTAATTTCCCCTTTTTTATTTTCATCTATTATACTCATAAATTTATAAATTTATCTTGGTTTGTTGGGTGAGAGACAAGGTTAGCCTCATTGGTCTTTTTTGTACAGCCTAATTGGTTAGGAGCACCATGTGCACATGTCACGGTGGTGGTGGTGCTTCTGTGATGCTTTGAAACTATTGAATAATTTTTCTTTTACAAATATCTCGGACTTAAAACAATTGTTTTTCTTAACTTGTAGCTCCCAGTTTTTTTTGAGAAAAAAAATGTGAAACTAGAAATAAAGATCAATCTTTGGATTTGGTAATTCAAGATAGTGATCAAATGCCGAAATCAAAAATGAAGGACAAGTTCTGGAGAATTGGATCAAGATTTTCTTGCACCAATTCTAGGAGCTTGGTGACCTTTCCTTGTGATTCATATGATAGTTAATCAAATAGGACTACACCAGATAGTTCACCTCCAATTCAAGAGAGCCATTTTCTACCTCGATGACATGGAAGATCAATTATCAAACAAAGAAGATTTCAGTGGCAAAAATGAAATTAATAGTTTGGAATCATGGGATAGAAATGTTAGGTTAAAAGTTTCGTGAAGAAGAAGAGTTTAGCACATAGACGCAATGCCATGATCAAGAAAGATGGAGTGTGCGCAAAATATGATGGATTTGCCTAGTCAGAACGAAGTGAATTATCAAAACATGATAGTCAAGGAAGGGATTTCAATGCACAATTCTTGTAGCTCATGTCATGATCATCACGAGGAAATGGAAGAAGATGAAGACTCCAAGCCTCGGTTGAGCTATGCCCACCAAAAGCTTCCAGACTATGATGAATTAGTAGCCACATTTACAGAGTACAAGAAAGATTATGCGAAGAGCAATTCAAGTAACAGAACATTTTGTAAGTGGATGTGGTGGTGAAATATATTGAACCCCATCCCTTGCTGCAATTTTTAGTCATGTTCATAGCTAGGTTGTCTATGATCTTTACATCTTCTAATAATTAGTTGTTGATGGTTAAAGAAACATGGCTTTGAGTTTATTGGCATGATTGGTTCAAACCCTGTCCACGCAACAAACTAAGCAATGACCTGCACTTTGTTCAAAAAATACAAATAACAACACGAGGCTACCGCAACTCAACCCAAATGCAATGCAATCCCAATATAATATAAGAGAAATTCTTCGACAGTGTCTGATAATTTGCAAAGAAAAAAATTGTATCGAAAAAATAAAACATTACAGGGTTTTCAATACAAAATAAACATAACATGAACAAAAGTAACAAATGATACAAACAGATTCACGAGGTAAGTCAATCCATATTCACAGGGCACACCAACAAAAGGATTACAACTCACAACTTTCTCGAAATCAAAGATGACTTAAAAAATGACTCCATGGAAGCAACACAAAATACCTTATTATGAGTCAGAGCAATCTAGCCTTTTTTATTCAACAACCACATGGCAAGCACTGGCTGGACAATCAAACAATTCATTGGGTAGGTTTTCCTCTCACTCCTAATCTTAACCAGAGGAATTATGAAATGGTGTTTAAAAATAAGCATTTGGCATATAAAAATCAACTAGGATCCATAGGTTCAATTTGTTGGCGTGTTCCGGTCTGGGTTTTCTGACCAAACAAGAGAAGCTTTCTGAACCCTTTTGTAGCTTTTGGAGAATTTTCATATCACTATTCCATTTCTTCCGGGAGTGGATTGGTTCTGGGGCCATTTTATCATTTGGGGTATTGTAGACATTTCTACGGCAGATATTTCACAATATATTGAAACTAAGAAAATTTTGCAATTTCAAGTTGATAAACAGGTAATGAGTCTAGCAAAGAAAAAATTGAATGGACCAACATAGCATGCTACAGTCAATCTCAAACATTTACTTTAATAAAACACTGTTGCGGTTCATCAAGCACACTAATTATTCCCACATAAATTGCTACTACTACGGGAGAAATACAATGCTCCCGGTACAACGCCTTTGTTTGGTACTTACTGGACAGGGAATCACTTGGGTTGCAAGGTAGTTGAGACAAGTGTAAATCTCAAACAGTTGCACATGCGTGTTGTTAAGAGCATAGCATGAAACGTAAATGCTATTTCCCACTCCAGTGAACTGAGTAAGAGCATTTTCGAAATCAAGCTTGGTAGATGATACATCAGTGCGGTAGTATGTTGGCATTGCTTAGGATGCTGAGCAAGTCCATCTTATTTCTTTCTCGGATTATGCTCAGAAAATAATCCATTTTCGTCATTCTGGACAAACAACAAATCCCATGTTTGTCCCATTCATACTGCCAAAGCTGTGAATCTGTTGTGCCAATTCTAATACTCGGCCATGCGCTGGCCAAAGGAACCGGTAAGGCCTTTGTCTGCAAATACAATACATATCAAACCAAGAAAAAAAATTAAAAAAAAATAAAGAAATTAAGAAAATATGCTATAAGTAATTAGATAGTTGTGATTGTTTAATAATAATCAATCAAATCAAATCAAATTTGTAACACTTGGAGAAATGAAGCACAACAACAATTTTAATTTAATTTAGATAGGATTTTATTACCTCGCGTCAAATATAATAATCCTAATTACTTGTGCCACAATTCAACACTGAGTTCTCGGTTCTTGTAGCTGGCCACAGGCCATGAAGGGTGAGGTTTGGCGCCAAATTCGGAAAACAACCACTGTATTTCTTGCAAAAGGTCGGTATCCATGCTTGGACAAGTTGCAACTGACTGTAAGTTCCTTGGCCATTAACTGGGTCGGGCGTCCAGAGCAAGCCCAAAAGAAATACGAGGTTGATCAACTTCATTTTTCCACACTACGTACCCAACACAAGATTTTTGAGATTTCTTTCTATAAATCCATTCATATTTATAATGGTGGCGTAGGTGATGGGCACGGGAATTAATTTGAAGTGGTTGGGAGTGATTCTTTCATGTATTAAGTAGTACAACTCATATCCTTGTCATGCCTCCAATATGAAGAATCGTTTATGATGAAAGTTATCCAAAAAAATGTGAGTCTGAGAGAGAGAGATGGAAGAATCGTCTATGATGAAAGTTATCCATAAAATGTGAGTCAGAGAGAGAGAATTGAAGGGTAGAAATTAGGAGAAATTATAGTATGGTGGGGCAGAGAAAAAAATTCTAAAAATATGTGGGGTGCAAATGATTCTGTGATGGGTGCAAGTTAAAAATTATAGAGATGCGAGTGTGACTTGCACCCCTTCATATTTGTATGACAAATTTTTTTCTATCCCACTAGGATGTAATTCCCCCTATAAATTATAAAGTACTAAGGCATTTCGATAGACTTTGATAGTGAATATTCATAAAATTGACAAATTGATGCTATAGTTTGTTTATAAAAGATATCTATAGTAAGGGCAACTAACAATTAGAAAGTTTCAAAATTCTCATATTTCCAATATGTTCATGCAATTATATGCTAACAATAAAGTGTGTAATTCTCATATTCATGGAGGTCACAACCTAGGCACTATTCATTTTAGGAAAAGAATTTATATCTATACTTATGGTCCACAAATTTAAAATTCAAATTTGACTTTGGTTTCATTTAGCATTTAATATTGTAAACCACCCCCAACTGCTTCTCATTAACTTTGGTTTCATTTAGACAAGTAAGAAATTTGAAATGAAGAATTTAAGGTTAATCTTTACAGAATTAGGAGGAGGTCAGTAGAGTAGAGGGATCCAATACATTGAATTGTGAGAATGAAGTCATCACCATAAAGAGAAATATAAGGAGGTCAGTAGAGTAGAGGGGTCCAACACATTGAATTGTGAGAATGAAGTCATCACCAACATTCTTTACGAAGCCTTACTGCTACCCTCTTTTGGTTGAAGATGTGCTTTGCTTTTGAAATATGGTGTCAGTTGGGCCCTTTAAAACGCACTTTGCCTGCAAACTTAGGGGTCTGCTGTGACAGTTAATTTACCTCTTAATGTGGAGAAGTGGTGGTCATTGCTTGCTATTTTAAAGCCTTAATTTGAATGTGATTGATATATAACAGTGAAAGTTATAACTTTTGTTTGTGTAATATTTGAAAAGGCAATACGAGAGATTTCAATTGGTGATTGGTGTGGACTGACGTCGAAGTGCATTTAATAATTCTTCCTTTATGTGGTTTTAAGAGGAAAGCGGAAAAGAATGAGAAAAGGCAAAGGAAATAAATTAAAAAGAAAGTTTACATTTTGTTCACATTTTTCTTACTTCTACTTCCTTTTTTTCTTTTCAAATTTTTATTAAAACTCATGATCGAAACACAATTTCAAATGTCTATCCAACTCTTCCAAATGTTATAAATGTGTGGATTTGTGAAGAAAAAGAAAAGAAAAAAGTAGGGAAAAATTAGCTTCCATTTTATTGATTTTTTTTCTTCTTCTTTTGCTCTAAAATATCTCCTCAAATTATTGATTTAAATTCAATTTTAAAATTAGATTTGGACTTGGATCTTGGAGTGGATTGTTTGCGATTGTTCTTCGCATAAATATCACAGACAGGTCATCTGCTGCATATGAATAATGTGCCATGCATCCATCTATCTATCTATCTATACATACTATCTATATAAACAAATGTACTATTTTCTCAAAAAAAAAAAAAAAAAAAAAAAAACTCCAAAATTCTATTCCTAAATTTTCATAATTTTAAAATTTTCTCTTTTCTAAATTGTCTATCATGTTTTACATTTTCCACTATTTTTTAATTATTTGATTAATTGAAATGAAAATTAATTTCATAGCGTATGGATAAAAATCTGAATTTCAAAGTTTCTGCCTATAACCATATAAAAATTGTAACTAATTTATGAATATTAATTTCATGACCGATAGTTGGACTTAATTAAGGATAAATTACTAATAGGGCTTAATAGTTGAACTTAATTTTCATTAAATCGTATTGAAAATAAATCCTAATAAAATCGTCGTTAAAAATAATTTTTTGTGATAATTGTTTATATATGTCAATAAAAATTGACAATTAGTGACTTTTTTTATCATAATTTTTATAAATTGTCACTAAAACTTACAATTAATGATGTTTTTCTGTGACAAATTTTTAAACTTAAAGCTGTTGAAAATTAAAGATTAGTGACTTTTTTTTAAACTATTACTAAAATTTATTATTAGTGACATTTTTTATAACAAAATTTTCAAACTGTCATTGAAAATTAACAATTAATGATTTTATTTTTAATAATGTTTAATGAAAAACACAATTAATTCGAACCTACATCTATTAGACAATAACTCCATCTATTAGAACCTATACATAAGTCCTTCCAAAATTTATTTAAAAATTTTAATTTCATGACCTACCAATAAAGTTAAAATAATTTATTTAAATAAAAATAAAAATAAAAATAACTACTCTTTTTTTTTCCTTCTCATTTTGTACTTTAATTAATTTCATTATAAATAAACATATAAAAACTAATAAAAAATTTATAAAAGATAATTTCATTACCTATAGATGAAGCTAAAATTAAATAATTAATTAAAAAAATTAATTTCATGACTTATAGATAAATATTTGAATTTTAAAATTTTTTCCATAGATAAACATATTAGAATTGATAAATAATTTATTAAAACTAATTTCTTGGCCTACAAATAAAGATAAAGATTAGATAGTTAATTTTAAAAAATAGAACTACCCTTTTTTCTCTCCCCTCTCACACATTCTATGATTTAATCAATCAATTTTTTTTTTTCACCCATCTATTTAACTAAAAATAAAAACAAAAACAAAAACAAAAAAAACAACAAATCATCCCCAAACAATTTTCAAAATTTATAACCAAACAAATTTTCAACTTTCAAAACTCTTTTTAACAACTTGTCTTTCAAAATATAAATTAACACTCAAAACTGATTTAAAAAATTAAACCAAACCAACTCAAAATTTTATGCACATAAAGTATTAAGATTCAAAATTAACTTTCTATCTTAAAATAAATTCTCATGCAACGCATTTAACCACCTACTAGTTAATTAATAATGAAATTGAGATAAAAAGTGCAAAAAATGTTCCATCCCCCTAATTTTTCCAAACTCCTCCAACGATGTGGCAAATAATAAATTGTTATCATTGGAAGGGACTTCGGGAGTAGAAATGAGGGAGATGTAGTAAAAAGTAAAAAAAGTGAACATATATAATTTCAATTTATTAATTTCAACATCCATAAAAAGTACTTAATTTTCAAAACAGAGAAAATTAACCACCCAGACAACCTACATGCACAAAAAAAGAAAAAAGAAAAAATGAAAGGGAAACCCAAGAGGATAATCGGATAACAATAATATGTTATTTTGGATTTGGATTCCTAAATTCTAGGCTCTTGCCACAACCGGTAATAAAGAAGTCATGAACCGCATAAGAGAATTGGTAGCCCCTCCTTCCATCCTCATCATTTTGTCCGAACAATGAAACTAAGCTCTCTTTGTAACAAACAGCCCAAAGCCCAAGACCATTGCCACATCCATACATTTCAAGATTTCTAATCTCGTGGGTTTCATGGTTGAACAACACCAGCTCGTTCGTCCGACTTTCAAACAAAAGCTCATTCTCCTTCCAAAACCCACAAGGACGTAAAACTTCTGGAAAGGGTTTTACTGTTACTAGTTTGATCCAACACCCTTCCTCCTCCATTACCCAGATATCAATAACACATTCCATAGTCACATCACTTTGACAAAAGAACAAACCAATAGAACCGTTGTACAATGAAAGAGACCCCCATATATATTCAGTATTAGCAGGCACCTCTATCTCTCTAAACTCCTCTAGCCTCGTGTCAAATGAAAGGATCCCATATTGATTAGCATTACCTACTTCACACAGCCAATAATATGCTCCATTTACGCATGTGGCACACAAAGAATTATCGATGAAACGGCCTGTAGGTATCATAAGAAGATCGAAATGTCTCCATGAATCTGTACCTAGAGTGTATAGTGCAACAACATAATAAGGATAATCTATGTCATCACCTGATTCATCACCAATCGCTTCATAAAAGTCGCAAATCCAAATAATCTTGTAATCCCTAGTCAATGGGTCCAACCCAAATCCAACTACATTTACAACAGCATGAAAATTTGGTGGAAAAATTGGTTCGAGTACATGGAGGCGTCTAAACTCTCTCATGGCAGGGTTCCACAGAGCCATACGGTCGCCATCACTATATACCAAAAATATGCCGTCAATGGGCCCAACAACATGTCCCATACAATTTGGGATCTGTAGATGATCAAGATTTTCATGTAAAGGCGGTATCCCAGCAAGTGTTTCATCAGGAAAAAGAGCGATAGCATATCTATCAATGTCGGAAATATAATGATGAACAAGGATACGGCCATTATTGTTTTCCTGGTTAAAGTGCTTGCTAATGAAATCAGGGCTTTTAATTAGAGTGTACTAGTACTTGCAGACACATTTGAATCGCAACAGGGATTTCACGGGCAGCCTTGAGAGTACCTCATTTAGAACATCTTCAGGTAAATTTCGATCCCTGTTGCTCAACATTTTACTGCCTCTGCTGTCAAGAGCCTTATTTTTCTGATGACACAAAAATAAAAAGAACGAACCTTATTTTTCTGAGCCTTATTTTATTGATTTTAGTTGAGTGAAAAGGGACAAAAAGAAATCTTGTAATGCTCACCAGCAGCAACAACCTCAATTGCAAAAAAGAGATTGATAATGATTCATTTCCTTAATACACCAAATAATATAAAAAGAAAAATAGGTTGACGTATCGTGTGTGATTCTGAGTCAATAAATCAAAAAAATATAATTATATAACATCAAACAATCATTTATCACGATGGTCACAGTTGCTCTGCAACATTTTAACTCTCTCAAATAATGTTTCATGAATCAAATCCTTTTTTACGAAAGGTGACAGCAGAACACTACCTAAAAGAAAGAAAGAGGAATGAATTAATAACTTTGAACTAATAGCAAAGATATAACGTTGCACTTCAAAAGTCTTAACGTTTGGCAAAGTGTTACATTTGGAAAAAGATGAAATATTATTTTTCGTGAATTCAAAAAATTTGTTAGTATTTCTAGAACTGGAAAAAAAAAAAAAAAAAAAAAACACGACTCATTCGGTTAGTTTTTAGTTTTTAGAGGTCCCCCCTAATAAAACAGGTTCACCTATAGAAATTTATGGAATTTCGGAGGAATAGATGGAGAGATTCTAAGACATGGAAATAAATCAATAAACCAAAAACATATGAATAGATCGGTATAAACCAGACAATTGACAGATAATAAGCGCAGAAAAATTAATTAAAAAATAGAGAACCAGCTTCAGATGATGAAATGTTAACGCAAAGAGAGAGAGAGAGAGAGAGAGAGAGATTAGTACGAATTAGCCACAGTCTAACACACAAAATAATTTTAGTCCAAATTCATACAAACAAACAACTGTGGTCATTGCCCTCCTGTTGTGGATCGGGGGCACACCAGGGAACTCAAACAAGCAATAACACACAAGATTTAACGTGGTTCGGCAAGTCGCCTACGTCCACGGGCAGCGGATTCACTATATTGAACAAAATGGTAAGAATTACAACACTCTCTGTAATTCTCTCTCTCTCTCTCTCTTTGCTCTCTAAGCTCACACCTCTCTGTTATCTCAGCTGTGTCTAAACACTTCCCTCAGCCTCTTATTTATACAAGAAGATGGAGAATGGAGAGGCCTTCAACAAATGAGCTAGCTGCCAGCCCATCCCTCTACTTTCGGTGGCTTTTTGCAAATGGCCTCATGGCCTCATGGCCTCATGGCTGGCCTCATGGCCTCATGGCCAGCTAGTTGGCAAGGTGTTGGCAATGGCTTTCTTCACATGGCTAGAATACTTGAGCCAATATTCAACAAATCTTCACCTTGGCGAGGATTCTCTTATCCAACATAGTGATCGATCAACACTGCCTTGCACCCGAAGGTGCTCAATTCCGAGAGATGTTGACCAAGTCCAAACAATGTTGGAACTTGATCCCAGAAACTACCTTTGTGAGCATATCGGCCGGATTATCTGCAGTACCAATCTTTTGAAGCAGAATATCCCTTTCATTCACAATTTCTCGGATGAAATGGAAACGGACGTCAATGTGCTTGGTGCGGGCATGATGAACCTGGTTCTTTGCCAAACAAATGGCACTCTGACTGTCACGTAACACCTCAACGTGCTTCTGAACAATTCCCAAGTCCTCAATCAACCCGTGTAGCCAAATAGCTTCCTTAAAGGCTTCCGTCACTGCCATGTACTCTGCCTCTGTAATAGACAAAGCCACCGTTGACTGAAGCGTTGACCTCCAACTCACCGACCCTTTAGCAAGCGTAAATAAATACCCTGTTGTTGACCGGCGTTTGTCTAAGTCACCAGCATAATCTGAGTCCACATAACCTTTCAAATTCTGCCCGAGTTGGTTATCTCTCTCGAACTTCAATCCCAGATTGACTGTGCCATATATGTACCTTAGGATCCACTTCACTGCCTGCCAGTGATCTTTTCCTGGATCATGCATATACCTGCTTACCATACTCACAGCATGCGAGATGTCAGGCCTTGTATAAACCATAGCATACATTAATGCACCAACTGCATTTGCATATGGAACCTATGCCATATGCTTCCGTTCTTCTTCTGTGCGTGGAGACAACGAAGCACTAAGCTTGAAATGAGGGGCCAATGGTGTACTTACAGCTTTGGTTTTCCCATTTATGCCAAATCTGTCTAACACCTTTTTCAGATACTGGGTTTGTGTCAGACAAACCGTGCCCTTCTTCCTGTCTCTCTTGATCTCCATGCCAAGAACTTTCTTTGCTTCTCCCAAATCCTTCATTTCAAACTCCCTTGCTAATTGTGCCTTGAGTTTGTCAATCTCCACTTTGCTCGTAGATGCAATCAGCATATCATCTACATATAAGAGCAAATAGATGAAGGAACCATCAGGAAGCTTACGAAAATATACACAATGATCAAATTGACTTCTTGTGTATTCTGTCTCCATCATGAACCGATCAAATCGTTTGTACCACTGTCTCGGGGATTGCTTCAATCCGTACAACGATTTGTTCAGCTTACAGGCCCAATTCTCTCTTCCAGCAACTTTGAAGCCATCTGGCTGGGATATGTATATCTCCTCTTCAAGATCTCCATGTAAGAAAGCAGTTTTGACGTCGAGTTGGGCGAGCTCGAGATCAAACTGTGCAACCAAAGCTAACAGGATGCGAATAGACGTGTGCTTCACAACAAGTGAGAATACCTCATTGTAGTCTATTCCTTCCTTCTGAGCATAGCCTTTAGCTACCAATCTAGCTTTGAATATGATGTTGTTGCTGCCTGTGATGCCTTCTTTCTTAGTGTAAACCCACTTACACCCAATTGCTTTCTTGCTTTTTGGAAGTTGCACCAACTCCCAAGTCTGGTTCTTATGAAGTGAACCGATCTCTTCATCCATAGCCTCCTTCCATTTGACACTTTCTGGATGCTGCACGGCTTCTTTGAAAGTGCATGGAACATTGTCTTCAATGATTGGAAGTGCATAGGCTACCATATCGGTCATCCAACTAGGTTGCTTAGTAACCCTTTTACCTTTCCTGATTGCAATGGGTTCTGATTGTTGCGGAGCCTCTGGATCTTCATCTGAACTCTCTTCAGAGCTATCCTCTGAGACTTCTTCAGGATGGTTGATTGGCTGACTAGTTTTTGCTGGAGTCTCAAACTCCACCTGCACTGACTTCTTCAATGCTTCCTCATTCTGTTGAGGATCTGGTTGCTTCAGCATTGCAGACTCATCAAAGGTAACGTCTCTTCTGATGAGAACTTTCTTTGATTCAGGGCACCACAGTCTGTATACCTTGACACCGTTACCAAAGCCAAAGAAGATGGCTTTCTTGGCTCTTGGATCCAACTTAGATTCTGTAACATGAAAATATGCTGGACATCCAAAGATACGTGAATCGATCATAATCGATGCTTGCGACTCGACCATACCTCCATGGGAGTCTTCCCATCTAGTGCTGCAATAGGTAGTCTGTTGACAAGATGACGAGCATAGTTCAATGCCTCACCCCAAAATACCTTGCTCAATCCAGACTGTGACAGCATACACCGGACTTTCTCCACCAAAGTGTGGTTCATGCATTCTGCAACTCCATTCTGCTGCGGTGTTCCAGGAACTATGAAATGTCTCACTATCCCTGCATTCTGGCAATCCTCAAAGAAGGGATCTGATGTGTATTCTCCACCATTGTCAGATCTGAGCTTCTTGATCCGTCTGCCTGTCTGGGTCTCCATCATCTTCTTCCACGTAAGAAAGATGTCTAAGACTTCATCTTTGTGCTTCATTGTATAAATCCAAACTCTTCTGGAGAAATCATCAATGAACGACACAAAGTAATGTTTACCTCCCAACGAAGCATTCTTAGAAGGACCCCATACGTCGGTGTGGACGTAGTCTAGAATCCCTTTGGTACGGTGAATTGCGATTCAAACTTGATTCTTGTTTGCTTGCCCAATACACAATGCTCGCAGAACTCAAGCTTCCCCGTCTTGGCGCCTTTCAACAGGCCTTGCTTTACCAACCCTTGTAAAGCCTTCTCACCGACATGCCCTAGGCGCATGTGCCAAAGTTTGGAAGTGTCTGATGCATCATCTTCTGAGCTGGAACTGGTGGAGACAGCCACTCTCCCTATGACTGTAGAGCCATCTAGGAAATATAAATTTCCCTGTCGAATACCCTTCATTGCAACCAATGCTCCTCGAACAACTTTGAGGACTCCACTTTCCATGGTTACTCTGTAACCTTTGGAGTCTAAAACTCCCACTGAGATGAGATTCTTGGTTAGATCTGGTACATACCGTACATCTTCAAGAATTCTGATTGTTCCATCATGGATCTTCAGTTTAATTGTTCCAATCCCCTTTGTCTGGCAAGCTTGGTCGTTGCCCATTAGCACAGCTCCTCCATCGAACTCTCGTAAGCTCGAGAACCACTACTTGTTAGGACACATATGGAATGAACATCCGGAATCTATTATCCATTCATCAGACTGGCTATATAATGAAACTGTGAACGCTCCACCGTCATCATTATCTCCATCTCGTGCAATATTCACCTTTTCTTCTGTCTTGTCGTTATTTGGACAATCTTTTGCCCAATGCCCTTTCTGGCGACAAGCAACACATTCGTCTTTTGCAAGACATCTTCTGTCTGAAGATTTCTCTCTAGTTTTTGAGCGAGACTTTCCTCGCCCTGCATTTCTTCTGTTATTTGTTCTGCCTCTGACTGTTAATGCCTCGCATGCTGAGTCCCTGTTTGCAAACTTATCTTTCCTTCTGAACTCATTGTTCACCAAGGCGTTTGCAACATCAACATACTTGATCTTCTCTTTACCGTACAGTAAAGTAGTAGTGAGATGATCATATGAGTCAGGCAAGGAATTCAACAACAACAGTGCTTTATCTTCATCACCAACGTGATCATCCAAATTCTTCAAGTCCGTAATAATTTTGTTGAATTTAGGTGTTCGTTCATCGAAATACCTTTAATGTAGTCGAAACGAAACAACCTCTTCCTCAAGTAGAGCCGGTTCTCAATGCTCTTTGTCATGAACTTATTTTCCAGCGCCTTCCAAAGCTTCTTCGCAATATCATATTCTGTGAAGGCATACTTCTCCTCTTTTGTAAGGCAAAGTCGGATGGAATTGCAGACCAGGAGATTCACCTTCTCCCATTCTATCTCGTCCAGGTCATCTAGTTTGTCTCCCAGAGTGAAGTGCAGGTTCATCTGGACAAGCATATCCTTAACTTCGCATCTCCACATGCCGAAGTTGCTACTTCCATCAAACTTCTCTACCTCGAACTTGGCATGGGACACTAGGGTCTAATGCCTAGAAGTGCTTGTACTGGCTGAATTCCTAACGGACTCGATTGATCTAGATTCTGCCATTTTCATTTTTTTAGAAACTTCAATTCAAAAAACTGACCGTACGGATGTGCCCGGAATACTCCAAATAGTTGGAAAGCACTATTAGATCGTCAAAAACAGACTCCGAATGACTCAGATCAAGCCAAAATAGATTGAACACCTCTGATTCAAAAACTAACTGTATGGATGTGTCCGGAATATCCCAAATAGTTGGAAAACACTATTGGATCGTCAAAAACGGACTCCGAATGGCTCTAATCTAGCCAAAACAGTTTGGACGGTTCAGATTTGCAGAATCTGGTGCGTCTGAGATGCATCGGAAAATTTCGATCAACGGTGATCAATGGCAAGCGGCGCTGTCAACGCGGTGGCTTGGTCAAGGCGGCAGCCGACCGGCAGACAGCGTGGCGGCGATGACTAGGCCGACGCGTGGCGCCACGTGGCTCGTCTTCCTCCCTGGAGGCGCGTGCGTCTTCAGTAGCCTTCAGGCGCGCTTTTTCATAGTGCATGAGGCGCTGATTTTCTGCTCTGTGCTTGGTTGGACTCCTCTCGGGGAGTTCTTCCTCCTGGTATGGTCAAAAGTGGATTTCGAGCACTGCGAAATCTGGGCACTTTCGGAAAAAATTTGATTTTTTGCAACCCGAGCTCTGATACCAATTGTTGTGGATCGGGGGCACACCAGGGAACTCAAACAAGCAATAACACACAAGATTCAACGTGGTTTGGCAAGTCGCCTACGTCCACGGGCAGCGGATTCACTATATTGAACAAAATGGTAAGAATTACAACACTCTCTGTAATTCTCTCTCTCTCTTTGCTCTCTAAGCTCACACCTCTCTATTATCTCAGCTGTGTCTAAACACTTCCCTCAGCCTCTCATTTATACAAGAAGATGGAGAATGGAGAGGCCTTCAAAAAATGAGCTGGCTGCTAGCCCATCCCTCTACTTTCGGTGGCTTTTTGCAAATGGCCTCATGGCCTCATGGCCAACTAGTTGGCAAGGTGTTGGCAATGGCTTTCTTCACATGGCCAGAATACTTGAGCCAATATTCAACACCTCCAAGATCAAAAAATAATATCAAATAAAAAATGCCCATAACCTGGATAGCAAAAGGGGAGTAAATAAAAGAGCAAGGGAAACAAATCTAGAGAATAAATAAGAGAGCAAAAAGAAAGAGAGACTTACCAGTTACCAAATCGGCAAGCGGAGGCGATCTGAGAGGATGATCGACGGCGACCGACAAGGCTAGCGACGGCGGTGGCGGCAACCAACAAGTTGAGGAGGAGCGAGAGGGAGACGAGAGTTTCTAACAAACACGATGAATGATACGAGATGTTGGGGGTGAATCAGGGATGGTTTGGTTTGGGATGATGTATTTTGGTCAGGATAGTCAATAAAAATAAAAATAATGAAATTTATATGTAGGTCCTAAGTGAGGTTATTGTCTAGTAAGTCTTATAGAAAAAATTTATCATAAAAAAAATTATTAATTATAAATTTTAGTGATAATTTATAAAAATAATGATTAAAAAAATCACTAATTGTCAATTTTTAGCGACATATATAAGAAATTATCACAAAAAAATTATTTTTAGCGATAATATTATCAAGACTTATTTTTAATAGAATTTGATGGGAATTAAGTTCAACACCTATTGATAATTTACCTTAAAAATAAAAATAAAAATATTAAAATAGTTTAAGATAAAATATCGGGAAAATATTATTTTGTTTTTTAAATTATTATGCAAAAATTAATTTGGCATTAAGATTTTGTATTATTTTTGACATGGATAGGCCCATAAAGGCCACAGCCCACAGTGGATAACCCCAAGCCCATCACTTGAGACCTGTAGCACAACCCGGCTGGTAAAGCCCAGGACAGCTAGAGGCCAACTAGACATGAAGGGCCAATGACATCCGGACATGTGGCAGGTGAAGGACAGTTCATGACAGCAGACAAAGATCTGTAAAGTTATTGCCACAGTACATCACCATTAATGCAAATTTCATCACAAAGATTTATTGACAACACCCCCGGTAAAGACCCCTTACCTGAACACGATGTCTGCAGCCAGAAGCTTTCGGCGATGAGGGCCGGTCCGCAAGGACAGTGAAATGATTACCAAAGGATATAAGCAAAGGTGGAAGACAAGAAGAAGGTTAAGCTTTCTCTATCTCTAATCTCTCTCTCTTGACACATTCTACTTCCTCTATTAACTTGCTCGTCGGAGGGTTCACTGGGGGACTACCCCGTTTCCCATTGAACTTGTTTGCAGGCATTCTGGTGGGCTCAATCATCGGCATCTGGGCTTGAGGAGCTCAGGTCAGTCCGGTCCAGACCTTGGAACAACCTGTATCATCAGTTAGCGCCGTCTGTGGGAACTTGGTTCTAATCCGGACGTCAGTTGTGTTCATTGTCGCCGGAGACCCTGTCCTAACAATATTTTCCTCTTACCCATCCAAGTGTATGGTCACGACTAGATCTATGGCTTCTCATCACAATGCTGCCGACCATCAAACCGACCCCCCCAACCCAAACCAACCACCACAATACTTCATCAAGCTCACCAATAGCATTAACTGCATGGTCGAGCAAAACCAGACCCTAATCAATGCTTTACTCCAAAGAAATCTCCCTATGCCTCCTCCACCACCTTTAGATATCCCACCCCACCCAGAACGAGCTCCGAGCCATACTTTGCCGCAGGTCTACCCACCACACGTGGAAGGTCTGCAGCCCCCACCCCACACATAAATTTACCACCTCCGCCTCCACACCAATCGGTCCACGCCACCCTTGAGGGGAAGCGGCGATGTCCACTCCCCTCTGGTGGTGACAACATTCCCCTCTGGGACACCAACCTTCGAGCCATGAAGCTCCAACTCCAAGGGGTAATGCAGAACATCCAACATAAACCCTCCACCACGGCAAATTCACCATTCGTCGCCTCCATCCGAGACAAACCTCTGCTCGCCATGTTCAAAATGCCCACCATTGACTCCTTTGACGGGACCACGGACCCGGTCGACCATCTGGAAACTTATCGCACTCTCATGATTCTCCATGTCTTTCCTGACGAAATCATGTGTCGAGCTTTTCCCGTGACATTGAAGGGATCAGCTCGGCTGTGGTTCAGCCAGTTACCAGCAGACTCTGTCTCCACTTTCCAATACCTCAACAACTCTTTCCTTAGCCACTTTATTGGAGCCCAATGCCAACGCCGCCCGGCAACCCAACTCCTCAACATCCGTCAGGCCGAGGGGGAGTCGTTGCACAGCTTCATTACCCGCTTCAATACCAAAGCCTTGCAAGTTGTGGAAAACGATGACAAGGTCATCCTCACGGCCTTCATGGCCGGGCTGCGGTCGTCAGATTTCCTTTTCTCCCTTTCTAAAAATCCCCCGACATCCATGGCAGCCCTACTCTCCAAAGCCCAGAAATACATGAATGCCGAAGATTCCTTAGTTGCTCGGCAGGATCCACTCACTAAACAGCCGACCCCCAGAGACAAGCGGAAGGACTCAGAACCCCGCAACACCCAGTATACCAACCAAACACCCCACCATACCAACCAACCCCCTCGCGCCGACCGGTCGGCACAGACCTGACCGCCCGATCGGTTCGAGCGGTACACGCCCCTTAATTCTCCCATGGAACATGTCCTTCACCAGATCCAAAGAGATTACCCTCTCAAGTGGCCTCTACCCTCTCGAACCCCCTCCAATCGAAAAGACCAGTCCAAATACTGCCGCTTCCACCAGGATCATGGCCATAACACTGATGACTGCATCAACCTCAAAGACCAGGTCGAGGCCTTAATCCATCAAGGGCATCTCAGCCGGTTCACGGATAACCATCCCCAGCAGAGGCAAAGGACCGAGCCAATCAGAAATAATCGCCAGTGCACCCCACCCTGACAGCCGGCCCAACCAAACCAAGGCCATAATCATCCTCAACAACAGCCTCGACCCCCAGGTCATCCCCCTCCGCTAGTTGGAGAAATTCGAGTCATTTCAGGCGGCCTTGCTTGTGGGGGACCATCCCGCTCGGCCGAGAAGGCAGAACTCTGAAAAAACAGGCAAGGATCAGACAAAACAGTTGCCACTGTGGACTGACCGTCCAAGCAACCCCGCCAGTGGACAGAGCCCATTACCTTCACGGACGCCGACTGTACAGGCATCCGCTATCCTCACGATGACCCTCTTGTCATTTCTGCTCTCCTATCTAACTACAAGGTCCGACGTGTTCTCATTGACAACGGCAGTTCCTCAGACCTTATCTTCCTCAACTGTTTCCGCCAGCTCAACATTGGGGAGGAACGTCTGTCTCCCCTCCAAACCCCCTTAGTTGGTTTTACTGGCGACCGGGTAACCTCCATTGGCTCCATCGATCTCCCCATCACCATTGGCGAGTACCCGCGGTAGACCACGAAGCTGCTCACCTTCCTTGTAGTCGATTGCCCCTCTGCCTACAACATCATTCTTGGTTGCTCTGCCCTCAATGCTTTCCAAGCTGTCACATCAACTTACCACCTCGCCATAAAATTTCCTACCGACCTTGGAGTCAGGACAGTAAGAGGCGAACAGACCGTGGCTAGAGAGTGTTATGTTGCCTCGCTCAAGGAAGTCAAGCTGAAGGAGGCCATGATTATTGAAGGACTTGACATCCAGGATGAGGACGAACTGGTCTGAGGCGAGCCAGTCGAAGAGCTTATTGAGGTCCCCATCGATCCTACCAACTCCACAAAAACTGCCAAAATAGGTAGTCAACTATCTCCCCAAGAAAAGGCCGACCTTACTGCCCTTCTGACCGAGCACAATGACGTATTTGCCTGGACCCATTCGGATATGCCAGGCATAGACCCCTCCTTCATAACTCACCGCCTCAGCATTGAACCCCATTTCCGACCTTACCGCCAGAAGCAACGCATTTTCCATCCAGAGCGCAACACCCTTATAGTCGCAGAAGTTGACAAGCTTCTCGAGGCCCAATTCATTAAAAATGTGGACTACCCTAAATGGTTGTCCAACGTGGTCCTTGTTCGCAAATACAATGGCAAATGGCGACTCTGTGTCGTTTACTCTGACCTGAACCGAGCTTGCCCCAAAGACAGGTATCCTCTTCCCCGCATAGATCTGCTGGTCGATGCCACGGCTAGTCATCAAATGCTCAGCTTCATGGATGCTTTCTCAGGGTACAACCAAATCCTAATGCACTCGTCTGATCAGGAACACACATCATTCATTACTGACCGAGGTACCTACCACTACTGTGTAATGCTGTTCGAACTGAAGAATGCTGGGGACACCTACCAACTGTTGGTTAATACCGTTTTTAATCATCAAATTGGTCGGAATATGGAAGTTTATGTCGACGACATGCTAGTCAAGAGCAAATTCTCGCTGATCATCTCGCCGACTTGCGAGAGACCTTCGCCACCCTACGCAAGTACCAGATAAAACTCAACCTAGAGAAGTGTGCTTTCGGCATAGGATCTGGAAAGTTCTTGGGTTTTATGGTCAGTCAGCACGGCATCGAAGCTAACCCCGAGAAGATCAAGGCCCTGATCGAGATGCAGTCACCGAAAACAGTCAAAGAGGTTCAAAGACTAACTGGCCGAGTGGCGGCCCTCAACCGCTTCATTTCCTGTGCAACAGATAAGTGCCTACCATTCTTTAAAGTTTTGCGGCAGACTTTTGAATGGACGACTGAATCCGAAGAAGCTTTCCAGCAGTTAAAAACAATGCATGGCCAACCCTCCCCTCATTTCACAAGCAACCACGGGCAAGCCCCTCTTCCTCTACTTGGCAGTATCAAGCACTGCAGTCAGTGCAGCCCTTATCAGAGAAGACGACTCCATCCAACGACCGGTCTACTACATCAGTCGGGCTCTCAGGGGAGCAGAGCAGAATTACCCATTGTTAGAAAAATTATCCCTAGCCTTGGTCACCGCCTCCAGACGGCTCCGCCCCTACTTCCAAGCCCACTCTATAGTGGTCCTCACCGACCAGCCCCTCAAGAAGGTCATGCAGCAGCCAGAACTTTCCGGCAGACTTATGTAGTGGTCGATAGAATTCAGCCAGTTTGACATCTCTTACCGCCCTCAAACTGCAATCAAGGGACAAGCTGTAGCCGACTTCATCCTGGAATTCACTAACCCTGCTCCAACCACTACTCCTCCACCCCCACCAACCCCCGCCGAGTCAGAAGATCCTCATTCTTGGACTCTCAACGTCGACGGATCATCTCGAAGGGAAGGCAGTAGGGCTAGCCTCATCTTCACCTCCCCTGAAGGTGGCTATTTCAAATGTGCTCTCCGTTTCTTGTTTGAGGCCAGCAACAATGAGGCCGACTATAAGGCATTGATAGCAGGACTCCGCCTTGCCAAGGACATTGGTGTCAGCCACCTACGGGTGTTTAGCGACTCCCAGCTCATCGTCGGCCAGATTACGGGGGAATTCAACGCCAAGGAGGACACAATGTGGGCTTACCGGGATAGGGCACTCCCTCTAGTTCATCTCTTCAACACCTTCCATATCAGGCACATACCTCGGGCAGAAAACTCCAAAGCAAACGAGATGGCTCAGTTGGCCTCTGCTGACCATTCCAACCTCAGCCATGATATCCGTCTTGAATATCTACCCCACCCGGCCATTTCACCTGACCTACAAGAAGTACAGTTCATCCAAAACGAACCCATCCCTTGGGTGACCGACATTTCCCTATTCTTGACAACCGGGGCACTCCCAGATGACTAGCAGCAGGCCGCTAAAGTCCGGGTTCGAGCCTCCAATTACATCATTGTCGATGGCATATTGTACAAACGTGGTTTCTCACGGCCTTACCTACGGTGCCTCAATTCATCTCAAGAAACCTATGTAATGCAGGAGATCCATGAGGGAATTTGTGGTAATCATTCGGGCGGTAGGTCTTTAGCTCACAAGATACTCCGCATTGGGTATTTTTGGCCAACTCTTAACCAAGATGCGATCGATTTTGTGCTCAAATGCGATAAATGTCAACGCTTCGCCAATATCCCCCATGCACCTCCTTCTGAGTTGATCACACTCTGCAGCCCCTATCCATTCGCCAAATGGGGGATAGACCTGGTTGGTCCACTCCCTACCGGCCGCGGACAGACCAAGTTTGCAATCGTTGCCATTGACTACTTTACCAAGTGGGTAGAGGCAGAACCCCTTGCCACCATCACTGAGCGGAACACCACCAAGTTTATCTGGCAATTGATCGTTTGCAGGTTTGGCGTCCCTCAAGCCATCGTCACCGACAACGGCAAGCAATTCGACAACTCCAAGTACAGGAAGTTCTACGTAGACCTCCAGATTCAACCATGTTTCTCTTCCCCCGATCATCCCCAGGCTAATGGCCAAGTTGAGGTCACCAATCATTCTCTTCTGAAGATTATCAAGACTAAGCTAGAAGCTGCTAAGGGACTTTGGACAGAGGAACTACCAAATGTGCTCTGGGCTTACCGCACTACGGCTCGGACCCTAACTGGGGAAACCCCTTTTCACCTGACTTACGGCGCTGAGGCGGTTATTCCGGTGGAAATCAGTCTGCCTACTCCCAGAGTTTTGCACCCGGATCCAGCACTTACCGAAGAACTCCGTAGGGTAGACCTGGACTTGATTGAAGAGCTCAGAGAGACCACTGCTGTCAGACTAGCCTCATACCAACAGAAGATGAGGACACACTATAACCGCAAGGTTTGACCAAGGGAGTTCACCATGGGAGACCTTGTCTTGCGGGAAGCAACCCTTGGCACCAGAAATCCAACTGAGGGTAAACTGGCAGCCAAATGGGAGGGACCTTACATCGTGAAAGCCCAACCTCGTCCGAGCACTTACCGCCTTCAGGACATGGAGGGTCGAGATCTCCCCCATCCTTAGAACGCTGAACACTTGAAGCGCTACTTTCAATAAACTCGTACTATCGTATTGCTCGGTTGTTGTATTTTCTTTTTGTCACATCATGTAATCCTGGATCGACTGAATTACACTGTCTATGGCAACAATTCTACACCTTAGCAATCTGTGTTTTCTCTTAATAACATTCTCATTTGCAGCATTTATCAAAAGCCTCAGCCAGACTGAGCACTTCAAAAGCCTCAGCCAGACTGAGCACTTCAAAAGCCTCGGCCAGACCGAGCACTTCAAAAGCCTCGGCCAGACCGAGCACTTCAAAAGCCTCAGCCAGACTGAGCACTTCAAAAGCCTCGGCCAGACTGAGCACTTCAAAAGCCTCAGCCAGACTGAGCACTTCAAAAGCCTCCACCAGACCGAGCACTTCAAAATCCTCGGCCAGACTGAGCACTTCAAAAGCCTCAGCCAGACTGAGCACTTCAAAAGCCTCACCAGATCAAAGCACTTCAAAGACCTCGACGGTGAAAGACTTCAAAAGCCTCGGCCAGACTGAGCATTTCAAAAGCCTCGGCTAGACTGAGCACTTCAAAAGCCTCAGCCAGACTGAGCACTTCAAAAGCCTTGGCCAGACTGAGCACTTCAAAAGCCTCGGCCAGACTGAGCACTTCAAAAGCCTCAGCCAGACCGAGCAGACTGAGCACTTCAAAAGCCTCCGCCCGACTGAGCATCGAGCACCTCAGCCAGACAGAACCACTTACAACATTATCTTCAGCTCCATGAAACTTCATAATGGTAGCCTTAGTCAAAACACTTAGTCACTGGTTAAGGCCAACATGATGTATTGTACTTGGTTAAAATTACAAAGGCTCATTTTTCTGCACCAATCAGACAACTTTCTCCCCCATGCAGCATGACCCCAATAACTACCCTCCACCCCAGCAGCATGGCGAACACCAACACATAATTTTATCACAGGCTCCCCCTAACTTTGCATTAATACCAGCCCCATTTCACTCTGCCTTAGAGAGTTCTTTACTTTACTCTGCATTGAATTTTTAAAGTATAATCTCACATTCATCCATTGAATTTTCATATGAGTCCCATTTCACTCTGCCTTAGGGAGTTCTTTACTTTACTCTGCATTGAATTTTTAAAGTATAATTGCACAATCATCCATTGGATTTTTATACAAGTATAATCTCACATTAATTTATCATACAAGCACAAGCCATCAACTGAAAACACAAATGAAATTTTATTCATTCACAAAATGTGTACACAAGTTCATTACATCAATCCAACAAAACAAAATAAAAAATAAAAACAAAACAAAAAGGGGCTCTTCTCCACCTTCCCCAGTCATTCCTCTTCACTAGATACAAGATCTTCTTCTTCAATACCTTCATCTAGGGGGGTCTGGGCCACATCGTCTTCCCCAATTGTCACACTACTAAGGTCAAGTTCTGGGAACAGCTCCTCAGCCCCACGTTTGAACATCTTTCACCGGCTGTCCCAGTACTCAGCCATTTCATGTTTGTAGAAGTCTGACTGCTGAAAGCTCTCAATGACCTCAGACTTAGTTCTCCCCCCACCAGTCGTCCTTGATGGGCCAGCCCCCCCAGATTCCTCCCTCACTATGCTGCGGGCGATTGCAGCGTCAACAGCCATCTGAAATTCAGGCGATCCTTTGAACTGCTCCACTGTTGCGAAGCATAGATCAGGGTAGGCCGTCCTTTCCTCGGTTGCCTTCGCCTTCTCCTCGTCCAGCTCCTTCATCAAGGTCGCCTTTTCAGATGCAGCCTTAGCTCTCTCCTCCTCTAACTCCTTCGTTAGGCTCTCTTTTTCCGCCGTCGCCTTGGCCCTCTCGGCCTCCAACTCCCCCTTCAAGGCCTCTCTCTCAGCAACCAGCTTGGCCCTCTCTTCCTCCCACACTTTCTGCACCCTCTCCCTCGCCTCCATTGCCTTGGCACGCTCTGGCAGACGCTAACTGCACATCTGCTTCATCTTTCTACCTGACGAGGTCTTCATTACTGGCCATTGCCTCTTCATGGCGTTCAATGGCGACGACGCAAGCCTTCTGGGCCTCATCCACCTTCTTATGCTCGCCAGCCAGTTGGAACTCGAGCGACACAACCTGGTGGCGTGCGTTCTCCAGATTCGTCTTGGCCACTTGCAGGTCGGCATGGGCACTCTTCCAGCTTGCGCTCTCCTTCTTCAATTTTGCAAGTTGAGCCTTGGCCTCCTCTGCCTTTAGTTTGGCAGCCCCCGCCTTCCTCAGAAGGGCCCCTGCCAAGGTGGTTACCTCCATTTGAGCGGAGCATAACCCCCTTAGTAGGTCAGCCTCGTTGAATCTGGATGCCGAGCGCAGGGCTGTCTCCTCCACAATCTTCACCAGCGATGCCTGCCACTGGGCCTTCCTCTCTCCGGCCACCACCCACCTGACGGCATGGTAAATTATCGTGGCTGCACCAACTCCCCCTTCCTAGGGTGCAGGGCCCTTTTGGGTTTGTTCCCTACCGCTCGGTTCTCCACCAGTCAATCCAACTCCCACTTGTATTGCTGGGGCAACTTCCACAACCTCTAGTGCTGGGATGACCCCCACCACTTCTGGGACATCCTTGGCCATAGGGGCCTCCACCACAACTGGGATGACCCTAGCCTTCTTGGTCCCAGGCTCATCTGTAGCCTCCTCGGGGGCACTTCTCTTCTTCTTCTTCGTCTTCAGAGTTTCCCCCTCCTTCTTGGCCTGTTCTTTCACAAGATCAACTGGGGGCGGTCGCGGCTCAAAACTGCTCAAGTCCTTCCCCCCCAGCGGCCTTGGGCGCGGCCTAATCCTCTCCTTCGCAATCGGTTCTGGCGGTCGGTCGCCCTGGGCCTCTTTGAACTTTTGGGCTTTCGCTAGGATGGCCTGATCCTTTGCTTCTTGAGCCCTTCTTCTTGCCTCCAACTCCTCTCGGTGCAGGTCCCCTCCGCTCAGCTGCGGACCCAATCCCGCCTCAAACAATGCAGACGGCTGAACGAGCTCGTCCCACTTGGCCCCTTCTTTCTTCCTCCACGCCTATACCCTCTTCACCCTCTCCTCTGCTGCTGCCCCCAGTCTTGACTCCATTGACCTGGTGGGCACCTTCCAGATGGTGCACACCCCAAGCCCCCCATTGGCAGACACATAGAACCACCGTAGTCGCCAGCCCTTGATCGACGTCGGCAGCCCAGCCACCAACCCCTTCCCCATTACTGCCTGCAAGGTGACCCACATCTCTTGTTGCCCTGAGGCTTTATAGCAGGCGAAAAAACTCATCAACTGTCATGGCCTCCCCTCCATTCGCCTTTGGCTATGCACTTGCACAGGCCAGCAGGATCTTCCATGCGTTGGGCATTAGCTGGCCCGGTGCAACCTCCAGACGGTTAAGCACCTCCACTACCACTTGAGGCAGTGGCAACCTCAGCCCACCCTTCAGAGCCTCCTCATACAGGGAAAACTCTCCTGGCCTGGCATCAGACGGCCTCTCCGTGGATGTCGGCAGCAATAACTCCAGCTCCATCGGAATCTGGTATTTTTCACGAATAGCCTCTAGATCCACTGCAGTAACCGTTGATTTATCCGCCTTTGTGTGCCAGTGATCCGGTTCAGCCTGGCTGATTGGCTCCGCAGCTGCTATCACAGTAGAACTGTGGAATTGTGCAACCGTTTCCCTAGCCCTCTCCATCCTATACTGCTGCGCCAACTCCACAGCATCGTCTTCCCCAAGTGGATCCACCCTCACATCCCCAACTTCTTCTTGGGCCATGTCTATGGCGTGTCTACGTATTGCTTCTGATGCAGGTACAAGAAAGTTACAAAAATGTTGTAAAGGGGTATTGTCAGCAACGAAGGAACTGATACTTCGGATGTTTTGAGTTTTTGTAAACAAGTAGGTGAATGATGCCAAAAGCCCATGGTTTGCCCGTATTCCAAGGATCCCAATTAATTTTCGCCAGTTTGAAAACTTTTCAAATCATCCGCCAAATTTGTCCTTTCAACACCCATAATAATGACCTAATGTTTCATTTTTTATCCAACTCCTGACCTTCCCCCTCTCCCCCAAGATCCTTCCACGTGTATGACCACGATTCATTAACTCCTGCCCTTACCCTATCTTTTCCACTTCAAATCACCACGTGACACGTCGCCTTTTGAGCCCCGTGCTATTCTGCTCAGCCACCCTCATGGTCGGCACTCCGCTTTCGGCACTCCCCGTCGGCCACTCTCGGCCCTTTCTCTCGGCCACCCTCGCGGTCGGCACTCCTCGTGGTCGGCCCTTCCACTTGGCCACCCTCGCGGTCGGCTCTACCGCTCTTCCCGCAGGTCGGACTCATCTCCCTCATTACTATTCCCTTCGTTGGACTAAAGCTACACTCGAGAATGAGGGACTACTGACATGGATAGGCCCATAAAGGCCACAGCCCACAGTGGATAACCCCAAGCCCATCACTTGAGACCTGTAGCACAACCCGGCTGGTAAAGCCCAGGACAGCTGGAGGCCAACTAGACATGAAGGGCCAATGACATCCGGACATGTGGCAGGTGAAGGACAGTTCATGACAGCAGACAAAGATCTGTCAAGTTATTGCCATAGCACATCACCATTAATGCAGCCCATCACAGCATTTATTGTGACAACACCCCTGCCGAATAAAGACCTTACCTGAACACGGTAGAGCTGCGGACAAAGCTTTCGGCGATGAGAGCAGGTCCGCAGGGACAGTGAAATGATTACCAAAGGATAAAAGCAAAGGTGGAAGACAAGAAGAAGGTTAAGCTTTCTCTATCTCTAATCTCTCTCTCTCTCTCGACACATTCTACTTTCTCTATTAACTTGTTCGTCGGAGGGTTCACTGGGGGACTACCCCGTTCCCCGTTGAACTTGTTTGTAGGCATTTCGGTGGGCTCAATCATCGGCATCTGGGCTTGAGGAGCTTGGGTCAGTCTGGTCCAGACCTTAGAACAAGCTGTATCATCAATTTTAATTTAATTCTTAATTTTTTTTTAATTTGTCCAATTTACTTCTCGTCGTCTATTTTTGTTTACAATCAAACAAAATTTGCTGACTTAGCACTACGGGGTTATTTGGAATGTCCTAAATAAGTGCACTTTTTTATTTTTTGAACTAAAAAGTTAAGGAAAAAAAAGATGGTTGTTTAGGATAACTTTTTCACTTTTTTATGAAAAAATATGTATTAAAAAATTATATAAATTAGTGTATAGAAGAAATTTACGATAGAATAGGTAGTATGGTAGATTCCTAGCTGGCAGCGTGTGCAGAGTAGTGTATAAGAGATGGTTGCCTCCCTTTTGGGCATTGAATTGGACGATGTTGTTTGGCCCGTGGGGGCCCACCACGGGTTCCGTTTTTCTAATCAGAACCGTTCAATGTGTAGAACTCGTCGAGTACTATATGCTTATAAAAAATCAGGTTGATCGAATATCGATAGCTATCTGATCGGATTAGTTTTTTTGTCAACCGTTAACTATAACACTATTCATTTTTTGTACAAAACTAATTTGATCATGTAGTTAGCGATATCCAATCAACGTGACTTTTTACAGGCATATAGTATTCGACGATTTCTACACATTGACGATTCAGATTATCAAAACAAAACTTGTGATGGGCCTCCATGGACCGAACAACATCGTCTTATTTGCTTCTCCGCTTGTTCCCTTTGTACAAACAGTGGCCAGCTAAAGTACAACTCACGTGACATGTGAGTTGTACTTTTTTTTGTAAAATTATTTTTTTTATTTTTTATTTTTGGTGAATAGTGATAACTTTTTAACTTTTTTAGTAATTTTTTGGCTTTTTCCAGGTATGCCAAACCAGCCCTAAATTTAATTTGGAATTTTATTTTACCTCCAAACTATGCCTTAAAAATCAATAAGCCCCCAAATATAAAAAAAAAAAATAATTTTAAATAATATAATTTGCAAAAAAATAATAAAAATATATAAAATTCCTCATTTAGAATTATCTTTTTAAGTCTCAAATTATCTAGAGTCCATCCTGGATAAACTAATTGAGTCAAAAATTTATTGACTACTTTATGTGTATGCATGCACGTACTTGTAACTAGTTTATTTTCCAAATTAATTTTTATAGAATCGATTGACTAACAGTAATTTCAAAATTGAGTGGCTAAAAAAAATTTAAAATTCAATTATTGTCTAAAGAATTTATCTAAAGTTTAATTTATTTTTTTTTTTCATTTTTGAGGTGAAAAATTCACTTGTTTGGTTCCAATTTTCTGAATTCAATTTTTTGAAAATGAGTTTTTTTTTTTTAGTTTTTTTTTTTTTTTTTGGTTTCTAGTGAATTTAACTTATATAGGTTATCATTTTGAGTTTAAAATTATTTTTATATAATTTTTTTAAACATTTTAAATATATATATATATATATAAAGCTTTTATGACATTATTCTTCAAAAGAAAAGTTCTTTGTTTTTTTTTTTTTCTGCATATTGATTTAACAGGTTAGTAGAGAAATCAGAAAAAGAAAACAAAAAAGGGAATAATTTTTTTTATTCATTGTGTTTTCAATTTTTTTTTCTTTCTATATTTCTTTAAAATGTAGGTAAACTATCTTTCAATTTTCAAATTGTTTCCAAAACAATAGTATTCCAAACTTTTCCAAAAAAATAAAAACAAAATTGCACACACAAAAAAAGAACGACGATGTTCTTAAACATTTTTTGAAACACAAAAAACAATGACAATAATATAATGTTAAAAAACAAAACAAAAAAATTCTTATTTCTTGGATGGCTGAGAATAGTAAGTTGAAAATATATTCTGAAAATTTACTTATTTTAGAAAAAATGATGAGTAAGAAATAGATATTCAAATTTTATTTTATTTTTGAATTTCAGTGTTTAATAGGATATATATACACTACTCTTTTTTTTTTGGAGGGGGGGTGGGTTTTGGAAAACAAAAGAAGCAGAAGTAAAATGAAGAAATAGATATTCAGAAAAAAAATTTCAATTTCAAGGTTTGATATGATATATATATATATATATATCACTCATATACTTTTGCATTATCTTTGAGTTTTTTGGGGGGAGATTGACCAATAAGTCTCATTTTTTTCTTGTGATCCATTTACTCCTTTTGGATGTATAATGACTCATTTGTCCGCTACATTAGAGTGTCACATTTGAAAAAGTACATTAAAGAGTTTTTTTAGTATCACATTATACCCGCCACGTTAGAGTGTCACATCTGAAAAAAGTACACTAAAGAGTTTTTAATTTTTTTAGTGTGTCACATCATATCCGCCAAGTTATCACGTTTGTAAAAAGTATACTAAGAACTTTTTAATTTTTTTAAAGCGTCACATCATACTTGCCACGTTGTCACATTTAGAAAAAGTACACTAAAGAGTGTCACGTGTCACGTTTGAGAAAAGTACATTAAGGAGTTTTAAATTTTTTTTAGAGTGCCACATCATATTCACCACATTGTCACGTTTGGAAAAAATGCACAAAGGAGTTTAATTTTTTTTAGAGTGTCACATCATACCGCCCTCCCCCCCTCCCCCCCCCCCCACATTGTCACATTTTTAAAAAATACACTAAAGAGTCTTTATTTTTTTTGAAGTGTTACATCATTCCCCCCTCGTTGTCACATTTGGGAAAAGTACACTAAGGAGTTTTTATTTTTATTTTTGGATTAAAAGTTATAGAGTATCACATCATACATGTCACGTTATCACATTTAGGAAAAGTACACCAAGGAGTTTTTAATTTTTTTTAAAGTGTCACATCATTGGATTGTCATATTAATACCTGCCACATTGGAGTATCACATCATACCTGTCACATTAATAAAAAAAGGTATAGCTGACCACCAAAACACTAAGGGTGAGCATGGTCCGAATTGAGGTAAAATCAGGACCAGTTTGTTATCTACAGTTCTTGAAAAATTGGAACCAATCCAATCCGTTTAAATCATGGAACCAATTCGAACCAATCCATTTAAACGCGAATTAGATCGGTTTAGGACCACGAATTCACATAATTTAATAACAAAAAAGATATAAAACATTTTAATTTCATAAAAACATAAACATAGTATTATATTAGTTCCACAATAGCAACATGTCTTTCCATAATAGTGGCATACTATTCTAGAATTTAAACAATCATAAGAAAATTGGTTCCACAATAAATATTTAAACAATTACAAATTAAAACTAAAATCCAACAAACAACAACAATAAAAAAAAATACTATGCGGATTTAGGTTTGGGTTTAGGTTTTATATGGAATAAGAGAAGACACTATGCGAGAGGGTGTATAATATAAATATAGATTATTTGTATATGGTACGGATCTGTTTTAATTCGGAACCATGTGGTTCAATCCGGAATCGATTCGTGGATTACGGATTTTTAATTTTTCAATCCAAAACCGAACCACAGATTCAAAAAATCAATCCAAACCTACCGAATTGGACAGGATCGGATCGGATTATGGATTTTACGGATTCTTTGCTCAGCTCTACAAAACACTATTAAAATAAAAAATAGGACCACATGGAAAGAAACTCTCCACTAATAGGACTCAACAGATTAATAGAAAAAACTTAAGATTAATTGGAATACTTGGTTGTGAGATGAGATTTATTGGTAAATATCTCCTTTTAAAAAAAAGTTTTTAACTAATTAATTAATTAATTATTTTCATATTTATCAAATCTCTTTTATTACAAATTTTTAGTCTTTGAATTTGTGTTTAATTATTTTCATATTCAATTTTTGAAAAATTTAAATTCATTTAAAGATACTGAGTTCGGCCAAAATTATTTATATATTCAATTTATTTTTTTTTAAATTTATATATTCAATATATTGAATGCACTGTTTGAAACTATATTTATTTTACAAATTTACACATACATCCCATGTGTCTAGCCTCTAGTTATTATTATTATTATTATTATTAGGTATGCAGTGCGTTAGTGGGTCATAGACTTGTCCTTCTTCTCAACTCAATCTAATCACGGCCCAATGGACATAATAAAGAAGCCATTTGTTTTGTTGAAAAGAAAAAGAGTAAAAAAAAAAAAATTCATTAATCCCAGAATAAAAATGAGATCTCTATCTACCATCTTTATACATGGACATTTTTATTTTCACAAAAGAAATTATAAGTATTCTAAAACAGGAATAAATCATACCATATGTAATCAAATCTCCAACCTTTAATATATATTTTTAAAATCAAAGCCAACAAAGTAGTCTTTTGCCTTTTCGATTGAATCAAGAAAGTCTTGATCATTTATGATATGTTGTATGTTATACACCACACATTTGAAGAATGAATAATAACACAAAAGTGACAAGTTGTGTTATTTATATCAACAATTATAAAATTAGAGCACATGCAACACTTATATTTATTCCAATAACACTAAACAAAGAGGTAGGCTAAGCACGTCTCTCAACGATTTATTAGGTGAAGGTGTCCTTTACGCAAATCCTGCTGATGGACGAACTCACCTAGACGCGACTTGGATGACGTCCCATTTCTCCTAACTCCATTCTATCCTTATTTAGCACAAACCCAGGAATATAAATACACATAATACAAGTATATAATAAACAAATTAAGACATACATGGTTTCATGTTTTACTGTTGAGGTGGAGGCCTAACGGCAGCCATCCACACACATATATGTTCCTATATTTCCTGTTGAATTCTATTTATTTGTTGTTCATAGAATTCTATCTGTTGCATAGCCCACGGCTACAAATACAGATCTTGAAGAAATGTTAGATAATTGTTACGACTTGTAATATGAAATTCTAAAACATTTAATAAATCTGCAAGTATATTAACAGAGGGTATACATTAAACAAAGAAATACTTACAATCATATTCTTCAAAGCAGTTTAATTCTTCAACACTTAATTTATATATAGGAGAAATGTTTACAAAATGAGAGGAAGAGAGCTCACACCGATAAAACTTGAAATTTAAAACTTTAAAACATACACTCTAAAAACTCTGCCTCAATAAGGGTGAGATCCTTCTCTTTTATAATACAAAAAAGAAAAGACAAGGTAAGGGTCGAGGACAGGTGGCGTGTCCTAGATGACTGGAGTCGATCGTCCTTATCCTCAAGCTGAGTAGATATTATTGTTGAGTCAGCATCCTTATCTTAAAAGTGTCGGCAATGAGACAGGCGGTAGTCTCAGTACTGGTTGGTAGACCAAACATCTACTTGTTGAAAAAGTTGATATACTGGTTTTTGTTGTTTTATGCTGATGATTTCACTAGTGGGAGACAAAGTTTATCATGCTTTGCCTTTTCCTTTTCTATCTTTTTCTTTGCCGATGTTGTCGGCAATCATGCTGGTAAGTGAATCCCAAAAATCTCCAAAATTGGGTTCATCATCTTCTGGTGCCTGCGATTCTTCAGCTGATACTGCAAACTCATTTTCATCTTGATCAGGATCTTCATGATCTTGGCTACTGGCAACAGATTTCATGGAGGTATCATCACTGGAAATAGTTTGGAGAAATTGTTCCTTCATAAAATCCATACTTTTAATAATTAATTCTGTTTCTGACAAATTAGGATATTTTTGTCTTAATTTTGTTTGAATTTGTAAAAACGGATTTTGAGTAATTGGTTGGCTGGGAATAGTTTTTGGAATAGCATCCCAACAGGCTTGAGAATGTGCCTTAATTTTCTGGACAGTTTCTGGTAAAGTAGGGTTCATACCCTTATCCCACCACCTCATAGAGAAAACCTTTATGAGACGTGAGATCTTATTCTAATAATCACACTAAAAGTCCCATTTCCAAATCCATGGGATATACCAAAATGGATTGTGAAGTGGACTAAGGATTTTGTGATAGAAATATCCTTGTTTATTGGTAAATGGGAATATGCCACATGCCATTCATTATATGCTTCCCTGATTGGTACTGGTAGAACTTCTAACTGTAACCCAAAGTTATCCCACCAAACGAGGAACCAAGAAGGGACATCGTTTTTAAGGACATTTGGACAAATATAGATAAACCAGCAATAATTGTTAATGGGATTGTAGTAGTAAAAGGTTTGAGTAAAAGTATCGATATAGTCCCAATAACTATACCGGGTTTCTCTATTGCGAATATCAAGTTGGCGAGTTATATGCGGATGGATGCCCTATGTGGTAATAGGCATAATATTACGGATAGTAATTTTACTATAATGGATAAGGCTAGCTGTTTTGGAGGGATCATGCAAAGTATGCTTGATCTCAGCAACTGCAGTTTCAATAAGTATATGTTTGTAAACATAACAATACTGGTCAAAATGTGGAGGAAATTGTTGCTTGGTAAGATACCTACACTTAATTTCCCATGGATCGGACATCCATTGTTCATCTGCTGGTTCAATATAAAGGACTGTTTCCTTAGTAATACTGTTAGCGATGTACTGTTCTTCAAGCTTAAGGAGAATATCCTTAACTGTTTGACTGGATTCACCTTTACTGATAGAGGCTTATAGCCTTGGAAATTCTGTTTGATAGGGGTTATTACCCCTGCTCCGGCCGCGACGGCCCTAGCCTCTACTGGTCATGAGCTTGTTGGGCTTGTAAATATTCACGAGTGAGAAAATCTGGTAAGGAATTCTAGTCACCTTTAATATATTCAATATCAAAGTCAAATACTGATAAAATACTTTACCATGTAGCAAATATTTGTTTAAATGCTAAGTTTAAAACTTTTTTTTTTTAAATCTATTTAGCTGTAGAGAAATCAACTCTAATAAGGGAATACTGATTAAGAAGATCATCCTGAAATTTTAAAACACATTTAACAATGGCTAAACATTCCTATTTAATGGTCGGATAGTTTAAAGCAGGTCCTTTCCAACGACCGGAGTGAAAATGTAAAAGTTCTTCTGTTGAAGTGGTAGGGTTAGCTTGTTTCAAAATACCACCATAACCCTAGTTAGAAGCATCGGTTTCAACAATTTTCTTCCATGATGGATTAGGAAGATGAAGGCAATGAAGTTGTTTAACTTTAGCCTTGATTTTCTGTACAGCTTGGGTATATTCTATAGACCAAGAAGGAGGATTTTTCTGTAATCTGGTATAAAGAATAGCAGCATCTCGAGATAACTGATGGTAGTAATCTTGAATATAATTTAAACTACCAAGAAATTACTATAATTGAGTTTTATCTTTGATTTCATCAAGAAATTTAGATGCGAACTCGATACTGCGGTTAATAGGTATAATACTTCCATTATGAATGTTATGACCCAAAAATCGTACTATTGTCTGGAAAAGTTTCATTTTTAGTACGAAAATAACTAAACCATTTTTGAGAATAACATGCTTAAATATATTAAGATGTTTAATATGCTGGCCAATAGAAGATGAAAAAAATAAGAACATCATCGATATAACAGATAGCAAATTCTGTATATGGAGTAAAAATGTCATTCATGATATGTTGAAAATTGTGAAGGAGCATTTTTTAAGCCAAATGGCAAAACATTCCATTTAAAATGCCCAAAAGGTACAGTGAAAGCAGTTTTATAGCGGTCCTGTTCAGCAATTTGTACTTGCCAATATCCTGATTTAAGATCAAACTTAGAGAATATAACTGCATCCTGTAAACGATGTAAAAGATCTTTTTTATTTGGAAGTGGATATCTAATCCATTTTAAAGCATCATTAAGAGGTTTGTAATTAATTACCAATCTTGGCACACCTCTTTCTATTTCTGCATTTTTATTAACGTAAAATGCTGTATAGCTCCAAGAAGAGCGGCTGATTCTGATTAATTTTTTCTGGAGAAGAGAATTAATTTTTGTTTTGCAAAGTTCAAGATAGTCTTTTTTTCATTTGACTAGGTCAAGCTTTGATGGGGATGAATTTTTCATCAAAATCGGGGTTCATAGGGAAGAGAAACAATATGACGCTTTCTCTCCCAAAAAGCATTCGAAAGATCACTACAAATTTATGTTTGAAATTATTTTTCAATAAGCTTGATTTTATTTTGTAAAGAAGGTTGTTGTAACCGTTGTTCAATTATAAGAAAATGAATTCGGTCTGAAGAAAATTAATTTATTTTTCTTTAAAAGTAACTAGATCACAAATTTGATCTAGCTCTTTTGTATAGGGTTTTGTCATGAATTCAAAAATAAGTGGTTGATTACTGGTAGTAGTGTGAATGCCGATAGGATCAATCTTAGCAATAGGCATTAAAAGACATAAAAATGGTGTGCCCAAAATAATAGTTGGAGACATATTTCTGATAAGGACAAAAGATGTAGACAAACATATGCCGTGGTTACAGATAAGAGCTTCAGGTATTTTACATTTGATATGCATAGAGTTACCACTAACACTTGTAAGTGACTGGGTAGTTTTCTGAAAGTATCTGGTTGGAATTAATCCTTCCTGTATACAATTCATGTCAGCATCGCTATCAACAAGGGCAACTACATCTTTGATAATAAAATCAGGTTGAATAACAAAAGTAATACGAATATACTGTTTCTAAAATGTAACCTGATTAACAAGCATAAAATACTAGTCATCTTTTTGTTCAAAAGTTTCTGGAGCAATATCTTTACCTTTGTATTTGGTATTTTTAAGCTGGTGTATATCAGCTTGTATAGCTTGATTGGTAATTTAAAGATGCCTAATTTCTATCTTTAAAACATTAATTTCCATTTTCAAGTCTTGAATGGTGACTGGTTTTTCAATTACAGGTGAAGATTGCATTTTATTCAAAACGTCTTTCATGCTGTAAGATTCTATAGGTATCAAAGGAAGCTTAGCACTAGCTTTCTGTTATTGATAACAAATTTCTAAGAATTTGAGTTTCATTTTGGGATCCTTAATTTGCTCAGCAAGATCTAACATGGATTTCTAATCATCAATTAAAACATGAATAATAGGACCGCCAAGGTCCAAACCATTCCATTCAACAATAGATTTCCAATAATTGATTTCAGAAATCTGATTCAGATTTGTAAAGCAAGAACAATTAGGTTTTGGTAGTTCTAGCTCATCACTAGAGGTAGATGGAGAGTATAGCTCAACGAGTCTATTTGACTTAGAGCCAATGTCTGATTCTTTTTTAGATAAAGTTTGTAATAACTGTTGAGCGATACTAGGATCTAAAGACATTTCATTAATTTTTTGTTTTAATTTCGATTTACATCAATTGGCATAATGACCTGTTGTTCCACACTTATAACATTTAATATCTTTTTGAGAATTTCCTTTTTTAATTGTGGATTTCCTAGTTTGAGAAGAAAACATTTTCTGATGAGAGGTTGAAGGAACACTTTTGAATTTTTTTATAGTATTTATGATCCTGTTTGGAAGGCTTTTTGTGATAAGGTGTTCTAGTTTTTGAAGGGTACTAGATCTTGGTGGCATAGGCAAACTGATCACAAAATTCACCTAATTCTTTTTTCCCAGTTAGATTCTGTTTCTTCATCTGATATTGAAGTTTGAGGTCATTACACAAGGAATGACCTTCTTCGATGATGAGGCGTATGAATTGGCCATAGGTGTACTGGTCATAAGGCATGGCCATGCGATCATGGTGATCCCGAAGTTTTTTCTGAACTTATTCCTCAAAAAGATTGGGAAGACCATCAATAAATTTGGCTTTCCAATGGCTACTATTAGCATCATGATGTTGCATTACTTTTAGTAAAAATACATCTTTATACCATCGAAAATGGGTTAAAGACGGGCATCTCAGATTCTAAAGTAATTCCCGGCTACGGTCATCATTAACTTGATGAGTCCCAACAAAATGATAGAGAATTGTCTGGATTAGAGTATAAACTGCATCCTCGTTTTGAGTAACAGTATTGCTAGCAGGATCTGTTTCAATTTTGGTAGCACTTAAGGCTTCATTTGTTGAGTGGGGATGAGAACATTATTCCACCGTCCCTTAAGGATGCCTGAAAATCCATTAATAATGAATCTAACTATCTGATGGTCGGTATTATTATTCTTTACAAATAGTTGCATACATAATAATATGATGCATACATTCGAATATATATCCAAAATAACCATCTATATTCCATTCATAAATGGTTTTTCCATGATATGAGTTATGGCCATGAAACGCCCCCAAAATAATAACAGAAAACCCATCCATTCATACATACATTGCTACAAGGGATAAACATCTTTACATGTTAATCAACAGAATTAAACGCCCCATGGGCTTACATCTTTCCAAGCTAACACTTGGTTACAAACAGAAGAGTACTAACTCAAATACATGAAAAGCCCTTGGCTTGAAATTACATGTAATTAAAACAAAATACAGTCAAAACCACAATCATCTGCCTGCCTCTAGCCTCTCAAGCGATATCCTTGGAGGTGGCATGCTCCCTGTACCTGAAAATGGTGTCCCATATAGGGTGAGCCACAGCCCAGTAGAAATACACTAAACCAACTATGAACAATGCCTAAAACATTAGCAATCAACAGATGGCCTACACTTATACATTCCGAGACAACACTTACATACTTTTAAAATTACAAGACAACACAACTTAAGTACCAATTCACTTTCCATTTCTTTTTCAACAAGAGTTTGAAAACCCGCTCAAGATCTGCCAAAACCTTTTCGCTATATCACTAACACATAAACCACTTTCATTCGTTACTTATGACACACATGATGGTGTTGTATCAACTTAACATAGAAACATTTACTATACTTCACAATTGATAACGATATACATTTTAGTGCTATATCAAACCAATCCATACACTTCCGATTTCCCAAAACAATAATGATATACATTTTAGTGCTATATCATATCAACAAACAACAGTTCAACACACGTACATGAAAAACCATATGAGCTATTTGCAATATTACTCCAAGGACAAGCATATAAGGTACATCCAATATTTTCCATGGAGAAGCATCTGACCAACATCCAATATTTTCAATGGCCTAGAGGTACATCCCCATCTTCCCTAGCCATCGATTAACCTTAGAGGTACATCCCCATCTTCCCTAAACCGTGGAGTACATCCCCTATCTCCTCCATACACAAACACAAACAATGCATATAAACACATAACTACATACGCATTCAATCAATACATAAAGTTAATGTATTCGATCACTCGTCATACTCTATGACATTTCCACTCGATTAGGTTTAGTTTGCCTAATCAAGATGCATTGTCTACAACAATCAACACTACCCTCCACCGTAGCCAAAGCTTATTTCTAAACAGAAATAAATGCACAAATGGATAATATAACCATATTTCAATCAGTGAGTAATACACGATTCAACTACACCCTTTAACCCCGTACATTCTCAATTTCCACATATTCAATCCAATTCTCATTCTCTTTAATTAATTATATACATTAATTAATTAAACCAATTAGGGCAAATTACCATAATTCACAAAACAACCCTAAGGCTCCATTTTCATTTACAATCTTTCATTTACTCCCTTTCCTATGCCAAACATGCATACAGCTCATTTCTAAACAAAACCCCAACTTTTGTAAAATTGCACAAAAGGCCCCAAAGTTTCTCAAAAATTACGCAACAACCCCCAACATATCCAAGTGCTAAAATTTAAAGACAAAGACCATAAGGAGGAGTAGGATATCCCTACCTCGAAATTCGAGCCCAAACGGAGATGAAGACCAAAACCCAAAGTGCTCCAAATCCCAACTTTTTCAGATTAAAACGAAGATCTCACCACCCTCTATCTTATTAACAAAGGACTTAGGTTAGATCCACACTAAAGAGAGATGAAATCCTAGAGAGAATATATGTTTAGAGAGAGAGGGAGTCGGCTGCTAAGGTTCCAAAATGAAAGAAGAAGAAAAAGTGAAGTTCTCCCCGCTGCTGCCTACTGATATACACCAAGCTCGCTCGAGCGAAGACCCTCCGCCGCCGAGCACTGCATTAAAACACCCAACACCGCCTCAAAGCTCCTCGCCGAGCCAAGAAATCCTCGCCGAGCCAACCATCGACTCAGGCTCGCTCGGCGAAGAAAAGCTCGCCGAGCCAAGAATGTAAGCCTTCAGTTGCAACTAGACGACGCCGAAGCGACGGACAGCTTCGCCGGCGAAGAAACAAAGCTCGTGTTCGACTTAGACGCAGCTCTCGCCGAAGCGACGCCACCTCGCTCGACCCACGGACATTAAGAAACCACGCCGCTCGGCGACCAACTCTCGCCGGCGAAGGAGCAAAATTTCGCACCAACACCTAGCTCCAAACACAACCAAGCCAAAACGAACCCGCCCAACACGCCCTATAACCCAAATACAAAGTCTAAAAGGACGCAACCAAGGTTCAAACAACCTCTAACACCCACGGACATAAGTCCGAATCATCAGACACCAGGGGTAAACCCGGATCGCTATAACCTCCTTAAAGAATTTCGTCCCTCAAATTAAGGTCACGCCAACACGAAGGCCAACCGACTACCAACCCTCAATACAAAGAAATCAATCCTCAATCAAGTTCTATTCGTCCCTCACACTAGGAAAGGACTAAACGAGGACACATGCCCCAACAGAAGACAACACCCCGGCATACGAAACTCCAACAAAACCCAATCTCTTCCGAGATAAACCACCAAAACAACCGACTAGCTCTCGAAGCTAAGTCACTACTCAACAACTCAACAACCACAATACTGAATGGAACAATTAACATATCGGTTTGTCTGAGCACATAAAAATTTCTCTGGTTCAAAAAGCATTTTCAGGAAAATAACCAAACTTTGAAATTTATATAAAAAAAAAAAAAAAAATTTTGAAATCTAGTTTTTGCACTTCCCATGCGAATTTCCAGAGTTTTGTAGACATTTTTCAAAAACATGATGCTGCTCACAACCCAATCATTCTCATCTGATTTAGCCCATCAGACCCACTACTGGTTACCCCGTCCCTATTCAAGAGACAAATCACATATATATATATGCCACCACACGCATCTATAACATGCATTTCTACCACACATTTAACATATACGATGCTAAATACAACTACATTCTCATGGTATAACCCACAGTATGACCATAAACCACAATACCTATAATATGCACACCACATTAAAGATATAATATATACGCAAATGCCCATAATGGCTCCAGAGATTCCTCTCCCACCCCAGTGGCTTCGCTACCCCACTGTGTTTCACAACACCTCAACAAATGGAAAGGTCTAATCACATAGACCCAAGATCAACAACAATAGTAATGCACATACTATCACTACAAATACTCAAACGTCCTCTACACCACGATCGCTAACCATATGCTAACCGTGTCCAACACTTGACACTCCAAGCAAGTCATAATAAGGCCAATTCACGGAATGACGCGGTATTCCCAACAACACATTCACAGAGAGACTCCCTAACACCTGGAAGTCCCAACCACGTAACATCCCAACGGATAATAGCACACACCTCGTGCCTCACCACGCACAAGTAGGAACCAAACAAACCGAACTGATTCTGCCTGAGTGCCCCAATCACTCTCCACAACCTTACCACCTCACTTGTGTTACCACTATCTGACCTGGACGACGGACACCTATGTCCAACTCCTTTCAAGATTTATCCACCGAAACACAACATATCGACCACTCATCATCATGCATCACACCGCAAAGCTCCCTCATTTAGAGGTCTCACCCTCCACCTCGAGAGTACAACCACGACACCCAATCTCCGTGCCAAACCACTAGCCAATGCTATCGCCTCGACAACCACCATGGACTAACCCAGCTTAACATACGCCAACTCGGCTTTCACTATTCACCATTCTAACCTCTCGGAGGAGTACAAGTCCTCACCCCCCCTCGTCATTAAGACATACCTGGGTCTGCCAATCTCACACCACTGTGACTCTATCCACGGGTCACACCTCAACTATGGGTTATACACCCAATCAACCCTTCTAACAATACCTCCTGACTTGGTCAAAACTAAGGTACAAATCTATCACCCTTGATTCACATAAAGAACTTAGGAAACTCTTATTTCCCACTGCCCAACACATAGCACCAGCTACTCACCACATACCACTCCTAGCATAACAGCTACCATTGAATACAGGGACTAACATCCCCTCACTCAAAACAACCATACTAGTGTACCTACAATCTCGGTAATGCTAACCGCCACGAAGGTACCGATCCAACCCTGACAAAATCATAAATGGGTTACACACTTGGCAAGTGAAATTTCTCTCGCCCACCGGTGCCTTGACTAACACACACACCCCTGGTTCACAACTTTTGAAAACATGGCTCCTTAGCCCCTACTTTGCCCAAATCAGTTTCTGCAAGGAAATGTATTAACTACCCACCCTTTCGTCTCACCCCAACTCGTTACATTAATAACACTCTTGAGCTAGAACACGTTCACATGCATCCAAATTCAGGAAATCAACAAACAGAGCATACATACATATAGTTAAACAAATAGTTCAAGTGTTTCAACATTCCCAACCACTTGGGTTATACAACAAACCTCCAACACACGGGTTACACAACCAAACCCAAAGATTACAAAACGATAAACCACGGATTACAAAACGGATCACCAAAAGCAGAACCAATCCTCGGTATTACCACCACTATCGCCCCTCATTGACCGACAAAATTGGTCATCTCCAAACACAAGATAACCTACGAGTTTACAGGCCACGGACAGTACTACCAACGTGCCCTCCGCCACACCGAGAACAACTATCAACCTCCCTAACCGAACTTGAAACTCGACTCTCCCGAGGCCCTCGGAATCGCCCGTTAGTCCTCAAAACGATCATGCCTCGCTTAGTCGAAGAAATCGAGCTCGACTAGGTCAGAAGGTCCCTAAAGAAGCCCCCGCCGAGTACAAAAAGGTCGAAGATGGCCCGGCTACTTACACACCCAACAAGTAAACGGCTCCCGGGTACGAGCCTGATTCGAAGTCTGAGCTGAAGAAGGCTCCAACAATTGCCTCCCCACTGAACTTTCAGTCGGCGTAAAATCCGGCTGATTAGACAATCCTGATGGTACAACTACTAGTTGGACTGCTAACCTTGCCCCCCTCCTCTGTGGGCAAACCGAAACCTTGTGGCCCATGAGACCACATCTGAAACAAATAACACTCCTCGCTCGCTTGCTCTCAACCCAACCACATCCTTTGGAAGAGTAGTTCTAGCCCATCCTCCCTGCCGCAGTTCGAACCCTCGCCTCTTCAAAGGCCTACCAACACCCCGAGTCACCGGAGTCGCCAAATGGCTTCCTCCCCACTCGCCCCATTGCTAACACCGCAGCTTTCTACATGGGCCCCAACAAGGACACTATAACTCCTATGCCAGGATCCCGCAATCCTCACCCGGATATCATCACACAACTTACTCTCAAACTCCGCACAACGCAACTCTTCCGTCTCAACCAACTCTGGAGCAAACCTCGACAGGTTAGCAAACCATCTCTCAAACTGCGCCAAAGGTGTAGTACCTTGGCGTAACGCCACAAATTGTTTCCGCAACTCTTCCCGAGCGGAAGGAGGGAAATCACAACTGCCTCGCCTAGGCATCCTAGTAAAAGATAACAAAGGTATTAGCACATTCATAAATGCGCCAAACTAAACATTCGGCCCTAATGCATGGACGAATGTAATTCACTCCACGTAAGCACATAAACATATAAGCACTTACGAATTTCATTTCCGGATAATGATAGTCCCAAGGCGTTACTAGAGTTCCAGTTAGAAACGGCATTGATCAGGTGCCTTTCCAACAGGACTCCCAGAAACCCAAGGATCCAATCAATATCCTAGAAACCAAATCCCATACCCAAATAGCCACATAAACATGTTATCGCAGACAGCACATAACATTACATCTAAGTCTCTAACAAGCGAGACAAACCCATTGTGATCCTAATCACTTCCCACGCACCAAAGTATTCAAACCCGACGCCTCGATACCAAGTTGAAACGCCCCAAAATAATAACGTAAAACCCATCCATTCATACATACATTGCTACAAGGGATAAACATCTTTACATGTTAATCAATGAATTAAACGCCCCATGGGCTTACATCTTTCCAAGCTAACACTTGGTTACAAAAAGAGTACTAACTCAAATACATGAAAAGCCCTTGGCTTGAAATTACATGTAATTAAAACAAAATACACTAAAACCACAATCATCTCGCCTCTAGCCTCTCAAGCGATATCCTTGGAGGTGGCATGCTCACTCTGAAAATGGTGTCCCATATAGGGTGAGCCACACCCAAGAGAAATACACTAAACCAACTATGAACAATGCCTAAAACATTAGCAATCAACAGATGGCCTACACTTATACATTCCGAGACAACACTTACATTCTTTACCATTTCAAGACAACCCAAATTAAGTACCAATTCACTTTCCATTTCTTTTTCAACAAGAGTTTGAAAACCCGCTCGATATCCTGGCCAAAACCTTTTCACGTTATATCACTAACACATAAACCACTTTCATTCTTTACTTATGACACACATGTTGGTGTTGTATCAACTTAACATAGAAACAATTTCTGTACTTCACAATTGATAACGATATACATTTTAGTGCTATATCAAACCAATCCATACACTTCCTACTTCCCAAAACAATAATGATATACATTTTAGTGCTATATCATATCAACAAACAACACTTCAACACATCTCCATGGAAAAGCATATGAGCTATATCCAATATTTCTCCATGGACAAGCATATAAGCTACGTCCAATATTTTCCATGGACAAGCATATGAGCTACATCCAATATTTTCAATGGCCTAGAGGTACATCCCCATCTTCCCTAGCCATCGATTAACCGTTTAGAGGTACATCCCCATCTTCCCTAAACCGTGGAGTGCATCCCCTATCTCCTCCCATGCAGAAACACAAACAATGCATATAAACACATAACCACATACGCATTCAATCAATACATAAAGTTAATGTATTCGATCACTCGTCATACTCTATGACATTTCCACTGATTAGGTTTAGTTTGCCTAATCAAGATGCATTGTCTACAACAATCAACACTACCTCCACCGAGCCAAAGCGATTATTTCTAAACAGAAATAAATGCACAAATGGATAATATAACCATATTTCAATCAGGTGAGTAATACACGATTCAACTACACCCTTTAACCCCGTGCATTCTCAATTTCCACATATTCAATCCAATTCCTCCTTCTCTTTATTTAATTATATACTTTTAATAATTAAACCAATTAGGCAAATTACCATAATTCACAAAACAACCCTAAGGCTCCATTTTCAATTACAATCCGTCATTTACTCCCTTTCCTATGCCAAACATGCATACAGCTCATTTCTAAACAAAACCCCAACTTTTGTAAAATTGCACAAAAGGCCCCAAAGTTTCTCAAAAATTACGCAACAACCCCCAACATATCCAAGTGCTAAAATTTAAAGACAAAGACCATAAGGAGGAGTAGGATATCCCTACCTCGAAATTCGAGCCCAAACGGAGATGAAGACCAAAACCCAAAGTGCTCCAAATCCCAACTTTTTCAGATTAAAACGAAGATCTCACCACCCTCTATCTTATTAACAAAGGACTTAGGTTAGATCCACACTAAAGAGAGATGAAATCCTAGAGAGAATATATGTTTAGAGAGAGAGGGAGTCGGCTAAGGTTCCAAAATGAAAGAAGAAGAAAAGTGAAGTTCTCCCTCTTGCCGCCTTCGATATACACCAAGGCTCGCTCGAAGACGAAGCGGCGACGCCGAACCTGAAAAACACCCAACACCGCCAAAGCTCCTCGCCGAGCCAAGAAATCCTCGCCGAGCCAACCATCGACTAGAGGCTCGCTCGAGCGAAGAAAAGCTCGCCGAGCCAAGAATGCAAGCCTTCAGTTGCAATCGCACTAGACGACGCTGAAGCGCTCGGCGAAGAAACAAAGCTCTCAGTTCGACTTAGGCGGGTCTCGCTCGAGCGACGCCACCCTGGCTCGACCCACCAGACACAAGAAACCACGCCGCTCGGCGACCAACTCGCTCGGCGAAGGAGCAAAATTTCGCACCAACACTTAGCTCCAAACACAACCAAGCCAAAACGAACCCGCCCAACACGTCCTATAACCCAAATACAAAGTCTAAAAGGACGCAACCAAGGTTCAAACAACCTCTAACACCCACGGACATAAGTCCGAATCACTGTACACCAAGGGGTAAACCCGGGATCGCTATAGGCCATGAAAGAAATATCCTTCATAAAGAAGATCCTGTGGTGTAGGTCTGATAATAATACCTATAAGTGCCTTGTGTGGCTGTCCTACAGGTTTGTTTCGGGAAAGCGGTTCTATTAACGGATTGCATATCTTGAAAATTATTTTGGAGTTCATAAATTAATGAATGTGTAACTTCCTCATTATGTTGTATTTTTGGAGTTCGTTGAGTAGACAACATGTTTATAGAGTTATTGCTTGGTGCTGATCTTCGTAAATTTAGATCATTCATTTTTTTCAAAAAGGTATCCATAAATTCATTATCCTTTTGATCAGAATGTAACTTAAAATTAGTTACTTCTAAAGGTCGTTTAATATTTACTTGTTGGAGAGTAGAGGCAGTAACGAGACCAACTGACGATCTCTAAAAGTATGATTCAGTGTGTTTGGTTTGAGTTTTTTGAATTAAATTTTTTTTAAATTAAATTTTTTGGTTTTCGTATTTTTTTGTTTTTAGTGAATATTTTTTAAATTTTAAACATTTTTTTTACTTTTTAGATGCACCTTACTTAGATGTATCTACAAAGTAAAAAAAAATTGTGAAAAAATATTTTAAAAAATTAATAAATACATAAAAATACAAAAAAATGTATTGAATTCTCAAATTTTTTTTTTTTTTTTTTTTTTTTTTTTGTATTTTGGGTATTTAGTGAATTTTTAAAAGGTTTTCTTCACAAATTTTTTACTTTTTAAATACATCTAAGGTAGGTATGTCTAAAATTTTTAAAAATTGCTTAAAATATTAAAAAAAAATCAGTAAAAACAAAAAACATGGAAAATAAGATAGTAGAATTTTCTGAAAAGTGTTTTTTGAAAAGCGAAACCAAGCATATGGTTTCCTCAATTCTAGTTGGCTGTTTGCCTACTGTTTAAAAACATAAATTAGTATAATTATTCTATTTTATTAATGGTAAAATATCTTTAATCTGTAAAAACTCTTTCTGAGTCATTACATAAGCAGTGATGAGCAAAGGTTGTTGTGCACCATCACTAGGGGCTAACTCTAAAGACTGTGGTGGTGGATGAATAGAAACTATGGTTTGACCACTTACTGTTGTCCATGTCTTTTGAATTTTCTCCAAGACATTAATCTGCTGCTGATATGGAATTAGGTCCATAACTGTACTAAATTCATAACACCATTCAGGAAAAGGTCTAAGAATTTGATACTTTTCTAAATGATAATAATATTGTTTTTTCAACTGTTGAAGCTGGTGTTCAGTATGGTTATTAAAATACCATATTCTAAATTCCTAATATTTTTCATGCATAAAATCCTGGTTTAATTGCTTTCATATTTCACTTCCTGGTGTAAAATCCATTAAATCTCAAAATTCATACACTAGCAGTTGGGCTGTTAGGCCTTCTGGTTGCATAAACTCCATGAGGAATTTGGTTTTCAGATATGTGAATACCCTGGACTAGGGTTTCAGGAAGAGGGTCAGGAGAAGGAGAAGCCTAATAAGAAGGCCGAGAAGGCATCTCTTGGTTTACTAATTCTATTGGTTTAGACATAGAATGTTTCGAGGATTCAGGTAAATCTACTCAATAAGGCAGATTTGAGGAGTGATGACTCATACTAGACAAGCTTCTGGTAAGAGGTCGTTGAAATTTAAGGTAAACATTACTTCCTTGAGTCTGAATAACATCATCTAAAGTTTGTCTGATGATTGGTCTGACTGGTACAACATTCTCGATTTGCCATCTTTCTGGAAATGTAATATTGTTCCATGGAATCATTTAGGAACAGCAACTTGGCTATTGAAAAGGTTAGTATCGATAAAGATAGTTTGTCCTAACTCACTGTGTTTTCTGATATAAGGATTTAAAGTACTTAACACCTTAAGATGAATTTTGAAAATAGCCAATAACGGTGGTGATCTTGGTAAATACTGGTAACCATTAGTCAAAATTCTAAGTTCAAGAACTTTAGACAGGTTAGGGTCTATGAGTGCTATACTCAAATTCGGATAAATATTGAAATATATTAGTCCATGAGATAAACTGGTTTCAATGGCTCCCATCAAAGAAGCTTTCCAATCAAGGCATCTACCATCCCTGAGTGTACAAGTAAGACTGGTATTTTTCCCTAACAAAGTTAACGGTTTGAAAGCTATCTGGACAAGTCCTATGTGGACATATTTATATTTTTTCAGAAAATGTACTAAATCCTGTATTTGTAGTAATTGAATTACCTCATCTTCATTCTGTAAAGGAACTTCATGTTCAAAGGTTTTAATGATTTTTCTACTGGTGAAATCAAAAGTTCTAATTTTATAAATAGTTTCTGGTTTTACTTTTGGGATTGTCTATTTATCAAGGGCTTCTCTTACATCCTAATAAGCTACTAATTCTGCTACCTCTGATGTAGAAGCTACTATATTAGCTACTGTTGTGATGGTTGCTTCTTCTACCATTGGTTGTTTGTGACCATATATGTATAATTTAAATACCATATAGATGTATTATGTTCATGTATAAACTTGGCTCTGATACCAACTAAGTGCTACAAAAGGGGTAGGCTAAGCACGTCTGTCAACGATTTATTAGGTGAAGGTGTCCTTTACGCAAATCCTGCTGATGGACAAACTAACCTATATGTGACTTGGATGACGTCGTACTTAGAGTGTCACATCATACCCTCCCACGTTGTCACATTTCAGAAAAATACACTAAGGAGTCTTTATTTTTTTTGAAATGTTACATCATACCCGCCTCGTTGTCACATTTGGGAAAAGTACAAAAAGAAGTTTTGATTTTTTTAAGTTATAGAGTATCACATTATACCTGTCACGTTGTCACATTTATGTCACATTTAGGAAAAGTACACCAATGAGTTTTAATTTTTTTGAAGTGTCACAGCATTGGATTGTCATATTAATACCTGCCACATTGGAGTATCACATCATACCTGTCACATTAATAAAAGGGTATAGCTGTCCACCAAAACACTAGGGGTGAGCATAGTTTGAATTGAGGTAAAATCAGGACCAGTCCGTTATCTACGGTTATTGAAAAATTGGAACCAATCCAATCCGTTTAAATCGTGGAATCAATCCGAACCAATCTATTTAAATATGGATCGGATCGGTTTAGGACCGCAGATTCACATAATTAAATAACAAAAAAGATATCAAACATTTTAATTTCATAAAAATATAAACATAGCATCATATTAGTTTCACAATAGCAACATATTGTTCTAGAATTTAAACAACCATAAGAAAACTAGTTCCACCATAAATATTTAAACCATTACAAATTAAAACTAAAAATCAACAAACAAAAGCAATAAAAAAAAATACTATGCGGATTTAAGTTTGGGTTTAGATTTTATATGGAATAAGAAAAGACACTATTCGGGAGGGTGTATAATATAAATATAGCTTATTTGTATACAGTTCGGATCGGTTTCAATCCAGAACCATGGGGTTCAATTCGGAATCGATCCGTGGATTACGGATTTTTAATTTTTCAATCCAAAACTAAACCGCAAATTCAAAAAATCAATCCAAACCTATTGAATTGGACAGGACCGGATCGGATTACGGATTTTACGGATTCTTTGCTCAGCTCTACAAAACACTATTAAAATAAAAAATAGGATCTCACGGAAAAAAACTTATGATTAATTGGAATACTTGTTTATGAGATGAGATTTATTGGTAAATATCCCTTCTTCTTCTTTTTTTAAGTTTTTAACTAACTAATTAATTTTTTTTTTTTCATATTTATCAAATCTCTTTTATTACAAATGCTTAGTCTTTGAATATGTGTTTAATTATTTTTATATTCAATTTTTAAAAAATTTAAATTCAATTAAAGATACTGAGTTCAGCCAAAATTATTTATATATTCAAATTTTTTTTTTTAAATTTATATAGTCAATATATTGAATGCACTATTTGAAGCTATATTTATTTCACGAATTTGCACATACATCGCATGTGTCTAGCTGCTAGTTATTATTATTAGGGCTTTGATAGGGACCCCCTCAAATCACCACCCCCACACACACGTGGCAGGTGGTGATTCGAGGAGAAGGAGAAAAAAATATGACCAATGAAAGAGAGAGAGAGGGGGTCAAGGGGGTGGGGGGAAAAGGGGGTTCAGATCTTTTTCCTTATTATTATTATTAGGTATGCAGTGTTAGTTAATGGGTCATAGACTTGTCCTTCTTCTCAACTCAATCCAATCACGGCCCAATGGACATAATAAAGAAGCCATTTGTTTTGTTGAAACGAAAAAGAGTTTTAAAAAAAAAATTCATTAATCCCAGAACAAAAATGAAATCTCTATCTACCATCTTTATACATGGACATTTTTATTTTCACAAAAGAAATTATAAGTATTCTAAAACAGGAATAAATCATACCATATGTAATCAAATCTCCAACCTTTAATATATATTTTTAAAATCAAAGCCAACAAAGTAGTCTTTTGCCTTTTCGATTGAATCAAGAAAGTCTTGATCATTTAGGATATGTTGTATGTTATACAAAACACATTTCAAGAATGACAAATAACACAAAAGTGATAAGTTGAGCAAAGGTTATGTCAGTCAAAGGTTATGTCATTTTGTGACTGAAGCAAATAGACACAAAGTGTATAGACACAAAGTGGTATGTTTGCCGCTACCAACAATGAGTATGTCATCATTTAGCATTCATCATCTCTTTCAGCGTCCTGTTCTTCCGCTCAGCAACACCATTTCACTGAGGCGAATAAGGCGTTGTGGTTTGGTGAATAATCCCAAATTGGGCACAAGTCTCGGCAAACGGGGATTCATACTCACCACCACGAACACTTCTCAATGCCTTGATTTTCCGGCTTAATTGATTCTCAACTTCATTCTTAAAAAGAATAAATTTATTAATAGCCTCGTCTTTGCTTTTAAGCAAATACACATAACAATATTTAGTGCAATCATCAACAAAAGTGATGAAGTACTTGTTGCCACCACGTGATTGTACAACTTTCAAGTCACACACATCACTATGCACTAAACCCAAAGGTTGGGTACTTCTTTCAATAGAATGAAAAGAAGACCTTGTCAATTTTGCTTCTACACAAGTTTCACACTTGTGTTTTGGATTAATCTTGAAAGATGGTATGTGATCTAACTTGATTAATCTACGTAAAGAGTCAAAATTTACATGACACAATCTACCATGCCATAAATTAGGGGACTCAAATATATAAGCAAAAGAAGAAGCTTTCTCATTAATCTTAGGGATAAGTGTCATTACATTCAATTTAAACATACCACCTGACATATATCCCTTCCCCACATAGACCCCGCCCTTGGTCAACACGACCTTGTCTGACTCAAACACCATGCAGAAGCCATGCTTGCTTAGGAGAGACCCCGAGACAAGGTTCTTACGAATGTCCGGCACATAAAGGACATCGTTCAAAGTCAGTTCTTTTCCTGAAGTCATCTTCAGGATCACCTTGCCTTTACCCTCAACAGCTGAGGTTGCAGAGTTTCCCATAAACAACTTCTCCCTGTTTGAAACCGATTCGAAAGTTGCGAACACTCTCTTCTCTGCACAAATATGGCAAGTGGCCCCAGTGTCCACCCACCACTCCCTCGGGTTTGACCCCACCATGTTCACTTCTGACACGATGGCTGACAGATGCATGTCGTCCACATCGTGTGACAATTCCTCCATTTCAGCCATATGTGCCCAGTTTTTGTGTTGCAGAGGGTTTTTCCTGTAGGGCTTCTTCTTCAGACAATCAACTGCCCGATGCCCGTCACTTCCACAGTTGAAGCATTTGCCATTAAACCTAAAAGTAGGCTCCTTTGGCTTGTAGGCTGGACTTTTGGAGATTCCTCCTCTAGCCCCCAACTTTGAGCTTTTGCCTGTCAGTGGTTTTTTCCTCGCCCCCGAGGACTCGCCATGCTCAACCATGTTGGCTTTGACAGTGGAGGTACTCCCTCTTTTCTTCCTGTTGTCCTCTTCAATTCGGAGCCTGATAACGAGCTCTTTGACTGTCATCTCCTTTCGTTTGTGCTTCAAGTAGTTCTTGAAGTCTTTCCAGCCATTAGGCAGCTTCTCAATCAAAGCAGCCGCCTGGAATGACTCACTTAGGACCATCCCTTCTGCATGTATCTCGTGCAGAATCACTTGGAACTCTTGGACTTGACTCATGACAGTTTTGGAGTCCACCATCTTGAAGTCCAGGAACCGGCTGACGATAAATTTCTTTACCCCAGCATCCTCGGTCTTGTACTTTTTGTCCAAGGCATCCCACAACACGTTGAAAAGCGGGTCCGCCAAGCCGTTCAGAATGTAATTCTGGCATAAGAAGTCTGCTTGTTTCCAAGCGTCCAGAGCCATGAGCTTTTGTTTATCTTGCTTATTCTCCTCTACGGTTGGTACATCTTCACTCAGAAACCTCGCAAGGCTTAGAGTAGTCAAATAAAACAGTATCTTCTACTGCCATCTCTTGAAATTCACTCCCGTGAACTGCTCCGGGCGCTCGTGATGATTGAGCGGTCCTCCCGGAACAGCCGGAGTAACAACAGGAGGATTGACCACAGAGGTCACAGCAGGGGTTGGCAAGCGATGCCTGGGTTCGGATCCCCACTAACATTAGCGAAGGCGATCAACAAAGATCGAGAGTTGCCATTTCTGAAAAATTACAGCAGAATTTTCACTATTCTGTATTTCCAAAAATCAAACTTAACACTAGAAAATTCCACAATTGGAAATTTAATTCAAAACTAGTCTCACCACGCAACCTAGAATCGAACATGGTCAGGAAAGTTTCCAGGAAGATTGGAGGGGTCACACCGGTCCCACTTAAAACCCAGTTAACCTTAGACTAAACTTTCAAGAGCATGTTGACTCCTAGTCCATGGGAAACAACTTTAAGAATTAAATTTTCCAAGGGATGAACTAGGTTAAACACACCAAGTTCCAAACTGTACAAGCAATTACAATTGCGTCACATTATAAGCAATTACAACAAAATTGCTACAATAATTACAAGCAAATAAAACTTGCTTTACATATTGGTGAATAACCACAAATGAACACCCAAGCAAACAATTGCTTCAAATATTTAGTCCAAATTAATCATTTTTCCCATTTCCATAGGTATTCCTGCAATAAAGAGTTAGCAGCAAAATACAACAAAACCTCCCTCAGCGGTTATAGCGATTCCGGTTTTCCCTTCATTGTTTAATTGTATTCCGAACTCAGTTCCGTGGATGTGTTGTTGTCTTATTCCCGTTTCCGTCCTTTACTCTTTTTATATGAGTCTTGGGTCGTGTTGGGTAGGTTTAAAACAGGTTGGTTGTATTTGGAAACCAAGGGTTAGTGTCCATTAAATTTTCATAATGGTTCATTTAATATCCTTATTGGTGGTTACAAACTTGTCCATTCATATTTCTAGTTAGTGTTCATTTAATGTTAGTTAGTGTTCATTTAATTTTAACTTGTCCTTTCATTTTCCAATTAATGGGCTTTTATAACAACCTTTCAATATAACTTTTTCATCTCCCTTTTGATTTCAAAACCCTAGAACCATCTTCTCTCTCTCCCTACACACCTTCTCTCTAGGTTTTCATCTCCCTCTAGTGTAAATCTATACTAAGTCCTTTGTAAGAAAGGTAGAGTGGGTTGAGGGCTTCATTTTAATCTGAAAGTTTGGCGATTTGGAGCACTTTGGTTTTTGGCCTTCATCTTCTTCATTTGGTCTCTCCATTTGAGGTAGGGATTCTCCTTGTTTCTTTTCAATACTCCATCTATAGATAGACATGTGGTAGTTTTTGTATTGCATCAAAATTATATCATGTTGAATTTGTTGAAAATCATGAGGTTGAACCTTGGGTTGGTTGTTGAATTTGGGTTTCTTATCACTAGTTGTGGTTTAGGCTAATTGGAGTGTTAATTAGCATGCTGTTGTTGAAAGGAGAGGAAACCCTAATTTTATTTGATTTAATAAATTAATAGAGGGGTTTTGGTCATTGGGCAAATACTTATGTATTTGGGGTCTTAAATGTGGTCATTGTTCCCGTTCCCAATCCTTTTATAACATTAACAATTACTTAGGAAAAATAGATTCACTAAGCCCATTACTCTCTTCCATTTTCCACACATACAACAGATGTGCCTTTTCAAAACATATTTCTAAAATGTTTGATTTTCTTTACACTCCCAAAAGACAAAAGGCATTTCGGTTCAATCCCAAATCTATCATAACTATACATGCATACCTTTATAAAGGGATATAACAACTCAACTACATGCATAAGATAAAACAATGAGGCAACTCGGCCCTCCAAAACTGTAACCAACACAATCCACAATGTTCCCAGATACACTGAAACAATAACAACAAAACTTTGCTCTACTAGCTCGGTGCGTAGTAAGCCAAAGATACACTTCTCACAACAACATACCATTTTACCAGGCGCTAGCTGGAAGGGTGTGGTACCTTAGATTCTCAGCGCATTCAGTTCTCCAGGCGCTAGCTGGAAGGTAACGGTACCACTGATTATTAGTGCAAGATATAACACCAACAACCACAATACAACAAGGCATAACCAACATGTGTAAAACAAACACAAAAAATATCTGGATACAAACAATGTGTTAAGATATATGAACACATAGGTGTGTGGAGTCCATTCCCTATCTTCTCACACACACTGCAGTACAACCCCTCTCTCCTCCCTAACAAGTATACATATATAATGTATCTCAGCATTTCATCACATACGATGTTCAATCAACAATAGTGTAATGCATACATGACAATTCAACGCAACCGTGTCATCCTCCACCGATGACCAAGGACAAGACCTCTAGATGCAGGTATTTAGTACATCTATTTAAAAGACTCAATCAACATGAGATCACAAACCCAACAACAACATTAACATGGTAGTTAAAGATACAACCTCCACATATGTGTTCAACACTCGTATTACAACAATCCAATTCTCATACCTTTTGTTTTCACAAATTTAATTCCATGGACAATAAGGCCATAACTCATTTTAATCCACTACATTCTTTTCAAAGCCATTCCAATTTAATTATGCAAATCAAGTCATAATCATTAAATTAGGGTTAAACACCTAAAAAAGATTCAACAACGTGGGATGAACATATAGTCCATTAGGGATCTCAACATGATCCTCAACAATAACAACAATACAGATAGCTACGATCATGAACGCTCATTCTCGTACTAGAATAGTAATGTGACAGTTTATACAATATATATATATATATATATGAACTTTTCTCGAAAACAACCATTTCATTCAACGCTATTGAAGGGGAGGCTACTAGCAAACAAAAGAATAAATAACTGTAAGTAAAGATTAAACCAACCCCTAAGTTACACCTCTAGAATTTAAACTAAAAAAAACTGTAAAAATTAATTACATAATAAACATGTAATTAACTATATAAGTTACAAACCCAAATTAAATATAACTAAACCATATTTTAAATTGGTAAAGGTTACATATGAACTTATGGTACACTAAACATGTAATTAATTGAGGCAAGTTACAAATATTTTATAACTCCTAAACACTTAAATCACATTACTAGGCAAGAATTGCAAATGACATGATTAACATGCAAATAATTCTAGAGAAATTAACATGAATTTAAATATAGGCAAGTTATAAACTTTACAACTCCACACCTAAATTAAAAATTAATAGGTACAAGTTACATGTAAATTTACTACCTAATAAACATGCTAGAAATGTAAATTACACTAAAAATTAAACCCGAATGAACATGTAATTTATATTGTAAACTAGAAGCATGTGAACTAGAAGCATGTAAATTTAGAAATACAAGGCATGAACCGGTACACCATAAATTAATAAATTAATTAGAAAATACATTGAATTAACGTTGCACCAATGGAACTCTTCTTCCCTATTCATAACAGTGGCCTATTCCATGCTATGGGAAAACCAAACAGTAGCATACACAAAATGGCAAAATCAAAAACTTGACCCTGTGTACATGCATCTAATAAACCAATTAACTCACTAGTACTACCAGTGGCCAATTACATGCAAAATGGCGAATCTATTTTAAGCTTGTTGGGAAAAACTACTCACATTACATAATTCCACATTTCATATCGCAAAATTATGAGATGAACAAAACAAACCTTCTATTCCAGAAAATATAACATGCTAAATAAAATATAGATACAATATAAAATGGTTAAAGGAAGCAAACCGAAGCCTGTTTGATACCACAGTCTCCTTAAAATAGATTTGCCGCCTCACTGTTGGGTGCTGGAGGTACGATGGCGTCTACTTCTCAGGATATGACGGTTTTTACCAGCTACAACAGAAGCACCTTCTGATTAGCTTAGCGAACGGACAACGGCAGCACTCTCTCTCAGGAAGAAAATTATAGGAGAAGTAGACTGACAGTGAATGGATGCCAAGGAAAATTCTATATATCTTTTCAAGGAATAGGGCCTCCTTTTATACACCATGGGGAAGAGGGGAGGAGCCTCTAGCCATCAAGGCTAGCAACTAATGCTAGCAAAACTGCCCAATCAATTTTGTAAAACTGATGAGCCTTAAATGTGTGAGTTATATACACATTTATGAGGCAATTTCTCATTCAACAATTTTTCTCCAACACATTGTATTTCTCCCATAGTAGTAGCAATTTATGTGGGAATAATTAGTGTGCTTGATGAACCGCAACAGTGTTTTATTAAAGTAAATGTTTGAGACTGACTGTAGCATGCTATGTTGGTTCATTCAATTTTTTCTTTGCTAGATTCATTACCTGTTTATCAACTTGAAATTGCAAAATTTTCTTAGTTTTAATAGATTGTGAAATATCTGTCGTAGAAATGTCTACAACACCCCAAATGATAAAATGGCCCCAGAACCAATCCACTCCTGGAAGAAATGGAATAGTGATATGAAAATTCTCCAAAAGCTACAAAAGGGTTCAGAAAGCTTCTCTTGTTTGGTCAGAAAACCCAGACCGGAACATGCTAACAAATTGGACCTATGGATCCTAGTTGATTCTTATATGCCAAATGCTTATTTTTAAACACCATTTCATAATTCCTCTGGTTAAGATTAGGAGTGAGAGGAAAACCTACCCAATGAATTGTTTGATTGTCCAGCCAGTGCTTGCCGTGTGGTTGCTAAATGAAAAAGGCTAGATAGCTCCGACTCATAATAAGGCATTTTGTGTTGCTTCCACGGAGTCATTTTGTAAGTCATCTCTGATTGCGAGAAAGTTGTGAGTTGTAATCCTTTTGTTGGTGTGCCCTGTGAATATGGATTGATTTACCTCGTGAATCTGTTTGTATCATTTGTTACCTTTGTTCATGTTATGTTTATTTTGTATTGAAAACCCTGTAATGTTCCATTTTTTCGATACAGTTTTTTTCTTTGCAAATTATCAGACACTGTTGAAGAATTTCTCTTATATTATATTGGGGTTGCATTGCATTTAGGTTGAGTTACGGTAGCCCCGTGTTGTTATTTGTATTTTTTGAGCAAAGTGCAGGTCATTGCTTAGTTTGTTGCGTCGACAGGGTTTGAACCAATCATGCCAATAAACTCAAAGCCATGTTTCTTTAACCATCAGCAACCAATTATTAGAAGACGTAAGATCATAGACAACCTAGCTATGCACATGAATAAAAATTGCAGCAAGGGATGGGGTTCAATATATTTCACCACCACATCCACTTACAAAATGTTCTGTTTCTTGAATTGCTCTTCACATAATCTTTATTGTACACTGTAAATGTGGCTACTAATTCATCGTAGTCTGGAAGCTTTAGGTGGACATAGCTCAACCGAGGCTTGGACTCTTCATCTTCTTCGATTTCCTCCTGATGATCATGACATGAGCTACAAGAATTGTGCATTGAAATCCCTTCCTTGACTATCATGTTTTGATAATTCACTTCGTTCTGACAAAGCAAATCCATCATATTTTGAGCACGCTCCGTCTTTCTTGATCATGGCATTGCGTCTATGTGCTAAACTCTTCTTCTTCGCAAAACTTTTAACCTAACATTTCTATCCCATGATTCCAAACTATTAATTTCATTTTTGCCACTGAAATCTTCTTTGTTTGATAACTGATCTTCCAGGTCATTGAGGTAGACAATGGCTCTCTCTTGAATTGGAGGTGAACTATCTGGTATGGTCCTATTTGATTAACTATCATAAGAATCACATAATAAGGGCATTTGATTAACTATCATAAGAATCACATAATAAGGACATTTGATTAACTATCATAAGAATCACATAATAAGGACCACACCAGATAGTTCACCTCCAATTCAAAGGCGACCATTAATCTGATAGAAATTTGAAATTAAAATTAAAAGGAAATTGATTCTAATTAATTACATGTTGAGTGCAGAGTTGACCAACAAATTCATCATTATTGAACAAATAGTTACATGTTTGATATTTAATTTGGGTTTATTGTTTATTTTTAGTTTAGGAAAATTATTTGTTTAAAAAAGCAAAAAATTTGAGGTTTTGTTGTATTTTGCTGCTAACTCTTTATTGCAGGAATACCTATGGAAATGGGAAAAATGATTAATTTGGACTAAATATTTGAAGCAATTGTTTGCTTGGGTGTTCATTTGTGGTTATTCACCAATATGTAAAGCAAGTTTTATTTGCTTGTAATTATTGTAGCAATTTTGTTGTAATTGCTTATAATGTGACGCAATTGTAATTGCTTGTACAGTTTGGAACTTGGTGTGTTTAACCTAGTTCATCCCTTGGAAAATTTAATTCTTAAAGTTGTTTCCCATGGACTAGGAGTCAACATGCTCTTGAAAGTTTTGTCTAAGGTTAATTGGGTTTTAAGTGGGACCGGTGTGACCCCTCCAGTCTTCTTGGAAACTTTCCTGACCATGTTCGATTCTAGGTTACGTGGTGAGACTAGTTTTGAATTAAATTTCCAATTGTGGGATTTTCTAGTGTTAAGTTTGATTTCCGGAAATACAGAATAGTGAAAATTCTGCTGTAATTTTTCAAAAATGGCAATTGTCTCTGATGCTGCTGCTGCTAATGTTGGTGGGGATCTGAACCCCGGGGCGACTGGCTTGCCAACCCCTGCTGTGACCTCTGTCGTCAATCCTCCTGTTGTTACTCCGGCATTAGGAGGACCGCTCAATCATCCTGCGCCCGGGAGGCGATTCACGAGTGAATTTCAAGAGATGGCGGCGAAGATCTTTGTTTTATTTGACTACTCTAAGCCTTGTGAGGTTTACGGTGAAGATGTACCGGTAGTGAGGAGAATGAGCAAGATAAACAAAAGCTCATGGCTCGGGCGCTTGAAACAAGCGAACTTCTTATCTTGGAATTACATTCTGAACGGCTTGGGGGACCCGCTTTTCAACGTGTTCTATGCCAAGAAATCGGCTAAGGAGTTGTGGGATGCCTTGGACAAAAAGTACAAGACCGAGGATGCTGGAATAAAGAAATTTATCGTCGGCCAGTTCCTGGACTTCAAGATGGTGGACTCCAAAACTGTCATGAGTCAAGTCCAAGAGTTCCAAGTGATTCTGCACGAGATACATGCAGAAGGGATGGTCCTAAGTGAGTCATTCCAGGCAGCTGCTTTGATTAAGAAGTTGCCTAACGACTGGAAAGACTTCAAGAACTACTTGAAGCACAAACGAAAGGAGATGACAGTCGAAGAGCTCGTTGTCAGGCTCCGGATTAAAGAGGACAACAGGAAGAAAGGAGGGAGTACCTCCACTGTCAAAGCCAACATGGTTGAGCATGGCGAGTCCTCGGGGGCGAGGAAAAAACCACCGATAGGCAAAAGCTCAAAGTTGGGGGCTAGAGGAGGAATCTCCAAAAGGCCAGCCTACAAGCCAAAGGGGCCTACTTTTAGGTTCAATGGCAAATGCTTCAACTGTGGAAGTGACAGGCATCGGGCAGTTGATTGTCTGAAGAAGAAGCCCTACAGGAAAAACCCTCCGCAACACAAAAACCGGGCACATATGGTTGAAATAGAGGAATTGTCACACGATGTGGATGACATGCATCTGTCAGCCGTCGTGTCAGAAGTGAACATGGTGGGGTCAAACCCAAGGGAGTGGTGGGTGGACACTGGGGCCACTCGCCATATTTGTGCAGAGAAGAGAGTGTTCACAACTTTCGAACCGGTTTCAAACGGGGAGAAGTTGTTTATGGGAAACTCTGCAACCTCAGCTATTGAGGGTAAAGGCAAGGTGATCCTGAAGATGACTTCAGGAAAAGAACTAACTTTGAACGATGTCCTTTATGTGCCGGACATTCGTAAGAACCTTGTCTCGGGGTCTCTCCTAAGCAATCATGGCTTCCGCATGGTGTTTGAGTCAGACAAGGTCATGTTGACCAAGGGCGGGGTCTATGTGGGGAAGGGATATATGTCAGGTGGTATGTTTAAATTGAATGTAATGACACTTATCCCTAAGACTAATGAGAAAGTTTCTTCTTCTGCTTATATGCTTGAGTCCCCTAATTTATGGCATGGTAGATTGGGTCATGTAAATTTTGACTCTTTACGTAGATTAATCAAGTTAGATCACATACCATCTTTCAAGATTAATCCACAACACAAGTGTGAAACTTGTGTAGAAGCAAAATTGACAAGGTCTTATTTTCATTCTATTGAAAGAAGTACCCAGCCTTTGGGTTTAGTGCATAGTGATATGTGTGACTTGAAAGTTGTACAATTACGTGGTGGCAACAAGTACTTCATCACTTTTGTTGATGATTGCACTAAATATTGTTATGTGTATTTGCTTAAAAACAAAGACGAGGCTATTAATAAATTTATTCTTTTTAAGAATGAAGTTGAGAATCAATTAAGCCGAAAAATCAAGGCATTGAGAAGTGATCATGGTGGTGAGTATGAATCCCCGTTTGCCGAGACTTGTGTTCAATTTGGGATTATTCACCAAACCACAACACCTTATTCGCCTCAGTCAAATGGTGTTGCTGAGTGGAAGAACAGGACGCTGAAAGAGATGATGAATGCTAAATGATGACATACTCATTGTTGGTAGCAGCAAACATACCACTTTGTGTCTATTCGCCTCAGTCAAAGGTTATGTCATTTTGTGTCTATACGTTGATGACATACTCATTGTTGGTAGCAATGATGAAATGATTAAAGCTACCAAAAGATTGTTAAACTCTAAGTTTGACATGAAGGATACGGGCCTTGCAGATGTCATTCTGGGTGTTAAAATCACCAGAACATCTGGTGGTATTATACTTTGTCAAGCTCATTATGTTAATAAGATACTTGAGAAATTTGGAAAGTCAGATACAAGTATGTTTAGGACACCGGTAGACTTAAGTCTATATTTGACCAAGAATAATGGTGAGAGTGTCTCTCAACTAGAATATTCTCGAGTCATTGGGAGTTTGATGTATCTGATGAGTTGTACAAGGCCAGATATAGCCTACGCTGTTAGTAGACTGAGTAGATACACGAGTAATCCTAATGCTACCCATTGGAAGGGCATTATGCGGGTGTTGGGGTATATCCGTTACACCCTGGATTATGGGCTACATTATACCAGATACCCAGTGGTACTGGAAGGGTATAGTGACGCAAATTGGATATCTGATATAAAAGATTCCAAATCCACTAGTGGTTATGTGTTTACCCTCGGAGGGGCAGCCGTGTCTTGGAAATCTGCCAAGCAAACGTGTATCTCGAGATCAACGATGGAATCTGAGTTTATTGCTTTAGATAAAGCAACTGAAGAAACTGAATGGCTTCGCCAGTTTGTTGAGGATATTCCACGTTGGCCGAAACCTGTGCTAGCTATTAGTATTCATTGCGATAGCCAATCAGCGATTGGTCGAGCACAGAGTAATATGTATAATGGAAAGTCTAGACATATCCGTCGTAGACATAATTCTATACGACAACTACTCTCAAATGGAGTTGTCTCTCTAGACTATGTCAAGTCTAAGGACAACATTGCAGATCCGCTAACCAAAGGGTTAACTTGAGAGTTAGTAGAAAAGTCGTCAAGAGGAATGGGGTTAAGGCCTTTAGTAAAGATTACCGGAACGGAAAACCCAACCTAGTTGACTGGAGATCCTAAGATCTAGGTTCAAAGGGACAACCTAACTTCGTGTAACGGGTGAGTCACTGAAGAGGTAAATCCTCTTGCCCATTCCTTTATACAGTGATGCCCTGTGGGGGTGGAAGGTTAAGCTAATGCTTTTAATGACCTTAGTGATGTGGTATAATGAAATACCGTATATAGGTCACCTATGTAAGTGGGGCCGCTTCTTTAAGAATTGCCAAGGCCGAACTCTTTAAAAACACTCACAGGACAAGGCTAGTGTTCCAGGGCCATACCGAACACACCAGTGAGAACAAGAACTAACTCCTGTGTGAGGTCTATTGTCTCGGTTTACATAAACGGCAGATCAGTTCAAGACATCACGTTCACTGGTCAGCCAGTAAATCCGATAGGCTTTCACTACGAAAGGTTCAAGGCCAACAGCTACCTTTTCTGATGCAGGGTTAGTCTATGTGCTCTCTCTCTCTCTCTCTCTCTGAGTCTTTGTTGATAAACGTTGAGCGTTTGCTATATTCGGTCAATTTTTATTCATGTGGGGGATTGTTGGAGAAAATGGTTGAATGAGAAATTGCCTCATAAATGTGTATATAACTCACACATTTAAGGCTCATCAGTTTTACAAAATTGATTGGGCAGTTTTGCTAGCATTAGTTGCTAGCCTTGATGGCTAGAGGCTCCTCCCCTCTCCCCCATGGTGTATAAAAGGAGGCCCTAGTCCTTGAAAAGATATATAGAATTTTCCTTGGCATCCATACACTGTCAGCCTACTTCTCCTATAATTTTCTTCCTGAGAGAGAGTGTTGCCGTTGTCCGTTCGCTAAGCTAATCAGAAGGTGCTTCTATTGTAGCTGGTAAAAACCGTCGTATCCTAGGAAGTAGACGCCGGCGTACCTCCAACACCCAACGGTGAGGCGGCGAATCTATTTTAAGGAGACTGTGGTATCACACAGGCTTCGGTTTGCTTCCTTTAACCATTTTATATTGTATCTGTATTTTATTTAGCATGTTATATTTTCTGGAATAGAAGGCTTGTTTTGTTCATCTCATAATTTTGCGATATGCAATGTGGAATTATGTAATGTGAGTAGTTTTTCCCAACACAATGCTCCTGGTACAAGCCCTTTGTTTGGTACTTACTGGACAGGGAATCACTTGGGTTGCAAGGTAGTTGAGACAAGTGTAAATCTCAAACAGTTGCACATGCGTGTTGTTAAGAGCATAGCACGAAACGTAAATGCTATTTCCCACTCCAGTGAACAGAGTAAGAGCATTTTCGAAATCAAGCTTGGTATACGATACATCAGAGTGCGGTACTATGTTTGCATTGCTTAGGATGCTGAGCAAGTCCATATTATTTCTTTCTCGGATTACGCTCAGAAAGTAATCTGTTTTCGTCATTCTGGACAAACAACAAGTCCCATGTTGGTTCCATTCATATTGCCAGAGCTGTGAATCTTTTCTGCCAATTATAATGCTCGGCCATGCGCTAGCCAAAGGAACCGCTAAGGCTATTATCTGCAAATGCAATTCATATCAAACCAAGAAAAATAAAATTAAGAAATTAAGAAAATAACTCATAAGTAATTGGATAGTTGTGATTGTTTAATAATAATCAATCAAATCAAATTTGTAACGCTTGGAGAAATGAAGCACAACAAAAATTTTAATTTAATTTAGAAAGGATTTTATTACCTCGCGTCGAATATAATAATCCTAATTTCTTGTGCCACAATTCCACACTAAGTTCCCGGTTCTTGTAGATGGCCAAAGATCATGAAGGGTGAAGTTTGGTGCCAAATTCAGAAAACAACCACTGTATTTCTTGCAAAAGATCAATATCCATGCTTGGACAAGTTGGAACTGACGGTAAGTTCCTTGGCCATTAACTGGGTCGGGCGTCCAGAGCAAGCCCAAAAGAAACACAAGGTTGATCAACTTCATTTTTCCACACTACATGCCCAACACAAGATTTTTGAGATTTCTTTCTTTAAATCCATTCATATTTATAATGGTGGAGAATGTGCTGGGTTCAGTATTTAATTCGAAGTGGTTGGGAGAGAGAATTGAAGGGTAGAAATTAGGAGAAATTATAGCATAGGGGGGTACAGAGAAAAAAATTACAAAAATATGTGAGGTGTAAGTAATTTTGTGATGGATGCAAGTTAAAAATTATAGAGATGCAAGTGTGATTTTCACCCCTCCATATTTGTGTGATAAATTTTTTTCTATCCCACTAGGATGCAATTCCCCCTAGAAATTATAGAGTACTAAGGCATTTCGATAGACTTTGATAGTAATTATTCATAAAATTAACAAATTGATGTTGTAGTTTGTTTATAAAACATATCTTTCGTAAGGAGAAGTGACAATTAGAAAGTTTCAAAATTTCTATATTTCCAATATGTTCATGGAGGTCGCAACCTAGGCACTATCCATTTTAGGAAAATAATTTATATCTATACTTGTGGTCCACAAATTTAAAATTCAAACACTACACAAGTAATCTAACTTTACACTGTGAAAATTCAAAACCAAGAAATAAAATCTAGTTTTAATTAAGGACATACAAAATATTACTTCTATTCCAACTTAATTCATTCATAGAATAAAAATCAATGACACTAGTCCACATCTTCGTATAATAACCCTCACTGTTTGTCATACTTTTTTGAGGATTCGAAATATATATATATATATATATATATGGAAGAATAACTTGAGCATTTCCACACACACACAAAAAAATAAAAAGTTAAAACACCCTAATTTTCAATCGACATAGGATTGCCGAATTTTATTGAAGATTGAAATTAAAGATTTAAATTAATAATTTTATGTCTAAATTAAAGATTAAAATTAATAATTTTTAGACATTTATCACTTTAAATGTAGTTTATTTTAGGTCTTTCGTTTAAATTGGAGATTAAAATTAACAATTTTGAGTGACATATTAATTTTTTAAGATGTATGTAGATAAAATTAATAAATAAATAAAATGGCCAAATTAAAACTAGACGCAAAATAAAAATCTCCAAAAATAGAATGTAGAAGACTCAATGTAAAAAGTTCCAAAAATAGAATGTAGAAGACTTGCATTCTTTTTTCTTTTTCAGAAAGTGTTGAAGACTTACAAAGGTTACTTGGGTTGGGTGAGACTTGCCATGCATTTGAACTTCATTAGCATGGTTGCGAATGTGAAGTATTTTATGAGATCAAAATAAAAGGAAAAAAATTATGTGAATTTAACAAGTTCAAAAGTAAATAACAAAATAAAAAAATCTCTAAACTATTTTGCTAGTTAAAAGAAGTACAGGAGATTGTTATTATTATTATTATTAGAGAAAATTGATGAAAATTTCATTTTAAAGAGGGTGTAATTAGGTCTCATGAGTTTTTTTTTTTTGGGGGGGGGGGGCGTGAAAAGTATACTCTTTATCAAATATTGTGGTGAAAAATACATTTTGTTATTTTGGAACACATTTTATTTATAATTTTACCCTTTTAATCTATCTTTTAATTTTTTTTTACTATTGGTTCAAAATCTATCTGTTGAAATTATCTATTGAAATTCAGCTTAAGCATTTTTCCCTTGAAATTTATCAAGCATATTTCCCTTACATGTTCAATTTTTCGAACAGATCTAAGCCACGACCTCTCTCTCTCTCCTCTATCTTTCTTCTCTCTTCTTCCAAATGTTTCTCGCACTCCAGATCTCTTCCTCTTTTGCTGAGAATGAGGATCCGAGCATATTTGTTACCAAACAATGAAGAGAACAATTGAGTTTTAAAAAAAAAATAGAAAAAAAAATTCAATTTCTAGAAAATTGAAACCAAACACAATGATAAATATTCTAAAACAGGAATAAATCATACCATATTTAATCAAATTTCTAGCCTCTAACATATCTATCTATTCTATTATAATATATGAAGGCTTGAGACAGTGTTGACATTTTGTGACATTTTTTAAAATGCCTTTCTAACTTATTTAAAAATATAAAATTATATAAGGAGATGATTAAGGCTTGACCCATAAACCTTTGGTTTAAAAAAGAAAATACCTTCCACTTCAGCAACACACTATATAAGCATGTTCTCCTATTATTATTTATATGATATTACTCTTTTTTCTTTTCGGGCAAATTACAAACACCTCCCTCGAGGTTTGAGAAATTACATCCCGCCTCCTGACGTTTATATTTCCATAACAAATTGCCCCCTGAGGTCTTTATTTTCATACAGATTCCCCCTTAATTTCCCCTAATTTGTTATGAAAATTTGACCCTCAGGGGGTAATTTGTAATTTCTCAAACCTCTGGGGGGAATTTGTATTTTCACCAAACCTCGAGGGGGGTGTTTGTAATTTGCCCTTACCTTTTTTCAATTGGATCAAGAAAGTCATGGTCATCTAGGATATATTGTATGTTATATAACACATTTGAAGAATGAACAATAGCACAAAAGTGATAAATTGTGTTATTTAAATCAACAATTATAAAATTAGAGCACATGCACCACTTATATTTATTCCAATAACATTAATAGAAGAATAAAAAATTTAAAGCAGTGTTTTTTGTTTCTCAAAATACAAAGCAAAGTTATTTTTCTTAACGCAGTAAGTCAAGAGCACAAAGTGTCTAATGAGACCAAAATTATCTTCTTTTATTTCTTATTTTACTTTTTTTTTTACTTTGAGGCCTCCGTAGCCAATACTATTCTCTCTTATTCTTCATTTTCTTTGGATACCAAAGTGGGAGGCTGTTGATAAATTACAACGAGGAAGTCAAATGAAGTCTTTGTTTCACACCGTGTTTAGGTGAATAAAAGACTCGCAATGGAGAAAAAAGTGGTAACAATAACACGTACATGCATACATACCTACTTTCTTTCCTTCTTTCTTTCTTCTTCTCCATTTTCTTGGGTGTCTAATTTGGATCTTTAGTTTGAATAGTAATTTTTGTACAAAGAAGAGAAAGTGACACATTTAACTTTTATTTTTGTCACTTTTTTTTTGTCTGTCCATTTAACTATATAGTTTATTTGGATGAGATGGTTTGGTAAGAAATGAATAGAAAGAGAAATTTATGGCATAGTGGGGCACAGAGAAAAAAATTACAAAAATATGTAGGATGCAAGTAATTCTGTGATGAGTGCAAGTTAAAAATTATAGAAATGCAAGTGTGACTTGCACCCCTCCATATTTGTGTGATAAAATTTTTTCTATCCCACTAAGATGTAATTCACCCTAGAAATTATAAAGTACTAAGGCATTTCAATAGACTTTGATAGTGACTATTCATAAAATTAACAAATTGATGCTGTAGTTTGTTTATAATACATATCTTTTGAAAGGAGAAGTGACAATTAGAAAGTTTCAAAATTCCCATATTTTCAATATGTTCATGCAATTATATATTAACAGTGAGGTGTGTAATTCTCATATTCATGGAGGTCACAACCTAGGCACTATTCATTTTAGGAAAAGAATTTATATCTATACTTATGGTCCACAAATTTAAAATTCAAACACTGCATAAGTAATCTGACTTTACACTGAAAATTCAAAACCAAGAAATAAAGTCTAGTTTTAATTAAGGACATACAAAATATTACTTCTATTCCAACTTAATTCATTCATAGAATAAAAATCAATGACATTAGTCCACATCTCCGTATAATAACCCTCATTGTTTGTTGTACTTTTTTGAGGATTCAAAATATATGTACAGGAGAATAACTTGAGCATTTCCACACACACACAAAAAAAATAAAAAATTAAGACACCCTAATTTTCAATCGACATGGGATTGCCAAATTTTTTGATGATATATAGCATTTAATATTGTAAACCACCCTAACTGCTTCTTATTAACTTTGGTTTCATTTAGACAAGTAAGAAATTTGAAATGAAAGAATTTAAGGTTAATCTCACTACAAGAAAAATCACTTTTGGCAACTAAATTTTTAGTCGCCAAAAGTCTGTTTTTAGTCGCCGAAAGTCGAAATTTGACTTTCCCCGACAAAATTCTTTAGTCGCCACATTTGTCGCATATATGCTGTCGGCGTAGGCATTGGCGACTAATATTTTTTTAGTCGCCAAAAGACAGGTCTTTCGCGACCAAAGTGTTAGTCGCCAATAGTGCTTTAGCCTTTTGAAAATCATACATTTACCGACTAATAATTTAGTCGCCAATACTCAATCAATCGCCGACTAAACGGCTTAGTCGCCAAAATCAAGACTTTTGGCGACTAATATTTTAGTCGCAAAAGGTGTTCCGTCGAAAAAAAAAAAAAAACCACTTTTTTTGGTTTTTCTGAGTTTCGAACCGTGGCCAACCATCCCACATTGCAACCTTTTTTGCAACACACTCCCTCCACTATGCCACTACAACATCACATGAATATATTTGCAATATATATTATTTATATAATATATTGACAGTATTAATACAAAACAATATATATAAATATAATTATTTTAATTCAATATAATTTATGTAAAAAATAAATTATTTATTAAAAAAAATTTTAGGCCACTATTGGCGACTAAATCCATTATTTAGTCACCAATTCTATGATTTTTGGGCTACTAATTATTTTTTTGTCGGTAAAAAAACAAGTTGAAATTAAAAATAGTAGTTTTGGCGACTAAATCTGTTTTTGGTCGCCAAAAATGTCTCCGTTTGGCTACTAAACTGAATTTTAGTCGCCAATTCACTGTTTTTAGCTACTAATTTTTTTTTTGTAGCCAAAAACCTTCATTTTCAGTGACTAATCTTTTTTTAGTCGGCAAAACATCTATAATCGGCGACTAAAATGTTTTTTAGTTGCCAAAACCATCACTTTTGGCTACTAAATTATTTTAGTCGCTAAAACCCCTACATTGGGTGACTAAACTGCCTTTTAGTCGCTAAAAGCCTGGTATTCGATGACTAAACTATTTTAGTCGGCAAAAGGGTTCAATTTTGGCGACTAAATCCATTTTAGTCGCCAATTATACAACTTTCAGCAACGAAAAATGAATTTTTAGTCGCCAAAAACGCTTTTTCTTGTAGTGTCTTTACAGAATTAGAAGGAGGTCAGTAGAGTAGAGGGTTCCAACACATTGAATTGTGAGAATGAAAGCATCACCATAAAGGGAATTAGAAGGAGGTCAGTAGAGTAGAGGGGTCCAACACATTGAATTGTGAGAATAAAGTCATCACCGTAAAGAGAATTAGAAGGAGGTCAGTAGAGTAGAGGGGTCCAACACATTAAATTGTGAGAATGAAGTAATCACCGTCAAGAGAATTAGAAGGAGGTCAGTAGAGTAGAGGGGTCCAACACATTGAATTGTGAGAATGGAGTCATCACCAACATTCTTTATGAAGCTTTACTGCTACCCTCTTTTGGTTGAAGATGTTCTTTGCATTCGAAATATGGTATCAGTCAGGATCTTTAAAACACACTCTGTTTGCAAACTTGGGGGCATGCTGTGAGAGTTCATTTACCTCTTCATGTGGAGAAGTGGTGGTCATTGCTTACTATTTTAAAGTCTTGAATGTGATTGATATATAGCTTTTGTTTGTGTAATTAATATTTGCAAACGATGTGGTTTGAAGAGGAAAGCGGAAAAGAAAGAGAAAAGACAAAGGAAATAAAAAATTAAAAATAAAAAGTTTATATTTTGTTCACATTTTTTTACTTTTCTTTTTCTTTTCAAATTTTTATTAAAATTCATAATCGAAATACAACTTTAAATGTCTATCTAACTCCTCCAAATGTTATAAATGTGTGGATTTTTTCTTCTTCTTTTTGCTCTACAAATATCTCCTCAAACTATTGATTTAAATACAATTTTAAAATTAGATTTGGACTTGGATCTTGGAGTGGGATTGTTTACAATTGTTCTTTAAATAAATATCACAGACAGGTCATCTGCTGCATATGAACAATGTGCCATGCATCTATCTATCTATCTATCTATCTATATAAGCAAATGTAGTATTTTCTTTATAAAAAAAAAAACTACAAAATTCTATTCCTAGATTTTCATAATTTTAAAATTTTCTCTTTCCTAAATTGTCTTTCATGTTTTACTTTTTCCTCTATTTTTTAATTGTTTGATTAATTGAAATAAAAATTAACTTCATGGCATATGGATAAAAATTTGAATTTCAAAGTTTCTCCCTATAAACATATAAAAATTATATTTAATTTATAAAAATTAATTACATGACTTATAGATAAAGATAAAAATCAAATAAGTGATTAAAAAAAATTAAGTTCATAACTTACTGATAAAGATTTGAATTATAAACTTCTTCTCATAGATAAACATATTAAAATTAAGGATAAATTACTAATAGGTCCTAATAGTTGAACTTAATTTCCATTAGGTCCTATTAAAAATAAGTCCTAATAAAATCATCGTTAAAAATAAAATTTTTGTGATGATTTTTTTAAATATATTACTAAAAATTGACAATTAATGACTTTTTATCAAGATTTTTATAAATTGTCGCTAAAATTTACAATCAATCACGTTTTTCGATGACAAATTTTTTTAACTGTCGCTGAAAATTGAAAATTAGTGATGTTTTTGTTAAACTGTCACTAAAATTTATAATTAGTGACATTTTTTGTTAAACTGTCATACCATCATTGAAAATTAATAATTAGTGATATTTTTTAATAGTATTTAATGAAAAACACTATTAATTCTAACTAGACTGCTGGACAATAAGTCCATTTATTAAGACTTACACGTAAATCCTGCTAAAATTAATTTAAAAAATTTTATTTCATGACCTACAAATAAAGATAAAATAATTGATTTTTTTTTTTAAAAGAAGCACTTTTTTTTTCTTTTTTTTTTTCTCATTTGTACTTTAATTAATTTCAATATAGATAAACATATAAAAACTAATAAAAAATTTATAAAATTGATTTCATGACCTATAAATAAAAATAAAATTAAATAATTAATTAAAAAATTAATTTCATGAATTATAAATAAATATTTGAATTTAAAAATTTTTTTCCCATAAATAAACATAAAAAATTGATAATTTATTAAAAATAATTTCATGACCTACAAACAAAGATAAAGATTAAATAATTAATTTTAAAAAAACAGAATTACTCTTTTTTCTCTCTTCTCTCTCACATTCTAGAGCTCAGTCAATTAAATTTTCTTTCACTCATCTATTTAACTAAAAATAAAAATAAAAACAAAAAAAAAATTACAAATCATCCTCAAACTATTTTCAAAACTTATAACCAAACAAATTTTCAACTTTCAAAACTCTTTTCAACAACTTATTTTTCAAAATACAACTCAAAAACTCATTTAAAAAACTAAACCAAACCTACTCAAAATTTTCCACACACAGAATATTAAGATTCAAAATTAATTTTTTATTTTAAAAATAAACTCTCATCGCATGCACACTCTACTAGTTAATTTTTTTTTTTTTTAGGTAAAAAGGAAAAAAAAACAATAAAAAAAAAAAAAAAGAGTGGGTTAATCCCTCTCATACACAATTCCGACAATATCAGCCACTAGAATGGGCCTTAACAAAATAGGGGGGGTCTTCATAGATCTTCAAGTCTTCCAATTAATAATGAGATTGAGATAAAAAGTGCCAAAAATGTCCCATCCCCCTAATTTTTCCAAATTCTTTCAATGACGTGGCAAATAATAAATTGTTATCATTGGAAGGGAGTTTGGGGGGTAGAAATTAGGGAGATGTAGTATTGCACTTCAAAATAATAATACAAACTCCTCCAATGTTGTGGAAAATAATAAATTGTTATCATTGAAAGGGAGTTTGGGGTTAGAAATTAAGGAGATATAGTATCGCTCTTCAAAATAATAATACAAAGTAAAAAAAAAGTCAACATATATAGTTTTGATTTATTAAGGAAATAATCGGATAACAACTCTCTTTGTAACAAATAGCCCAAAGCCCAAGAGCATTGCCACATCCATACATTTCAAGATTTCTGATCTCATGGGTTTCATGGTTGAACAACACCAGCTTGTTCGTCCGACTTTCAAACAAAAGCTCATTCTCTTTCCAAAACCCGCACCGACGTAAAACTTCTGGAAAGGGTTTACTGTCACTAGTTTGATCCAACACTCTTCCTCCTCCATCACCCATATATCAATGCTACATTCCTTTTTTTTTTTTTTTGGTACATCAGAAATGAATATCAATACTACATTCCAAAATCACATAAGTTTGACAAAAGAACAAACCAATAGAATCATTGTACAATGAAAGAGATCCCCATTTCTGTTCAAGATTAACTCTGGCCTCATGTCAAATGAAAGGATCCCATATTTACTATCATTACCTACAAAACACAGCCAATAATATGCTCCATTTATGCATGTCGCACACAAAGAATAATAGATGAAATGGCCTGTAGGTATGGTAAGAAGATCAAAATGTCTCCACAAATCTTTACCTAGAGTGTATAGTGCAACAACATAATAAGGATAATCTATGTCATCACCTGATTCATCACCAATACTTTCAACAAAGTTGTGAATCCAAATAATCTTGTAAACCCTAGTCAATGGGTCCAACCCAAATCCAACTATATTTACAACAGCATGAAAATTAGGTGGAAAAATTGGCTCGAGTACATGGAAGAGTTTAAACTCTCTCATAGCAGGGTTCCATAGAGCCATACGGTTGCCATCACTATACCCATAAGTGTATACCAAAAATATACCGTCAATGGGGCCAACAACATGTCCCATAGATTCTGGGATCTGTAGATGATCAAAATTTTCATGTAAAGGAGGTATGCTAACAAGTGTTTCATCAGGGAAAAGAGCGATAGCATATCTATCAATATTGGAAATACAATAATGAACAAGGAGACTACCATTATTGTTTTCCTGGTTAAAGTGCTTGCTAATGAAATCAAGGCTTTTAATTAGAGTGTACCAGTACCTGCAGACACATTTGAATCGCAACAGGGATTTCACTGGCAGCCTTGAGAGTATCTCATTCACAACATCTTCAAGTAAATTTCGATCCCTGTTGCTCAACATTTTACCACCTCTACTGTCAAGAGCCTTATTTTTCTGATGACACAAAAATAAACAGAACAAACATGTTACTGATTTTAGTTGAGTAAAAAAGGACAAAAGGAAATCTTGTAATGCTCACCAGCTGCAACAACCTCAATTGCAAAAAAGATATTGATAATGATTCATTTCCTTAATACACCAAACAATATAAAAAGATAAATAGGTTGATGTATCGTATGTGATTTTGAGTCAATAAATCAAAAAATATATATAATTCTGTAACATCAAACAATCATTTATCACGATGATCACAGTTGCTGTGCAACACCTCTCTCAAATAATGTTTCATGAATCAAATCCTTTTTTAAGAAAGGTGATAGTGATAGCAAAACACTTCCTAAAAGAAAGAATGAGAAATAAATTGATAACTTTGAACTAATAGTATGTGGGTGAATTTCTGACCACACTGCCAACTCAGTATTCAACTAGAGAGCACTGGCAGAATAGATGGTGCCTGAATGACCTGTAACAGAAAGAAGAGATTCCGGTGGTGGTTCGTCCACCCGGGAGCACTCCGACAATCAAGTCAGTTTATCTCTCAAAGATATCAATAATGCTTAACTCACTATTAAGAATACAAATTGCGTAACTTAGACCCATTGGGGGTGCCTTTCTTTTATAGCCAACTCAATCCTAGTCCCATTAGAAGCCTAGCTTCAATGGACTTTAGCTCAATGCTCATCTTGGACTCTCCAATGGATAAAGATAAACTCCCTAAGAGCTTTATCCTTATATAAGTTGAGATCCTTCTTCATTCTAGGACTCTTGTCCCTTATTCACTTATTCCGGATTCCGATATCTTTGGAGATAACCTTGGCCTAGCCGAGATAACCTCGGCATCACGACCAGGACACGTGGCACCTCGGCTGACACGTTGGCGTCACCTTGGCCACGTGTTGGTACTCAGAAAATATATTCCCACAATTGCCCCCTAGGTTCTATTACCTCGACGTCCTGAGGTGATGGAACCTATATCAGTACTTTCTTCTAGAATGTTGGCTAAGCTTACTTCTTTATTCATTGCTAAAGTAAGAACTCATTGGCTCGGTATGGCCAAGTTCTATAGCCTGCTTCCATTAATGCCTCAGAACCACTAACCAAGGTCGTTCAAATTCCTCAGCCGAGATCATCCTCCAGGTCGAGGTACTGCTCCATTAAATCAAGAATTTCAAGAGCTTTATCACGCATATGAGCTGTCATGCATGGCTACTCAACCGTTCTTGCCACGTGTCTCTCTCTCTAGGTCGTACCCGACACGCGCCACTAAGTCGAATTGCTCTTGCGTGCGCCGTCTGGCACATACGTCGTTTTAGGCACATTAATTGCTTTTTTGCTGCCGTTTTTGTGTTTAAACAAAACTTCCTTCCTCCCCCCGTCTTTTCACTTTTCGCCATCGTTTCTAAAGCTTTTTCTCTCTCTAGCTTTTTCCCAAAGATCTGCCATTGTTCAAGCTTTCCTAGCTCTGTAACTTGCTGTATTCACCTCCTCTGGCATGATTTTCACCACTTTGTCGCTTTTGCAACCGTTGTCTGACTTCGGCGATCCTCACTCCAACCCTACTTTTTCTGGTAAGCCACTGTTCCTCCTGGTTTCAGTTCTTGAAAAAGCTTTACCTTATTGTTTGTTATCATTGTTGTTTCGCTCAAGTTCTTGACTTATGAATCATGTATTTGAGCATGTTTATTTCATGACTTTGCTTTTGCCCATTTCGTGTCTTGAACACACACACTGCTCACAATTTTGTGTCACTTGTGCCACTATTCTAGGCCTTATACCCTTGCTCACACTCTGTCATAGTGTTCTTGATGATTCACCACTATTCTTGATTCTGAATCATTGCGTTTGTTTGTGTTTTCTGTATTTTCTCCAAATTCTTGCCTTCAATCCCCATTTGCTTAGACTTAGGTTTGAGATCTTGCCCTAGAACACACAAATCTTAGGGAAAACTAAAACGAATCCCCCTCTGAACTTTACAAATTCTTACCCAGTGTGAACTTTAGGTTTTGCCAAGGTCCCTCTAACCCTTCCAAAACACCTTCTTTCTGAAATCCAACTCCTCCAATTTAAGCCGACGTTATGGGTATGTGAAAGCATAAGGTAGACACCCCGACCAAACTAGAACACTTTAGGCAAGAGTTTGACATCCCAGCCGACGTTCATCTGAGGTTGGCTAGGGAAGATGACTCCATCATGCCCGATGTGAACCTCATGCCTTTCCCAGTAGTGGCCTTTATCGAGTGTGGACTTCGGTTTCCACTTGACACTTTTTTCCGTGAGATACTCCATTACTATAAGTTGAACCCAATGCAACTCGCCATCAATTCGTACCGAGTCATTAATGGTATAATATCCTTAGCTAAACAAGAGAATGCTAGGGTTACCTTAGTCGACATCCAATATTGCTACACTATGTGTCGCCTGAAATCGAAAAAAGGCCACATCTATTACCTCAAGCTGAGGTCCGTTAAGTACAAACTCATTGCCGACCTCCCAGACTCAAACAAGGGTACTAGAGACGATTACTTCATCGTCTCAGGCAACTGGGAATTTCAACCAAACGATGTCCTCCACCTTTATCCCCTAAGCTGATCAGTTTTCGGGGAAGGAGATGGTAAAAGCCAAGTTTTTCACAGACTTACTTTTCAAGCAGCTTAAACTTTATTCTTCTTGTATGTTCTAACGTCTGTGCTCTTCTTTTTTGCAGTTATTCCCCAGCCACCAAAGGGCTTTCGCAAGTCTTTCTTCCCCAGCAAGGACTTGAAGAAGTTATTGGATTTGCCAATCCACAAACGAAGAGCTCCACTGCTACTTAACTTCATTCCCACTTACAAGTAAGTTCTTCCCGACGTTCCAAAAAAGAAGAAAAAGAGTCAGTCTCCTCCGTCTGCCAATACTCCTCCAACAGCCTTATCATCTCGGCCAGATCAAGGATCAACCTCGGATCCAACAGAGCAGCCATCCACCTCAGTTCCACAACTAATCCCACCATCTCAACGCCGACGTCGACAAAGAACTATTTTTGCTGTTGAGATGGGCCGCCAGAAAGCAGTCGCTAAAGACCTCCTAGCTAGCATCCCTATCGACGTTGACATTCAACCAGCACAAACCCAGCCTCAACCAAAGTAAAGGCAAAAAAGACTCAAGAAGGCTCAGCCAAAGGCAACGGTGACTCAGATTGATACTGAGGACACCTTGCCAATTTCAAAATTTGCTGAGAGTGATAAGTCCCATTTTGCTGCCGAGAAGAGGCCCGCCGAGGCCCAACCATCTCAATCCACTCGATCAAAAAGGTCGAGGTCTAAATCTGCAACAGCTTCAGGCTCCATGAAGTCTGACTCCCCCTAGGCCCCCCAAATCACACTGGAGGACAGGTCGGTCAAAGCTGGTGATAGTGCTGATGACGTTAATGTCGGTGTTGCCCTTAGCACAGCTTTGCTCCTTCCTGGAGATCTCAACCGAAATGCCGAGATGAGCGAGTATGAAAACTTTGCTCTGATGCTCCAGCGCTCTGTTCAAGTAAGTCTCTTTATTCGGTAATTTTTCTTTCTTTCTCTTTTTCATACATAGAAAATTTTCTAGTAACTTCTGCTCTGTCCATTTTTCTTCAGGCAATCCAGCACGCCCACTCCTTCTCAATGCAATCTTTTGAGACAAGGAAGGGCATGCCGACAAGACTAGGGAGGTTTCTAGTCTGTAGAAGACCAATAAAAGAGCTAAGGCAAAAATGAAGACTTTGGAAGATCAGGCCAAGGCTGCTATCAAAGCTAAGGATGACGCCAAACAAAAAGTGGATGTCGCTGAGGCCATTAACAAAGTTCTCCAGGCCCAGAAGAAAGAGGCCGAAGAAAAAATGGCCGAGGCCCAGAAAGAGCTGCAGGATGCCTTGGCCACAAAAGACGCTGAGCTCAAGGCCGCCAATGAGAAGGGATACAATGAGGGGGTGGCCGATGTCACAGCGGACTACGAGAAGCAGGTGAAGCAGGCATGCAACAAGGGTTTCACCCTTGGTTGGATGACTTTACTAAAAAAGCTTGAAATCCCCGAGGACTCCCCCCTCAGGAACACCGATGTCCTCGCCCTGCCATTCCCCCCAACTCCAAGCCAATCCGACGACGATTCTGAGTCTGAGGAAGAAGCTTTGGTGAGGAAGTCAAAGGAAGCTGCTGGGGCCAAGTCCCCTACTCAAAATGAGCAAGTCCTGGACTTGACTCAAGATGAGGAGGGTAAGGAGGTTTCCAAAGACGCTACTCCTGAGAAGGTAACGTCGGACGTGCCTATTGCCGATAAGAGCCTTGACCAAACCCTTAAGGAAATAGACGCCGAGCTCATGGCTGAGAAGGCCGCCGAGATGTCTTCTCAGCAGTCCTCCGAGCTCCAGACCCAACCTGCCAGTGGCACCGAAGAATCTTAGTTTTATTCTTTTCTCTTCTTTCTGTACCTTGTATTTTTTCTTTCGTTGAAACGATGCAAGCTCTCGATGCGGCCGATGTACCTTCTTTTGAATGTTAATACAACTTTCTCTCCTGAATATTTGTATCTTTGTCCTCATTTTACTGTCTTGTATGATTGAATAATTTTGCATGCTTTCAAGCATACACCTTATCTGTGTAATTTCTTCAGGGTAATATACCTCGGTAAGTACATAAGTACTTCTCTTAATGCAACCTTGACTTTAACTTGTAAATTTTTTCACAAATTTCAACAAGCGTTCAGTTCAACTTCAACTTGTAAATTTTTCTCAAATTTCAACAAGCATTAAGCATGATCTCGGTTTAACATCAACTTGTAAATTTTTCACAAATTTCAACAAGTGTTAAACATGATCTCGGTTTAACTTTAACTTGTAAATTTTTCACAAATTTCAATTAGTGTTAAACATGATCTCAATCTAACTAAGTGTTAAACATGATCTCGGTTTAACTTCAACTTGTAAATTTTTCACAAATTTCAACAAGTGTTAAACATGATCTCGGTTTAACTTCAACTTGTAAATTTTCCACAAATTTCAACAAGTGTTAAACATGATCTCGGTCTAACTTCAACTTGTAAATTTTTCTCAAATTTCAACAAGTGTTAGATTGATTTTAGCTTGTATATTCTACCTTGCCAGGAAACATTTTCCAACTTTCTACCTGCTATTGTGAACTTAAATTCCACTTGGGTTCTCATTATGCATGTATTCTATAAACATCAGCAATTATCAGTCACAAGTGTGAAAAATCAAGCTAAAACTTTATTTATTACTTCGGCTAAACAAAGAACAAGAAAATTTAATGATAAAAAAATTTCATATTGCAAGTATTCCAAAGCCTTGGCAACTCTTTACCTTCATTATCTTCAAGCCAATATGCCCCATTACCCAACACCGAGATGATTCTATAGGGTCCCTCCCAATTCGGGCCAAGCTTACCCTCTCTAGGATCCTTCTTGTTGCCGACGACCTTTCTCAAGACGAGGTCGCTGACTTGAAACTCGCTTGGGTTGACCTTCTTATTATAAGCCCTGGCAAACTGCTACTGGTAGGCCGCTAGCTAAATTGTAGCTCTCTCCCTTCTTTCTTCAATCAGATCCAGATCTTAGGGTAAGAGCACATCATTAGTTCCATTCTCCACTACCTGGGTTCTGATTCCTAGGATGCCGACTTCCAGAGGAATGACTACTTCTGTGCCATAAGCCATGGCAAATGGGGATTCCCCAGTTGATCTTCTCGGCGTAGTCTGATATTTCCAGAGTACACTGGGCAACTCATCCACCCACTTTCCTTTTGCTGCCTGTAGTATCTTTTTTATCCCATCCAAAATAACTTTGTTGGATGCTTCTGCTTGTCCATTGCTTTGAGGAAAGCTTGGGGTTGAAAAGTAATTCTTGATTTCGAACTTTGCACAGAAGTTCTTAATTAGCTTACTGTCAAATTGTGTTTCATTATCTGCAACTATTTCTCTTGGGATCCCGAACCTTGTGATTATGTTCTTTCATATGAAGCTCTTCACATCCACGTCTCGATTCTTGGCTTGGGGCTCAGCTTCTATCCACTTGGTGAAGTAATCTATCGCTACCAGCAGGTACTTCCTTTGCCCAGTTGCTTGGGGCAATCGTCCAACAAGATCCATTCCCCACTTGGCAAACGGCCAAGGACTGGATACTAGGTTTAGGTCTGCTGCTGGTTTGTGTATCAGAGGTGCAAACCTTTGGCACTTTTCACACTTCTTGACATAGGCTTCTGTGTCTTTCTACATGTAGGGCCACCAATACCCCTGGGTGATAGCCCTATGAGCAAGTGATCTGCCCCCAGAGTAGCTTCCATATACTCCTTCGTGTATTTCGTACAAAAAATCTTCGACTTGTGAAGGATGTACATACCTCAAAAAGGGTCCAGTGAAGGATCTTCTGTAGAGATGTCCCTCTGCTGTTAGACTGAATCTTGCCGACTTCAACCTGATCTTGTGTGCCTCATTGTGATCGTCTAGTAGTTTTCCTTCTATCAGGAATGCTACTATTGCGTCCATCCAGCTTGGTCCCATGTCCACACACATTGCTTCACGCTCTGTGATCAGTGGTTCAATGCTCGGGCCTGACAAGTAGTCGACCATTATCGTCCTTGCTTTTCCAGGTTGTATTGCACTAGCCAGGTTGGCCAGTGCATCAGCGTGACTGTTATCATCTTGGCTAATATAGCGATCCCGGGTCTACCCCTTGTTGTATAGTGATCCGGACATGTGTCTATGGATGTTGGTAGTGGATTGTTGTCCTGTTTACGTCCTTTCATATATTGTATTTGAGTTATAGGATGTGTTGGGCAGGTTTGTTTCAGGTTGGTTGTGTTTGGGAGCCAAGGGTTGCTGCCCAGAATTTTTGTCCTTCGCTCGAGCGAGGAGTTGGTCGCTCGAGCGAGAGTTGAGTTTTGTGTCTGGTGGGTCGATCCAGAGCGGCTTCGCTCGAGCGAGCGACTGCGTCTGGGCTGGACCTGAACACCATGATTTCTGGCTCGGCGAACGTTTTCGCCGAGCGATCTGATCCGGCTTCGCTCGAGCGGCGGTTTCGCCGCCGAGCGTCGTCTAGTTGCAGACTGAAGGTCGAGCTCTGCTCGGCGAGCTTCTAGGATGTTGGCTCGGCGAGACCTTCTTGGCTCGAGCTGCGGTTTTCAGGTCGCTCGGCGACCAAGTCTTCGCCGAGCGAGCCTATTTATATCGATTCGGCAATGAAGTTTCAAATCGATTTTTATAAACTTTTGATCTAATCTTCAAGATCCGAGAGCTTCTCTCTAACTTTATATTCTCTCTAAGGATTGATCTACCTAGGATCATTTCCTACCCTTCTTGCTTTGTTAAAAAGGTAGAGGTCGCTAGGGCTTCGATCTAATCTGAAAAAGTCTGTTTGGAGCATTTTGATCTTTGGGTCTTCATCTCCTTTTGGGCTTAAACTTTGAGGTAGGGATATCCTACTCCTCTTTATGGATTCTGTCTTTAAATTTTGACATTTTGATGTGTTGGGGATAGTTGTGTAATTTTGAGAAAGTTTGGGACTTTTATGCAATTTTATAAAAGTTTGGGGGCTTTTGTGCAATTTTATAAAAGTTTGGGGTTTGTTTTAAATAAACCAATATGTATGTTTGGTACATAGAAATGAGATTAATGTGGAATCATTGATGAGAATGGAACCTTAGGGGTTGAATGTTAATTATGGAAAATGCTATAATTATATTGTTTAATTAATTGGGACAATTAATTGTGGAATTGAGATGTTGATTATATATCCATTGTGCATTTATTTTCGCTTAGAAATATCGCTTTGGGCTATCGGTGGAGGATAGTCTTGATTGTTGTAGACAATGCATGATGATTAGGTGAATTAAAACCAATCATTGAAATGTGTCATAGAGTATGACAGTTGAAGAATACATTAACTTTATGTATTGATTTGTGATGTGTATAATTGTTGTTTATATGCATTGTGTTGTGTTGGAGGAGATAGGGGATGTACTCCGCGGTTTAGGGAAAGATAGGGGATGTACCTCTAAACCGGATGTTGTTTGGGAGAAGACAGGGGATGGACTCCGTAGATAGAGCTCATATGCTTGTCTTGAAAAATATAGATACAGCCCATGTGCTTGTCTTGGAAATGTGAAGTAGCTTATATGCTTACCAGTGGTTGTATAGATATAACTAATATGTTTATCTATGTAGAAATGGAAAGGAAGGGAATATAGACTTGAATGTCTTGGAATTGTAGTAAATTGAAAAAAGAATGTGAAAGTGTTGACCAATGTATCAACTGTTAACCTTTTAGGCGTTATTCATAATTGGTTTAGTATATCTCTACTGGGCTGTGGCTCACCCTATATGGGAACATCATTTTCAGGTACCTGCAGCATGCCACCTCCAAGGACTTAGCTTGGGAGGCTAGTGGCGGATGGACTTTTTGACTTCTATTTATTTTTGATATGTTACATGTAACCTCAAGCCAAGGGCTTTACGTGTATTGAGCTAGAGCTCTCTTGATTGTAACCAAGTGTTAACTTGGAAAGTTGTAAGCCTTTAAGGCATCCGCTTTTATTGTTTACATGTAATACTTTTGTACAGAACAGTTCAGTTAAATAGAAGAAGGTGGACTTTTATTAGGTTGATGCATGTTCAATTGATGGGTTTATTGTCATTATTTTGAGGGCGTTACAACTTGGTATCAGAGCGTACCGGGTTCGAATACTTTGGGTACGTGGGAAGTGATTAGGATCACAATGGGTTTGTCTCGCTTGATAGAGACTTAGTGTAGTGTCATATGCCATGTGCTTAATTGATAACATGCTTATGTGATTATTTGGGTATGGGATTTAATTTCTAGGATGTTGACTGGATCCTTGGGTTTCTGGGAGTCTTGTTGGAAAGGCACTTGATCAATGCCGTTTCTCACAGGAACTCTGGTAACGCCTCGGGACTATCATTATCGAGAAATGAAATTCGTAAGTGCTTATGTGTTTATGTGCTTACGTGGAATGAATTATTGTGGTCCATGTTGTAGGACGCGAGTGTTTAGTTATGGCACGTTTATAAATGTGCTAACGTTCTGTGTTACCTTTATTAGGATGTCAGGACGAGGCAGAGGTGGAAGGCGTGGTAGGCCTAGGAGGCAGGATATGCCTTTACCGGATGAGATTCCGGCAGCTCAGGAAGGGGTTGGTCAGGCCAATGTGGCCGAGCCAGTAGGCCAGCAGGCTATGGGCGCTCTAGCCCGAGAGATAGCAGGGGCGTTCAGGAGTCGATGGTATTCTCGAGGCCGAGAATCGGGCTCAGTTGTTGTTGCAGATGCGGGACCTTCTTTTACGAAGAGGAGTTCTTCCTGTCTAATCCGGATGAGTTTGTGGGTGATCCAAAAGAGCCGCTTAAAGTCGATGAATGGCTCGAGCATAACGAAGACGTTTGAGATGCTAGGCATCAAGACGGCATCTTGAAGGTGACCTTGGCATCTTTCCAAAAAGGATACGGGTCGATGGTGGAAATTCACCAAGGGTCGTATTGGGGTACTTGGAAGGCTTTTGTTGACGCTTTTCAGGAGAAGTTCTTGTCTCCGGCTGTTCAGGAGAAGTTGAGAGGTCAGTTCTGCCAGCTCAAGCAGGAGTTTATCAGTGGCCGAGTTTGAGGCCTCATTCACTAGTTTGTCCCGGTTTGCACCTGAGTTAGTGGCGTCTGAGGGACGCCGTTGCATTGAGTTTGAGAAGAAGGTGTGGCGCGGCCTCAAGTTGAGAATTGTGGGGGCTATGGTTCGGGATTATGGGCGACTGGTTGATGCTGCAACTCATCCGAGATTATGATCTGAAGAGGATGAAGGGCGAAAGGCTCCAAGAGGAGTCGGGAGGGACAGGCGATAGTAGGAGACAGAGGGTTATAACCCTCAGCAGCCTCGAAGTGGAGTTTCTCACGACTTTCCCAAGACCGAGTGCAGCTCTGGAGGGCAACAGGAGAGTTTACTTGTTACAAGTGTGGCCAGCCGGGTCACAAGGTTTGCCATGAAGCCGCGGAGGTCGAGGGTCAGATCTTCTTCACCAGCCACAGGTCGAGTTTGGGCAGGGGCCTTGTCCTGTCCTGATGTGGACAGCTGGGCACTGAAGAGGTTCTACGCTTGAGTGCCACTCAGAGCGTCTGGTTCTAGGCAGACGCAGGATTTCAACCACTGTCAGGCAGCCTCGAGGGCCAATCCGGAGCTTCGTCATCCCAACAAGATAAAGCCATATGCTCCCGTGGGTGAGCAGTGGACCAGTCCCACAGTGGCGTGTATCTTGTTGTCATGAGATTTGGTACCAACTCCATCAAGAGTGAGAGGTACTTTTTGTTTTGCAACTCGGTTGCTAGAGTGTTGATTGACACGGTGCATCTCATTCTTTTGTATCTGCATTTGCATCTGTGTTGGAACCGAGTTAGCACTTTTAGCATCTCCTATTTGCGTTGTGTCACCTATTGGGGGTGAGTTAATTTTGAGGCACGGATGTAGAGGTTGTGATATAGAGGTCGACGATCATCGACTTCCATTTCCATTTGTAGTTATGCCCATGAAGGGCTTTGATGTTATTTTGGGTATGGACTGGTTATCGTCATACCGGGCTGTTATTGATTGCTACCGCCAGAGGGTTACTTGCTGTACAGTGAGCGGGGAGTTTTTCCATTTCTTAGGAGACCGAGTTGGTAGTGTTGTGCCACAGGGGTGCGGTCCGCAAAGGCGGAGTGAGCTTAGTGGTCTACTTGCTACATTTGAGAGTGGTGAGTGTGATGAGACCCTGATTGAGTTACCAAGGGTAGTTTGCGAATACTCGGACGTCTTTCCCGAGGATCTTGTTGATTTGCCACCCCACCGAGAGACAGAGTTCTCTATTGATTTAGTGCCCGGCACGGCGCCGATTTCTATGGCACCTTATCGTTTTGCCCCAGCAGAGTTGATTGAGTTGAAAGTTCAGCTCCAAGAATTGCTAGATAAGGGCTTCGCCTTACTAGTGTATCGTTAGGAGCACCGGCCCTCTTTGCTAAAAAGAAAGACGGTGCCTTGAGATTGTGTATCGACTACCGGAAGTTGAATCGGGCTACGGTTAAGAATAAGTACCCTATGCCCCGTATAGATGATTTATTTGACCAGTTGAAGGGTTCCCGTTGTTTCTCTAAGATAGATTTGAGATCGGGTTACCACCAGTTGAGGGTCAGGGAGGAGGATATTCCGAAGACGGCATTCCGTACGCGGTATGGCCATTATGAGTTTCTGGTGATGCCATTTGGGCTCACCAATGCACCGGCAGTCTTTATGGACTTGATGAACCGGATCTTCCGGGAATTCTTGGATCGTTTTGTGGTCGTTTTTGTGGACGACATTCTTATCTACTCGTCTTCAGAGGAGGAGCACGAGGAACACTTAAGAGTGGTGCTTGAATTGCTTAGAGCCCATAGGCTGTATGCCAAGTTTGGGAAGTGCGAGTTCTGGCTAAAAGAAGTCAAGTTCTTAGGCCATGTGGTTTCCGGGGAAGGGGTGTCTGTTGATACATCCAAGACTGAGGCAGTGCAAGATTGGGCACAGCCTAAGAGTGTGTTTGAGATCCGCAGTTTTCTGGGATTAGCTGGGTACTACCGTCGGTTTGTGAAAGATTTCTCCAGGTTAGCTTCACCGTTGACTAGGTTGACTCGCCAGGGAGTCAAATTTGTATGGAGTGAGACTTGTGAAAAGTCGTTTCAGGAGTTGAAACTTAGATTGACCACCGCTCCAGTCTTGATTATTCCGAAGAGAGGGTTGGGTTATGCAGTCTATTGTGATGCCTCACGAGAGGGTTTGGGTTGTGTGTTGATGCAGAGAGGGAAAGTGGTAGCTTATGGCTCACGTCAGTTAAAAATACACGAGAAGAATTACCCTACACACGACCTAGAGTTGGCGGCTGTGATCTTTGCCTTGAAAATCTGGAGGCACTACCTTTATGGTGAGAGATTCGAGGTGTTCTCGGATCATAAGAGTCTGAAGTATCTGTTTTCACAGAAAGACTTGAACTTGAGGCAGAGGAGGTGGATGGAGTTCATTGAGGATTACGACTTCGAGTTGCATTATCACCCAGGGAAGGCCAATGTTGTGGCCGATGCCCTTAGTAGAAAATCCATAGGTGATGCAGCTTGTATAGCCATCCGGGAATGGAAAATGTTGGGGGCGTTTGGCGAGTTTGATTTGCTTCTGGGCAAATCCGTTGAGGCTGCTGCCTTGTTTTCCGTTGTTGCGCAGCCTACACTTGTGACTAGAGTGTTAGAGGCACAGAGAGGTGACTTTGAGGTAGAATCCCTCTAAGAGAAGATCTCCAGTGGGAAGGTCGAGAAGGGTTTGTCTGAGTATCCCGACCAGAGTGTGAGATACAGAGACCGATTGTTCGTACCGAGTCTTGCCGAGAGGAGGTACTCCGAGAGTTTCACCATTCGCGCTTTGCAGCATCCGGAGGTACTAAGATGTATCAGATTTGAGTCGCCATTTGGTGGCGGGCATGAAGAGAGATGTGGCAAGTGTTCAAGTGCCTTACTTGTCGCAAGTGAAGGCCGAGCATCGAGGCCATGGGTTTGTTGCAACCCTTGCCTATTGCCGAGTGGAAGTGGGAGCATGTCACTATGGACTTCGTTGTAGGTCTTCCGAGGACTCGGTGGGTAGTGATGCTATTTGGGTGGTTGTAGACCGGTTGACGAAGTCGGCGACTTCATTCCTATGCGCATGAGAGATTCGTGGACCATCTTGCCGACTTGTATATCCGGACATAGTGAGATTGCACGGGTCCCAGTGACGATTGTCTCATAGAGATCCTCGCTTTATCGCTAGGTTGTGGCAGAGTTTGCGAGTGCTTTGGGCACTAAGTTGACCTTTAGTACGGCTTATCACCCTCGGACCGACGGGCAACCGAGCGCATTATTCAGATCCTTGAGGACATGCTTGAGGTTGTGTCCTTGATTTCATGGGACGGGAAAGGCATTTGCCATTGGTGGAGTTTGCCTATAACAACAGTTATCAGTCTAGCATCGGTATGGCACCGTTTGAGGCCTTGTATGGCCGACCTTGTAGGTCTCCAGTTTGTTGGGCCGAGGTGGGTGACACACCTTTGTTGGGTCCGGAGTTGGTTAGAAAGACGACGGAAAAAGTTGAGCTTATCCGTAGGAGGCTTGTTCTGACCAGTCGCCGTAAATCTTATGTCGACCGTAGGAGGCGATCGTTGGTGTTTGAGATAGGTGATCATGTCTTTCAAGATATCACCTAGGCGGGATTGATGAGGTTTGGGAAGAGAGGAAAGTTATCCCCTCGGTTTATTGGTCCTTTGAGATCCTTGAGAGGATTGGCGAGGTTGCTTACCGCTTAGCTTTGCCGCCACGCTTGTCCGGAGTTCATGACGCGTGTTTCATGTGAGTATGCTTGAAGTATGAGCCGGATCCATCACACGTGTTGGATTGGACCGATTTGGAGGTAGATGAGGATGAGGAGAGACCGGTTCGGGTCTTGGATAGGCGGGATCAAGTCCTACGTGGCAAGACCATTCCTTTGGTGAAGGTTTTGTGGAAGCATCACGGGGTGGAGGAAGCCACTTGGGAACGTGAGTTGGAAGTCCGTGAGAAATATCCGGACTTGTTTGTTGATTTGTAGTCATGTAATGAGGACTTGTAATTTTGTTGAACTTTGAGAACATTGTATGTGTCTTAAGTTGTAAAACATGGTATATGTTTTGATTTAAGGAAGTAGTGTAAAACTTGCCTTAATGTGAGAATTGATTATAATGTTGCATGTGTTGGCTATATTATAGAATTGGAGATGTATCATGAAATTTTGTTATGATATGATTTGTGAAACCATGTATATTGAGAATGGTTGGAAAGTGGAACAAGAAATACATGTTATAGATGCACTTGAAATATATATTGTGAAATGCCTCTTGATAAGAGATGGATGACCGGTAATGGGTCGAATTGTTAAATATTGTGTTATGACATTGTTTAAAATGGAAAAAAAAAAAAAAAAGGGCTTGCTTTTCAAAAACTTGTTTTTAATTTCGGGGACGAAATTCTTTAAGGGGGGAGGTTATAGCGATCCCGGGTCTACCCCTTGTTGTATAGTGATCCGGACATGTGTCCGTGGATGTTGGTAGTGGATTGTTGTCCTGTTTACGTCCTTTCATATATTGTATTTGAGTTATAGGATGTGTTGGGCAGGTTTGTTTCAGGTTGGTTGTGTTTGGGAGCCAAGGGTTGCCGCCATTTTTGTCCTTCGCTGAGCGAAGCGATCGCGTCTGGCCGGACTCAACACCATGATTTCGCTCGAAAGCGAAATGTTTTCGTCTTCGCCGAAGCGAGCGGTTCGCCGCCGAGCGTCGCCTAGTTGCACTGGCGGTCGAGCTCTGCTCGAGCGAGCTTTTATTCGCCGAGCGAGCTTCTAGGATGTTGGCTCGAGCGAGACCTTCTTGGCTCGAGCCGGTTTTCAGGTTCCGTCGCCGAGCGACCAAGTCTTCGCCGAGCGAGCCTATTTATATCGGCGACGGCAATGAGAAGTTTCAAATCGATTTTTATAAACTTTTGATCTAATCTTCAAGATCTCGAGAGCTTCTCTCTCTAACTTTATATTCTCTAAGGATTGATCTACCTAGGATCATTTCCTACCCTTCTTGCTTTGTTAAAAAGGTAGAGGTCGCCGGGCTTCGATCTAATCTGAAAAAGCTCTGTTTGGAGCATTTTGATCTTTGGGTCTTCATCTCCTTTTGGGCTTAAACTTTGAGGTAGGGATATCCTACTCCTCTTTATGGATTCTGTCTTTAAATTTTGACTTTTTGATGTGTTGGGGATAGTTGTGTAATTTTGAGAAAGTTTGGGACTTTTATGCAATTTTATAAAAGTTTGGGGGCTTTTGTGCAATTTTATAAAAGTTTGGGGTTTGTTTTAAATAAACCAATATGTATGTTTGGTACATAGAAATGAGATTAATGTAGAATCATTGATGAGAATGGAACCTTAGGGGTTGAATGTTAATTATGGAAAATGCTATAATTATATTGTTTAATTAATTGGGACAATTAATTGTGGAATTGAGATATTGATTATATATCCATTGTGCATTTATTTTCTGTTTAGAAATATCTGCTTTGGGCTATCGGTGGAGGATAGTCTTGATTGTTGTAGACAATGCATGATGATTAGGTGAATTAAAACCAATCATTGAAATGTGTCATAGAGTATGACAGTTGAAGAATACATTAACTTTATGTATTGATTTGTGATGTGTATAATTGTTGTTTATATGCATTGTGTTGTGTTGGAGGAGATAGGGGATGTACTCATGGTTTAGGGAAAGATAGGGATGTACCTCTAAACCGGATGTTGTTTGGGAGAAGACAGGGATGGACTCGTAGATAGAGCTCATATGCTTGTCTTGAAAAATATAGATACAAATTCATGTGCTTGTCTTGGAAATGTGAAGTAGCTTATATGCTTACCAGTGGTTGTATAGATATAACTAATATGTTTATCTATGTAGAAATGGAAAGGAAGGGAATATAGACTTGAATGTCTTGGAATTGTAGTAAATTGAAAAAAGAATGTGAAAGTGTTGACCAATGTATCAACTGTTAACCTTTTAGGCGTTATTCATAATTGGTTTAGTATATCTCTACTGGGTTGTGGCTCACCCTATATGGGAACATCATTTTCAGGTACCTGCAGCATGCCACCTCCAAGGACTTAGCTTGGGAGGCTAGTGGCGGATGGACTTTTTGACTTCTATTTATTTTTGATATGTTACATGTAACCTCAAGCCAAGGGCTTTACGTGTATTGAGCTAGAGCTCTCTTGATTGTAACCAAGTGTTAACTTGGAAAGTTGTAAGCCTTTAAGGCATCCGCTTTTATTGTTTACATGTAATACTTTTGTACAGAACAGTTCAGTTAAATAGAAGAAGGTGGACTTTTATTAGGTTGATGCATGTTCAATTGATGGGTTTATTGTCATTATTTTGAGGGCGTTACAACTAACTTGATACAGTCGGCAATTCTAAAACAAGGCCACCAACCTGCTGACCTCTTTTGCGTAGACCAACATCCTATCATCTCGGGCTGCAAACTCGCCCGTTGTCTAGTTGACTATAAGCTGAGAGTTACAGAAGACTATCACCTCATCTGCTTCTACTGCTGCTGCCAGTTTGAGTCCTGCAATCAGTGCTACATACTCTGCTTTATTGTTTGAGGCCTTGAACCCCAAACGAATGGACCGTTCTAATATCTGTCCATCTAGAGATACCAGTACTACTCCTGCCCCCGCTCCTTGTCGATTTGAACTCCCATCAACAAACAGTCGAAAGGAGTCGCCGATGTAAATGCTGCAGGGTCTGAGTTTTTCTTCCTTCCTCTGTTCTTTTACCCTCAGCTAGACTCCTCCTTGCTTGCTTGGACATCGTTCACCTCGGCTCAACGGAGCCCGATGTACGATGGATTCTGGCGTGAACTCGGCCACGAAGTCGGCCAAAACTTGGCCTTTGATTGTCGTTCTGGGTCTGAACTCCAGGTCATACTGGCCCAAGGCCACTGCCCATCTAGCTATTCTGCCTCTCATATCTCCCTGCTACAATAGGGACTTCAACGGGTGTTCAATTAGCACCACAATTTGTGGGCTTGAAAGTAGTGGTTCAGCTTCTTTGAAGCCATTATTAAAGCCAACGCCAACTTCTCTAAGGGTAGATACTTGGTTTCTGCATTAGCCAAGGTTTTGCTTACATAATAAACAGCCCTTTGTTCCCTTTTTTCTTCTAAGATTACCACTGCACTTACCACATGTTCCGAAACTGCCAAGTACAGGAACAGCTCCTCTCGAGGTTCTAGATTTGAAAGAACTGGAGCTGTGGTCAAATACTTTTTCAAGTTAGCCAAGGCAGCTTCGCACTTCTCAGTCCATAAGAAGTTTGTGGCTTTCTTCACTAGGCTGAAGAAAGGTTTGCACTTGTCTGAGCTTCTGCTTATGAACCTATTCAGGGCTGTTGCCCTTCTAGTTAGCATTTGCACCTATTTTGTCGATGTCGGGCTCTTCAATTCTAGGATGGCCTTGATCTGATCTAGGCTGGCCTCAATGCCCCTTCTGGTCACCAGGTATCCTAAGAACTTACTAGATCCAACTCTAAATGCACACTTCGATGCATTGAGTCGGAGCCGATATGTTTTAAGGATATGAAAGACTGCTTTTAGGTCGGCCAAATGAATTTTAGGTTCCTTGGTCATCATGACCATGTCATCGATGTAAACTTCCACTGTACGGCCAATCAGGTGTATGAACATCTTGGTTACCAATCTCTGGTAAATTGCTCCTACGTTTTTCAACCCAAAAGGCATCACTCTGTAGCAATACAGCCCCTTTGGGGTGATAAACGCAGTCTTATCCTCGTCTGGGGTTTACATGGCTATCTGATAGTACCTCCTGTAGGCATCTAGGAAGCTCATCCTTCCATGCCTTGAAGTGGCATCCACCAGTTGGTCAATCTTGGGTAGAGGAAAACTGTCTTTGGGACAGGCCTTGTTTAGGCTGGTAAACTCCACGCAGACCCTTCATTTACCATTCTTTTTCTTCACCACCACTGTGTTTGATAGCCATGTCGGGTAATTTACCTCTCGAATGGCTCTGGCCTCCAGAAGTCTATCTACTTCCTCTTCCACTGCTTCAACGTGCATTAGTGTCGGTCTTCTTGCTCGTTGGATTACAGGTTTGGCCGACCTGTCTATGTTCAGTTTATGGCAAGTGACCTCGGGGTCAATGCCAGGCATTTTGTAAGGCGTCCAGGCAAACACCTCAATGTTTGCTCTCAGGAAAGCCTCCAACTCTTTTTCCTCTTCGTCGGCTAAGCCCGAGCCAAGAAGGAAGAAGTGTTCTTCATCTCCCTGCTGGATGAGGATTTTCTTTAGTGCTTCTTCACTCTTCTCAGCTGGCTCCTTGCCGACGTCCTCTAGGACCTCCAGGTCCTCATCTTCGATCTCTGCTCTTTCTGGTTCTCATATACTGCAAGTGGATTTCATTGCTGCCATGGAGCAGTTCTTTGCATACAGCTAATCTCCTCTGACCTCCTCTATCTCATGCTCTGTTGGGAACCGCAATAGTTGATACAGTGTTGAGGGAACAGCCCCCATTGCATACAACCATGGCCTTTCTAGGATAACATTGTAAGGGGAGGGTGTATCGATTACGGTGAACTCTGTCTTTATCTTCTTGGTGCCAGCATGCACCTCCAAGCTTGTTGCTCCCAGTGGCCACATCGGTGTTCCATTGAACCCGACCATTGGGCCATTGGATTGCTCCATATCATCTGGGTGAAGGCCAAGCTCCTTGTAACACTTGATATACATGATGTCACAAGAGCTGCCTTGGTCGATTAGAATGCACTTCACTTAGCACTCCCCAACCTGGAGGGATACTACCAAGGCATCATTATGACGATGTTGGACCATCTCTAGGTCGGCTTTAGTAAAGGACACTACTGGTCCCTCGGACTCCTCGGTCCGAGGTCTCTTCTGCTGGACCTGGTACACATGCTGCAGGTGCTTTACCTTATGGGTTTCTCCCCGTATTTTGTTTTCGTTGACCTTCGAGTGAATTATGGTAATTACCCGAGGTCCTCCTGCTTGTGGTTGCTGTGCTGGGAGAGGCAGAGCTACTGGTGCCTGAGGCAATCTTGCCTGCTCTTTCCTTGTTCTGGCCTCATCTACAAGGTCCCTCAAATGGCCTTGCCTTACCAGGTCTTCCAAGTGCGTCTTCAGGGCTCTGCAACCCTGAGTCATATGCCCATCTTCGTTATGGTAAGCATAATGCTTACCAAGGCTTCTTCCCATAAACTCTCACGGTACCCTCGCTGGTGCTCTGAAATAGGGTTGGGTTCGGATTTTATCCAGGACTTTGTGAATGGGAATTTAACACGCTGCAGCCCTCAGTCCTATCTCCTGCTTGTTGGGTCCGTTGTTACCTCGGCCTCGCTTCAGTGAGCCATTTCCTTTCTCTTGCTTTGTCGCCTTGGTTCCTGGCGTGTCCTCCTTGGCTCTGGCATATTTTTCGATTCTGGCCAAGAGCTCCTACATGCTTTTTGGCAATGTCTTTGCCAGTGATTTTCGGAGTAGGTAGCCATCTTTTAGGCCGTTTTTAAATGATACGACGGCCACTTCTTGGTTGCATTCTGGTATTCAGTTGAATACCTCGTAATACGTCTTGGCGTAGGCCCTTAGGCTTTCATCCTCACCAATCTTCAAAGTCATTAGGGTGTCTACCCTCAAGGGCTGTAGTTTGTTTGTCACGAACCTGGCCACGAACATCTCGGCCAGGCCTTCCCAGGTCTTCACACTTCCTTTTGACAATTTGTGGAACCAATCTGATGCAATCTCCCCGAAGGATGAGGGAAACACTTTGCAGAGCAACGGCTCGTTCCCAGTGTATAATGCCATCGAGTTCAGGTATAATCCGATGTTAAAGTTGGGGTTCGAATTTCCATCGTATGTCTGGAACCTTGGCATACTGAATCTTTTCGAAGCCTCAAATTTGTCCAACTCCACCGAGAATGGTGTTCTCGACTTAACAGGGGAAGTTACCTTGGCATTTTGTTGCTTCCTCTTGAGGTAGTCTCTTAGGTCCTCTTTGGTCCACCCAGGAGCTCGGTTATCTCCTGACTTCATTCTTTTTGGTGCACTACTCTCAGTTTTGTTGTGAGCCATTTTTGACCTTTCTCCATTAGTTATGTCGAAGCATAGCTCCTGCCTTTGAACATGCCAATGTTCTCTGGGGTCTGCTTCCTTTGTGCGATGTGTCCTTCGAGACTCTTCCCTCCTCGACTCTCCTCAGCCAACCTCCTGTGAAGGCCGGTGGGAGTGTTTTTTGCTTCTGGTGTGTTGGGGTGCTACAGGGATTGTTTTCTGCCCTCCCTTCTGGGCATTGGCCGCTGGAATCGACGTGTCGTGCAGTGGGAAGGGTGGCTGTATGACGTTGTTTTGTATCATGAAATTGACGACCGATTGTAGGTTTGCTAATTTGTTCGCGATCTCTTTCACCTCTTCGTGCCTCCGTAGGCATCTATCTTTCCATACCTGGAGGTTGTCCTCGTTGTAATACCCGCTTCGATCCAATTTCTTCGATACGTCGCCCTCATGGCTGACGTCTTCCATGATTCTGGTCCTGAGTCTCCTCGTTGCAACCATCTTCCTCTATGTTAGGGTCAACATGTTTACCGCTCCCAGTAGGGATTTCATCCCCAACCTTATCCTTCTGTCTGTCGCTGGCCATCTATCCTCCTTTCTTTCCCACAGACGGTGCCAAATTGTGTGGGCGAATTTCCGACCACACTGCCAACTCAGTATTCAACTGGAGAGCACTGGCGGAATAGATAGCGCTTGAATGACCTGTAACAGAAAGAAGAGATCTGGCGGTGGTTCGTCCACCCGGTGGCACTCTGACAATCAAGTCAGTTTATCTCTCAAAGATATCAATAATGCTTAACTCACTATTGAGAATACAAATTGCGTACCTTATACCCATTGGGAGTGCCTTTCTTTTATAACCAACTCAATCCTAGTCTCATTAGAAGCCTAGCTTCAATGGACTTAAGCTCAATGCTCATCTTGGACTCTCCAATGGATAAAGATAAACTCCCTAAGAGCTTTATCCTTATCTAAGCTGAGATCCTTTTTCATTCTAGGACTCTTGTCCTTTATCCGCTTATCCCGAATTCTGATATCTTCAGAGATAACCTCGACATCACGACCAGGACACGTGGCACCTCGGCTGACACGTTGGCGTCACCTTGGCCACGTGTTGGTACTCAGAAAATATATCCCTACAAATAGCAAAGATATAACATTGCACTTCAAAAGTCTTAATGTTTGGCAAAGTGTTACATTTGGAAAAAGATGAAATATTATTTTTCGTGAATTCAAGAAATTTGTTACTATTTCTAGAATTGTAAAAAAAAGAAAAAAAAAACTCATCCGGTTAGTTTTTAGACTCATTCGGTTACAAGTTCACCTATAGAAATATATGGAATTTCTGAGGAATAGATGGAGAGATTCTAAGACATGGAAATAAATAAATAAACCAAAAACATATGAATAGATCGGTAAAAACCAGACAATTAACAGATAAGAAGCACAGAAAAATCAAGTAAAAAACAGAGAACCAACTTCAAATGATGAAAATGTTAACGCAGAGAGAGAGATAGAGAGAGAGATTAGTATGAATTAGCCACAATCTAACACACAAAATAATATTAGTCCAAATTCATACAAACAAACAATTGTGGTCATTGCACTCCAAGATCAAAAAATAATATTAAAAAAAATGCCCATAACCTGGATAGCAAAAGGAGAGTAAATAAAAGAGCAAGAGAAACAAATCTGGAGAGTAAATAAGAGAGCAAATAGAAAAAGAGACTTACCAGTTACCAAATTTGCGAGCGGAGGCGATCTGAGAGGATGATCGACGGTGACCAACAAGGCTAGCGGTGGAGGTGGCGGAGGCGGCGGCGACCGACAAGTTGAGGAGAAACGAGAGGAAGACAAGAGAGTTTCTTTACAAAGAAAAATATTTGGGAGCTCTAAATTATGAGCTCCTCTAGGGGGTGGGCCACACTCATTGATGTGGTGTTTTGGCTTTTGGTTTTTTTTTTTTTTTTTTTGAATTTTCACCTCATTAGTGTTCAATTAGTGCTCGCAAATTAATGGGATGAATCATTGTTGCTTTACAAATACGATGAATGATACGAGATGTTAGGGGTGGTTTGGGATGATGTATTTTGGCTACGATAGTTAATAAAAATAAAAGTAAAATAAAATATCAAAAAAATATTATTTTGTTTTTTAAATTATTATGCAAAAATCAATTTGGTATTAAGATTTTATATTATTTTAATTTAATTCTTAATTTTTTTAAATTTGTTCAATTTACTTCTCGTCATCTATGTTCGTTTATAATTAAACTGAATTTGATGATTTAGCAATAAATTTAATTTAGAATTTTATTTTACCTCCAAATTATACCTTAAAAATCAATAAAGCCCCCCTAAATATAAAAAAAAATTAAATTTTAAATAATATACTTTGCAAAAAAATATAAAATTCTTCATAATTATCTTTTAAGTCACAAATTATCTAGAATCGATCACGGATAACCTAATTGAGTCGAAAATTTATTGGCTACTTTATGTGTATGCATGAGCGTACTTATAACTAGTTTATTGTCCAAATTAATTTTAATAGAATCAATAATAGTAATTTCAAATTTGAGTGGGTGAAAAAAATAATAAAAATTCAATTATTGTCTAAAGAATTTATTTAAAATTATTATTATTTTTTTCATTGTTGAGATGAAAAATTCTAATTTTCTGAATACAATTTTTTGAAAATGATTTTTTTATTTTTAGTATTTTTTTTGTTATTTGTGTGTGTGTGTGTGTGTGTGTGTGTGTGTGTGTGTGTGTTTCTAGTCAATTTAAATTATATAGGTTATCATTTTGAGTATAAACATATTTTTATATAATTTTTTTTGTATACATTTTAAATATATATATATATAATAGTTTTTACGACTTGTGTTCTTTAGAAGAAAAGTTTGTTGCTTTTTTTTTTTTTTTTTGCATATTGATTTAACAGGTTAATAGAGAAGTCAGAAAAAGAAAAAAAAAAGGAATAATTCTTTTTTATTCATTGTCTTTTCAATTTTTTTCTTTAATGGTAAACCGGTTTTCAATTTTCAAATTGTTTCCAAAACAATTGTATTCCAAACATTTCAATATATATATTGCACACACAAAAAAGAATGAGGATGTTCTTAAACATTTTTTGAAACATGAAAAACAATGATAATAATAAAATATTAAAAAACAAAAAAAAAATCTTAATTCTTGGATGGCAGAAAATAGTAAGTTGAAAATATATTATGAAAATTTACTTATTCTAGAAAAAATAATGAGGAAGAAATAGTGTTAGCAAAATTCAGTTTACGCCCAATCGACAGTGATTGATCAACAGGCTTAAACCAATTTCCAAATAAACCAAAAACAAAAACAAAAAATCACATTTTGTGGTTGAATTCTATACCTTAAACGCTTGGAGATAATTAAGCAAAAAAGGATTGGAACAGAAAAGAATATGTATTTATTCAATCAAATTATCACTTGTTATCAGTTACAAGAACTAAAACAAGAATAAAGAAATGAAAAATACAGCAATTGGACAAAAAGAAAAGAAGTTGGGGTTGAAAAAAGATATCACTAATCTATTCCTAACACTATTCCTAGATAAATATCACGTCTTGTGAATGAGGGTTGAGATGATTTGATTCCTCTGTCTTTAGCCTTCTTTTATACTTGCTTTTTGACCTGGTTCTTGATCTCGATCTTCCTAGATTCTCTAATTTTATGCTTATCCCTTCATTCCAGGAATGGCATTTGAATTTCGAATTCCCCTTCGATCAGTTTCTTCCTTATCTCTTATCCTAGCACTTGACTGAATTGCATTTGAATTTCAAATTTCCCTTTGATCAGTTTCTTCCTTATCTCTTATCCTAACACTTGTTTATGTCACATCAGTCAATACTTTACACTTTTTCCACATCATCTATGCCATGTCAATCTTTTGTCTTGTTAGCACCTGTCGATGGAGGACTCTAAATTTTTAGCACCAACAAATAGATATTCAAAATTTTTTTTTTTGGAATTTCAATGTTTAATAGGATATATATACATTCATAAATATTTTGAAAGTCACTTATTTTAGGGGGGAAAAAATAGAAGAAGTATAAGTAAAATGAAGAAATAGATGTTCAGAAATTTTTTTCAATTTCAAGGTTTGATATTATATATATATACATATATAACACTCATATACGTTTGCATTATCTTTAAGATTTTTTTTTAGTTTTTAATTAAATTTTTTTTCATATTTATCAAATCTCTTTTATTACAAATGTTTATTCTTCGAATTTGTGTTTAATTATTTTTATATTCAATTTTTTAAAAATTTATATTCAGTTAAAGATACTGAGTTCAACCAAAATTATTTTTATATTCAATTTATTTTTTTAATTTATATATTCAACATATTGAATGCATTATTTGAAACTTATATTTTTTTTACAAGTTCACACATACATCCCGTGTGCCCGGTCACTAGTTATTATTATTATTAGAAGATTTGGGATGATGGTTAAAAACTGCATTTTTGACTCTTTTTTTTTTTTTTTTTTTTTTTGCTTTTTTTGAAAAAATATGTAAAAAAATATGACACAAAATGAGTTAAAAGCTGGCTTTTAGTTTTTTTTTTTTTTTCTTTCTTTCCAAATGGGGCCATTATTATTTTTAGGTATGCAATGTTAGTTAGTGGGTCATAGATTTGTCCTTCTTCTTAACTCAACCCAATCATTGCCCAATAGGCTTAATGAAGAAGCCATTTGTTTTGTTGAAAAAAAAAAAAAAAAAAACTCATTAATACCAAAATAAAAATGAGAATCTCTATTTACCATCTTTATACATCGATATTTTTATTTTCACAAACAAAATTATAAGTACTCTAAAACAGGAATAATTCATACCATATGTAATCAAATCTCCAACCTTTAATATATATTTTTAAAATCAAAACCAGCAAAATAGTCTTTTGCCTTTTCGATTGAATCAAGAAAGTCACTGCAAGAAATTGGAGATTTAATGGCGTTTAATTAACGGCGTTTTATTAAACATCACTGTTTCTAACAATTAACGGCATTTTTTAAACGTCGCAATTGTTATTAAGTAAAACGGTACCGTTTTGTTAATTGAAAACGTTTAAAAAATGCCTCCAAATCATGTCTCTCTTCACACCCACTTCTGTCTCTCCAAACCTTTATTTTGAAAACCCTATCTTGAGCATTGCCGCCTCTTTCTCGCCCACTTAAATCTCTCACTCACTCTCTTGCTCTCTCTTCTCTCACTCAAATCTCTCTCGATTCTTCTCCAGTTCAGTGATTCTTTTTCGATTTCTCTTCAGTTCGGTGATTCATCTCAGGATTGCGATTTCGAAGTTCGATTTTGAGCACAACTTCTTGATTTATCTCTGTAGATTTGGAAGTCTTCGTCTTCTTTGATCAGAGGTTAGTTGCTCTCTCTTTCTCTCACTCAAATCTCTCTCGATTCTTCTTCAGTTCAGTGATTCTTCTTCGATTCTTCTTTAGTTCAGTGATTCATCTCGGGATTGTGATTTCGAAATTCGATTTTGAGCACAGCTTTGTGATTTATCTCTGTGGATTTGGAACTCTTCATTTTCTTCGATCAAAGGTTAGTTGTTCTGTTTGTGATTTATCTCTGTTTCTTCTGTGCTCTTGATTAGTGTTTTGAAAAATGATGAATCAATGTTTTGAAAAATTGGTCTCAGTGATTTTATCTCTGTTAAAGTAATTGTTTTTCACTGATGTGTTGCTCTGCACTATGAGATCTAGATTGTGCTTCCAATAATTGGTCTTAGTGATTTCATCTATGTTTATATTGTGTTTGATCTGTCATCAATGTGGCTATGGATTTTGATTTTTGTGAATTCGTGTGTGATTGGTTGATCCTGTTTGGAATTGTGGAATTCGCTGATCTGAGTCGAGGTGGTCTGATCATAGGGTTCTTCTCAATGTCTATTTTTGCATTACAATTTAATTTATATTATTATTTATTGGGGATTGTTTGACTTTGCTCCCTAAAATTAGGTTGTGTTTGGTTGAATACAAATTAGGGAGTTGGGAGAGACCACCAGTTTTAAGCACCATCAACAAAAGCAGTCACAGATTTCTGCCTATCATACAGCCCAAGGTAAATAAGGTGCTCCGTTTTGATCTTGAGGTGAGGGGAAAAAAGAAGAAATGATTGTGGTCTCTCATTTAGGTGAGTAAAGACTTTGATAAAATAAAATAAAAAAGTAAAACCCATGAATTGCATTGACATCATCTAGTATCTTGATTGGTCTATTGGGTTATTGACCATAGATAATTTAGTTTTGGACTGTTGTCTAAATTAACTAATGGATTTAACTTCAATACCCTTAGACATGGTTTTATATACCTATGTGTCAGTTGAAATGAACTATGCAAACATTGTATTGCCCTGTTCGAATGTGGCTTCCTTAATTGTTTAAATGTTCGGCCAGTTTGTTCAAATGCACATTGTTCTACCCTGAACAATGCTTTGTCCTAGTTTATATGTTCAAACGCAAACATTGTGATAGTGTGTTGGGCAGAGCTTATGGAGAATGAAGTCAAAGTGAGAGACTGGACAGAAGTGGATAGTGAATTGCTCAGTGTCAGAGCAAGTACCATATGTGCGTCTGAATCTACTTAATCTTTGAGCAGAAGTGGTTTGTTTGTCCCATGGTTTTTTACCCTTTTGGGTTTTCCACGTTGAATAGTATCTCTCCATGTGATTGCTTATTTCTATTTATTAATTGGCTCTTAACTCAATAAAATCTAGTAAATCTGCTAATTTTAAAGACTCCTGTTTAGTTTTTTAGAATTTGTTTATAGATAGTAAATTTTGATCATAGTGAATGCTTTTAACTATTTCTCTTGTGAGTATTAATCTTTCTTCTAACCATATTCCTCTCCCAGAGAAGTAAATAAGTTATATTTTTATTAATGTTGTTTATAAAAGCACCTCATTTCTAGTGCATAAAATGTAGAATCACAATTTTTATCAGGTGTATTTAAATAATGGTATGTTGCAGATGGCCTTTTATTGAAGGCTCTTGAGTATGTGGCTTGCGATCTGGTGATTCTCAGAAAAGTAAGCCATCTTTTGCTTTGACCACAAAGAGTTATCCGCTTGTAAATGGTCTTGTATTGATTTCCATTTTATGTTTTCAATGTTTTTCATCATAATTTGGAAAAAGATATGAAAATGCTAAAATGCTTGTGGATATGGTTATATGTGGTCGGCAATCAGTCTCCAAGCTATATATGGAAAACTCTGCAGTTTAATCCCAAAAAGTTGATCAATCTATTTCGTTGTTGATTTAAACCAAATTTATCTGCTTTCGTTCATCTTATGAATGCCATTATTGTTATCAATTTAGTTATCAACTGGTATTTTTGTGATGTCTTTTTTTTTCCCCTAATAATTTTATTCTGCATGATGCAACGACATGGCATAAGTCCCATGGAAATAAAATATGAATAGTGTCTTATATGATTTCCAGGCATCTACCAAAGAAGTGGATGTCAGAAAAATCTGATGTCTTCTACGAATTATGAGATAGGTCTCTATTACTTTTTTTTTGGATAAATACTCTCTTCCAAGTTTGGCTTTTGGAACCTCAATGTTTGATTTTTTCTGTGCGCTTGGGTCTATTAGTTGTACTCTTCCTTTTCATTTTTCAAGTGCAAGTGTTTGCCAGCATTCACATGTGTCCTTTACAAACAAATACTCGTTCAAATTCTTTAATAATAAGATCTTGTCATTGTTTTGAAGATTTTTGTTGGGATGGGGGGTAGACTAGGTTTAGCTCTTACTTTTATATGATTTGCAAAGAGTGGCTTCTATTGGAATTAGACTTGCAATCTCATATGCTTACTAAATTGACATGTTTCTTTTCAATTTTATTATTTAATTTTGACCATCTACTGGTTAAAATAATTATTAGCCATGTCATGCTAATACTGCTAAATGCTAATATTACCTGGTTAATCCTTGATTATAGCCTTAATTTGAAATGGGTTAGACTTGCAATCTCTCTTCACACCCTCTTCTGTCTCTCCAAACCTTTATTTTGAAAACCCTATTTTGAGCATAGTCGTCACTCACTCACTCTCACTCTCACTCTCACTCTCTTGCTCTCTCTTTCTTTCAGAGGATCGATTGTTCTTCATCTCTTACTCAGTGATTCTTCTTCGATTCTACTTCAGTTTGGCGATTCTTCTTCGATTTCGAAGTTCGATTTTGAGCACAGCTTCGTGATTTATCTCCGTGGATTTGGAACTATTCGTCTTCTTCGATCAGAGGTTAGTTGTTTTGTTTGTGATTTATCTCTGTTTTGGATCAATGTTTTGCTTAGTGAATACTTTTGTTTAGGGCTCTATATAGGTCTTAAGCCCTTAGGGCTCTCGATTCTTCTTCACTCTCTTACTTAGTGATTCTTCTTCGGTGGTGATCTGTTCCATATTGTGATGATGAATATAGTGTTCTACAATATCTGTTGTTTGTACCAATGGAGATTAAATTTCTTCATAGATAGGTTGTTGTTTAGATATAGATGGTGATCTGTTCTATGGACTTCCCTAATTTTCACATAGATCTTGTTTACTGTCTGATCTGAACTTCAAAATATTTTGGCTCATCTTTGGTGTTTGTGAATTGGGTTGTGCTATATCTTTTCTAGTTCTCTAAACTTTGAAATTCTGATTGCTGGTTTGGGTGTGTAATTGAATATATTGATTGGATGAAACCATTTATTTGCATCACTTTTATTAATTTGCTTTGCAAGTTCTGATTCAATTGATTGCTTGACAATGAAGGTGGTATAACAATTTGGTTTCTTCATTGTCTCCTCTCTCTCTCTCTCTCTCTTGGCCTTCTTTTTTCAATTAACTGGTTGGGCAAGTACTACTTGGTGATTATTGTTTCATTATCTTTTTGTCGTGCTAGTTAAAGTGGCTCTGCTCTGCTCTTTTTGGCTTTCTTTTGTACTAGAGATCTGAAACTGGTTTTTCAACTATGCTCACACTGTTCTACTGGTCATGATCCTTAAGTATGAAAGTGGGGTGTGATTTTCTTCTCATATATGTTATCCAAAGAATCACATATTACATATTTAATTTCTAATAATATTTTTAAGTGTTCTGAATCTTTCTCCTATGGTGTTACTGATTCTCTTGGAAAAGCTAATGAAATAATTTCAGAGGTAATTATTCTTTCTCCTTCCTATATCTTTCTATATATTTTTTTTACTTTAACAATGAAGCAAAATTCGAAATGGCAAGTTTTCTAAAAAAGTTGGACCAATTTGATTTCATCAGGGTATGCTGAAATAAGTATTTAGTATCTGTGACCCATAAAAAATTTCATTATGTATATTAGAAAGTAGCTCTCGTCTTATTATTCTCCAAATGAGTATGAATTTGGTTTCTCCCATTGTGCTTAGGTTTAGGCTTTTACAATGAAATTTTTTATGTTGTTGCATTGGTAATTCATCTAGTGAATGAATTATTGAAATTAAGTGATATTACCATCAGTGGCTGCTTTTTATGATTTCTTTATGTAATGCATTTGGACATGGGAATGGCTCTCCATGGAAATGAAATAGTCTATATTTGTTTTGATTATCTGGTGTTGATCCTTTTTTAGTTCTTCAGTATAGTAAATCTGTTGAGGATCGAAAGTTCGACAAAGATATTACTGTTGGCCTAATTTGCAGTGAACTACAATGTTCATATGGCTAAGATGCTTGATGGAGGAAGGGATAGTATGTATAAGTAATATTTCTCTACACGAGTAATCCTTGAAGTAACATAACTCACTAGTTGGCATATAATGTGCAGAGGCTGTGACTGAGTTTGCCATTTCCCTTATTCAAACATTGTTGATCAATGATTCAAAAGTCATTTTCAAACTTCATAATTTTGTTGATGCGTTGGCTAAGGTTTGTGACTATTCATTTTGTTAGACATGGTGGCTAAATCAGATTGTGCCTGGTTGTGATTGAGATCTTACCTATAGCTTGTAGCTAGGCCTGGATCTCCAGAGTCATTACAACAGCTGGTTGAGGTTGCAAGGAATCCTACTGCCAATCCTGCTACTCTTTTTGCTATTTTTGTTGGGGAGGATAATACCAGACAAGCTACAGAGCAGAAGGTTATCAGAAATATTGGTCTTATATAATTTTTAATCTATATAACAATGGAAGGCTGATTTTGAATTCAAAATTGAAAATGTCTGTGTGTCAAAATGTAGATCATTAGATTGCTTCAATCCAAGGGCTAAAAATGTTCCATTTTCATTTGTCCTACAAGGACATTTCAATGGTTGAGATTTATTCACTCTGGATCGTTATTGTTTGTTCACATCCTACGGCTCTCTTTCCTTCCATACGAATCTCTTCAGCTGGCTCTCTCTCTCTCTCTCTCTCATTCAAAATTCAAAATTCGGCTATCTCCCTCATCTCTCACTCTCAGGGCTCACAGAGGGGGGGGAGGATTTTCAATGTCATGGCCTCATCAGTTCCTCAATAGGTCAGCTCTCTCTCTCTCTCTCTCTCACAGATTGAAACCCACCTTAAGTCAGTTTCTTCAATATGAAACCCACCTTATGGGTGATTAGTAGGGTTTTGTTTGCAAACCCACCTTATTGTGTGTGTGTATATATATTAAAATCTTCAATATGAGGATTTTTCCTCTGTTTTTAGCCGAGAGAAATCATTGTGTAAAATATGGTTTTACACAGATTTTTAAATATATACACACAGATTTGTAAAATATAGCCGAGAGAAATCTTCAATATATACACAGATTTTTACATATGGTTTTAAATATATACACACAGGTGGTAAATAGCCTGTTGATAGGAAGAAAATATAGCAATGGGATTGCTCTGCATATTCTTTGATTTGAAAATTGCAGAGATTAAGACCTGTGTTTGTTTTTAACAAGTCAATGAGGAAGTCAACAATAGTACCTTGTGAGTTTGTGTGAAGATATGCTTAGAAGTAACACATGATTTCAGATGATGTGTTAAATAAATTCTGAAATCAAGTTTAACACATGATTTCAGATGATGTGTTAAAAAAAAATTACTTATATACTTTTCTAAATTTTTTTAGGAGAAATATCACATGTATGTATAAAAAATAATTATTTGACACATGATTTCAAGATATGAGGAAATTTTATAAGAAAAAAAAATTAACTATTACTAAAGAGATGTGACTGGTTTAGTTTTCAGAAACTTGATTTCAGAATTTATTTAACACATGACTGGTTTAGTAACATTCTTTGGCATCTCTTTCCATTATTTAACACAGAATTTAACTCCAGTTGCAGTTATTTAGTAACATTATTTAACACAGAATTTCAGAATTTAAATAAATCACATCTCTTTCTATTATTTAACACATGATTTCAGAATTTAACTCCAGTTGCAGTTATTTTAGCATGAGTTATTAACATGAGTACTCTTTAATTTTTACTCAAGGCACGGTGTAAAAAACAGGAAATCAAAGAGGGAGATCGTATGTACAGGAATTTAATCTTTACTACACACACACTAATACAGAGAGGGAGATCGTATGTACATATATAGATATTTTATTGAATTTTATAGATATTTTGTGGTTCAAGATCAACTGGATTCGTTAATTTCTAGGTTTGATTTTCATTCTTTGGCATTTGAACAATTCTATGGAGTTATTCATTTTTCCTTTAATTCTGAAATGAGTTTACATGATCAGATAGTGTTTTATGGGTCTGGATCTAGGTCTATCAAATTAGGATACTTTGTGTTTTAGAAATTAGGATACTTTGTTAGTACTGAATTTATCTGTGAATAGAATCACTAATTAACTTATGGGTGACCCTACATATTTGGATACTCTGTTTTTTTTTTTCTCTTTTTTATCCCATCATCTCCACCATACAATGGCCTTGCTTCTCCCAAAGATCTACTTGCTGGTGCTATTTTGGATGTTCCTCTCAAAGGTTTGACTCTTTTTCAATCTCTTTATTTATTTTACATTTACATACATAAATGTTTAATTGATGAGTTTTCTTTATACAAAGATGTTATTGTGAATGATGTGATGGTGGCGTTGAGTTTTTTAATTAAATTTTTCATTTTTTGTTTTTTATGGGTATACAATCAATTGCACTAAATCTGTCTCTAATATGATTAAATTAATGAAATCACATGTATAAATACTTTTATTTGACAAAATCCACAAATATTTTTATAATAAAGTGGATTAATGTCAATAGTAACTTTTCAGTACATTGGAGAGGAGGTAAGGTTTTAACGAGGTAGACTGATTTTTATTATGGGATTAACCTAATATTCATTTTTTTTTTAATTTTTTTATTTTGAGATCAAAGATCATGAGTTATACATGAGCAAAATTTAAAAAACCTGCTCAAGCAGTTCAATACTACAGAGGATACCCTGCTCAAGCTCAATGGCCTTGCTTCTCCCAAAGATCTACTTGCTGGTGCTATTTTGGATGTTCCTCTCAAAGGTTTGACTCTTTTTTCAATCTCTTTATTTATTTTACATTTACATACATAAATGTTTAATTGATGAGTTTTCTTTATACAAAGATGTTATTGTGAATGATGTGATGGTGGCGTTGAGTTTTTTAATTAAATTTTTCGTTTTTTGTTTTTTATGGGTATACAATCAATTGCACTAAATCTGTCTCTAATATGATTAAATTAATCAAATCACATGTATAAATACTTTTATTTGACAAAATCTACAAATATTTTTATAATAAAGTGGATTAATGTCAATAGTAACTTTTCAGTACATTGGAGAGGAGGTAAGGTTTTAATGAGGTAAGACTGATTTTTATTATGGGATTAACCTAATATTCATTTTTTTTTTAAATTTTTTTATTTTGAGATCAAAGATCATGAGTACATGAGCAAAATTTAAAAAACCTGCTCAAGCAGTTCAATACTACAGAGGATACCTTGCTCAAGCTCAATGGCCTTGCTTCTCCCAAAGATCTACTTGCTGGTGCTGTTTTGGATGTTCCTCTCGAAGGTTTGACTCTTTTTTCAATCTCTTTATTTATTTTACATTTACATACATAAATGTTTAATTGATGAGTTTTCTTTATACAAAGATGTTATTGTGAATGATGTGATGGTGGTGTTGAGTTTTTTAATTAAATTTTTCGTTTTTTGTTTTTTATGGGTATACAATCAATTGCACTAAATCTGTCTCTAATATGATTAAATTAATCAAATCACATGTATAAATACTTTTATTTGACAAAATCCACAAATATTTTTATAATAAAGTGGATTAATGTCAATAGTAACTTTTCAGTACATTGGAGAGGAGGTAAGGTTTTAACGAGGTAGACTGATTTTTATTATGGGATTAACCTAATATCCATTTATTTTTTTTATTTTTTTTATTTTGAGATCAAAGATCACGAGTTATACATGAGCAAAATTTTAAAAAAAGAAGGGACTACTCTGTTAATATTTCAGAAGGAAGCAAATAGTGAAGGGAAAATTGAGATCATATGGTCAAAAATCCACTGAAGTTGTACTGCATAATTGATATAGTATCAACACCCAATTCCAGGTCATTGAGGTAGGGACCATCTATGTCCATGATAGTTTTAACATTAGGAAATCCAGAGAAAGCCCATGTGTGGTTGAGGCGGATGCTATAATCAAATAATTCAGGACCTTGATCATGAAAAATGATTGCTCCTTTAATTTTGGGATTTGGACAGTTCCTATACATCAAGAAAAAGAAACTTTAACATCCTTATGTGCTGATGGTGCAGAATCAATAATGTGAGTTCACTAATTATTGTAGAGACAAATAGAGCATTCAGAAGATACAAAATAAAGCAATCAGGGAATAGGAAAAAAGAATTTAACATCTTTCTATGCTAATGACCCAGATAAAAACATGACAAGCATATTGTAGAGACAATAATTGTAGATACAAATAATGTGAGTTTATGGTTTTGGGAAGACACAAAATGCAGGCATGCATAATTTTAAAATTTGTTGCTCAAACAGATAAAAACATACATGACAAACATATTGTAGAGACAATAATTGCATGCTGTATATAGTAATCACACAACATTTTGAACTACACGAAAATCAAGCATGTAAATTAATTATCTCTTTATTTGAATTTATGTTTAAATCAGATTTTGTTTCTTTTGTTATATAGATTACCATGTCATATTGTTGATTATGGTTTCTTTTGTTTCTTTAAATCGTGAACAGCTTCTTCTTTTTTCTTCCATCTTTCTATATCATTAATTTACATGATTTTGTTAGTTTTGTTAAGCCCAGTTAGAAGAAAACATATATTTCTGACAGTTGGTATGGAGATTTGGATTGAATTAAGAATATGATTTTCATAGTGTCAGTTTTTTAACTTAGTTTTGACAGTTTGGAGTTTATAAATTCAGATTCTTTGAAATAACAGAAGTAATGGGCTTCGTCTGTATTTATATTCTGTTTTAGACAATATTGGTTCTGGCTCGCATTCGTTATTAAGATAATGTGTGAATAAGCCATTTTAAGACAATTTTTTTCTTCTGATCTTAGTTTAAAACAGTTTGTCCTAATTTGTGTACTGACTTTTTTTTTTTTTTTTGAACAAGGTGTACTGACTTTAATTTGTGTGTATTAGATACGATTGTGTGTATCATATATGAATGTTTGTATATAATTTCAGAGATTGATGTATATATATGTATGATTATGTATCGGCGTTGGTTGCCCTTTAAATTTATGTATTTTCTTCTCTCTCCTCTCTCTCTAAAAATTGTTGAGGAAGATGGATTTGGGAGGGTTCTTCTCTCTCCTTTCGATTTGTGTTTGTGTTTCTAAGATTTCTGTTTGGTTTTGTGATTAGGTATGCATTCAATGGAACCACAGAAAAAGTTGGAAACAAAGCTTAAGAGACACAAAGCATTGGAACATAGCATTGAAAATATGTTTCTTTTCAATCAAAGCAAAAGAGAACCATCAATTTGGGTTTGTATTTCTAAGATTTGGATTTGTATTTATTTTTCTAAACCTTAAACTGATGTGTTTGTGTTGGATTTGTGTTTTTTAACCTTAAACTGATATGTATTTGGATTTCTTTCTTTTTTTGTGTTATGTTTCTTTTTTCGTTTTTTTATTTATGCATCTTTCAATTTATATGGGTTGGTGTTAAGTTATGTTATGTATTTGGGTTGGTGTTTCTAAACCTTAAACTGATATATATTTGTTTTTCTTTTTTGTGTTGTCAGGTGAGGGTCTTGACATTGGTTTGTGGGGGCTGTTGACATTGGTTTGGGTCTCAACATTTTCTTTTTTATTTTTTTTTCTTCAACCCGCATGTCTCTCATGGGTCATTATTTTTGTTTCATTTTATTTTATTTCTATAACCCAATTTAAATTTTCACTCATAATTTATGGACTATTTCTTCATCCCTGTTGAAGACATGGTGAAGAAATTGAAAAGAAACAGAGTAAGAAAAGAGATAGTGGTCGGTTTTCTTAATTGTATTGCGCATTCAAATGCTTGGCCACTATCACATCTTTATTTATTTTATGTGCCATTCAAATTGTGTTGATATATATATTTTTTTTCAATAGGAATGTAAAATGTGTTGATATATTATTATTATTTTCAATAAGAATGCAAAAAAAATATGTGAAAGACAGGCCCCGCAAAGGACTGATGTCTACTTCTTCCTACCGACAAATTGCTTGGATTGTTAATGGTATTTATTTATTATTTATTATTTAGTAAAATACGTAAAAGATCTCAGATTGTTTAGATTGAAAACATGCAAATAGTTTAGATTGAAAATAAATCAGAAATTTAATATTTAAATTTATAAAATTAAAAACTCAATAGTTTATTTTGTTACAAGTATTAAATTTTAAGTGTTTTTTTTTTTTTTTTTTGGTTAATTTTTTCTAAGTTTTAATGATATCTACAATTATTCAAACAAAATTGACTTATGTGTGGTGGCAGTGTTTCTAATATATTCATGTTCCCCATGATTAATTAAATGTTGATGATGTATTAAATTAATTAATTAATTGACATTATACGTAGAAATTATAATTATATTTTAATCTCAACATTATTTACGCCGTGCCTTCAGGCACGGGCATATGCTAGTTGTCTAATATTTCTTTGCATCTTAACATATTAATTTTTGCTGGCACATGCCCCTGGTCTCTCTGCAGCAAGCAGGGAAGATTATAACATAGTGGAGTCAGTGGAACCAGATCCTGCTGGTTTTCGTGAGCAGGTTATATATGACCTTTTGTTGTTCAGCATGCTCTTCATAATTCTGAATCAATAGAAATGAATTTGGTGCTTTTTTGCCATGGTTAAAAATTGGCTGTTACCATTGCAAACGTTATCCCTAGCTTTCCTTACCGTTGTGGCAATCTATTGGTTGGATTAAAACTGTGGTTGTATCAACAGTTAGAGAATTTTACACTCCTGTATCAGTCATAGTGGCATAATGTTTATTATGTGCCATTTTGGCCCATTATAGAATGTTAATTTGATGGTACCTCATAAATTCTTCCAGACCTCATTTTCTTTGCTTGCTTTTTCAATAAATAATGACTGGGAAACTTGGGGGGTGGATTGGAAAATTTTCTTGTTAGAAATTGGATCTGAAGCTGGAGGGTCAACTAAAAATTTTGTAGTAATCATTTCCTGCTGGAACATGTGTTTTCTGTAGGTTTCAGTGCTGTTTTCAGAATGGTATAGGATATGTGAACTCTCCGGTGCAAATGATGCAACTTGTGCCCATTATGTCTTACAATTGCAGCAAAGTGGATTGCTGAAAGGGGATGATTTGTTAGATCGGTTTTTTCGCTGTCTCACTGTAAATTTTCTTCTCTGAAGTTATGTCCACAGTATTATAGTCTAAGTTCTGAATTCCTCTTCCCTCCCTATTCTCTCTTATTTTTTTAACTCAGGAACTTTCTGTGTCGCATTGCCTATCTTCTGAGGTGATTAGTTCTGGCCCTCTGCAATCACCTCAACAAGTCCAGTCCCTCTCCTTCCTTACTATTGATATCTATTCAAAACTTGTCTTGTCGAGCATAAAGGTAGATATCTATTTCCCTCTGGATATATAATATGGTTTTCTTTTTCACATTTATTATTCATGGCTTGACTTTTCATGTTGTAAATTGCTAGTTTTTCCCTGTAAATTGCTAGTTTAGATGAATTCAAATTTCTTTTTTTTCTTGGAATAACAACCATCAAGCTGAGGTATTTGATTCGAAAGCAGGGACAGAACTTCTTGACATAATTCTCAAGAAGGTATTAGCTCATATTATGTTTTAGGGCCTTGTTAATGTGTGTCCTAAGTGTACATATATTTGTATGATTTTGATTGTACAAGCATAGAATGTACAATCATTTTAACCTTCATAACATGTGCCTTTAACAAAATCCTGTATTTTAAATTTTAATATACATGTGCAGAACTATTTGCCTATCTCTGTGTACATTCTTGTTCATGGCCATATGTGCATGTGTGCATAAAAAGTTTGTTTTTTACATAATAAAAAAGGCATGGCCATATTAATAGGTGTTTTGAGGAAGGGATGGGGGGCTATTTAACTGCTTAGAGGGGTGGTTGACATGTTTTATGTTCGAATATGAAGCAGAGCAGATGTGATTTCCATTTTGGACTTTTTGAATAGTTTTATGGATTACTTTTATTAGTTTATAGAAGTCCAGCCAAATGTTATTTTTATTATTAGTTTTATTGACCATTGATATGACTCCATGGATGGACCCTTTGGCCTTTAAAGATGGTCTTTTGTTCATGAGGGTAGGGGCAAAGATCTACTTGTTGAAGTTAGGAATGATGAAAATGGAATAGAAGAGCTCTGCATCCTTTCCACGTTGGGGCCAAACTCCATGATTTTTCCCTGTTAGGTTTTTATTCTTGGCAACCCCGTTTGACAAAACTCCTTTCAGATGTATTTATTTTTGCACTTTTATTTCAGTGAGGCTATGAGTTTATTAGATGCAAATCCAAATCTGAATCGAGCCATGCAAAGAAGTTTGTGATGTTAATGCTTTCAAGATTGCCACTTCGCTGATTATTACGGGGTCGAAGCCGCCACCATGTCAAGCAAAATGCAAAATTGCATTCAAAATTGCATTCAAAATTGGTCGCTCGAGCCAAAAAGAGCTCGCTCGAGCGAAGGTTTGCTCGCTCGAGCCAAGGATTGCGTCCATACAAAAACCTGAAAGAGTGTATTCCTCGCTCGAGCCAAGGATCCGTCGCTCGAGCCATGGCACTAGTAGAAATCATGAAAAATACACTCCTCGCTCGAGCCAGCAAAGCTTCGCTCGAGCGAGCCTCAGAATCCGGATTTCTCAAGGAGTTTGTTTTCTTCCCAATCTAGGATTACTTTTGGTTCTCTATAAATACTTGGTTTTCTCCCAAAACTAAGGTATTCATTGAATTCCTCCAGATCTTTTTTTTTTGGTTCTTAAAGGTTTATATCTGGGGATATTTTGTTATTTTTTCTTTGATGTTTTATTGAGTATTCAACTCATGATTTAAAGAGAGTACATCAAAGGTTTGTTTGTTATACACAAAAGAGAGAGTTGTTCTTGATTGTGAATTTCAAGAATTGAGCCCAAGCTTTGGTGGAATCCGGAGTGACTCATCAGAAAGACAATTCCGTGCTGAAAATGGGGTTAGAAGAGGCACATAGAGGTTGGTTCAATTAGGCGTTGTGGATTCGCTAGATAATTGAAAGTATACCTGTGTAATTCCTTTAATTCTTCTTAGTGGATTGTCTTGTGGCAGTTGCCCGTGGTTTTTTTTATCACAGTTGGAGGTGTCCAATTGTGGTTTTTCCACGTAAAAATCGTTGCGTCTCTTTGTCTTGATTGTTTGATTGGGATTTTTATATTCTGCTTAAAATTGATACATAATCACAAATCAACATCTAGGGGGTTTTTAGATTTTTCACTCCCATTGTGCTTCCATATTCCATGAGTTTGGTACCATTGAGTCAGCCCTAAAAGTTTGGATTTCAAAGGGTTCAAGGATCTTATAGTTAAATATATGTATATATATGTATGTATGTTTATTTTGGTACAAATCCAACAAGTGGTTGTCATGGAAAAAAAGGTTAAAGAAGACGTCTACTGTGCATAAGTATTGGGTACAAATTCTTCAATTTATGTTTATTTTGGTAAATTTGATTCCACTTTATGTTCTAATGCAGGAATATAGACCAGTGAAGACTAACAATGAACTCTCTCATCAATTTGAATTTAACTCATCCAAGTTTGAAATTTATGTTATAAGCAGGAATATATTTTTGAGTTGGGGATAATTTTTTTGGTAGTAATTTGCCATCTCTTGTATAGTTGGATCCATCATTATAGCTCAACATTTCTTTCTCTGCTAAAGTCTTTGTTAAAACATGACTTTTGGATATGTTATTTTGTAATTAATGGTGATTGGATATTAAATTGAATGGGAAAGTGAATTAATGTTGTATTTTGAATGGGAGTTATTATTTCATATTAGTGCTATTTTTCAGTTTAATTACAGGTAATTTTTAGTTCAATAACATAAAATTAGCACAATTAAAAAAAAGAAAAAAAGAGGCTATCACGGCGTTTCTAAAAACGTTGCTAAATATTATACTAACGGTTGGATTTTTTTTGAAAAAAGAGATACGACGGCGTTTTAAAAATGTCGCTAAATAGTATGGTGACGTCATATTACCGTTAGTAGAACTTTTGGCGTTTTTAGAAAACGCCGCCTATAATCATATAGCGACGTTTCTAAAGCACCATAAAGTTATAGCGATGGAGGCATCTTTGGTGTTTGGTATTAAACGTCGCAAAAGGATTTGACAGCGTTTTTGGGACCTATAGCGGTGTTTTTTAAACGCCGCTAAAATCCCCATTTCCAGCAGTAAGTCTTGATCATTTAGGATATGTTGTATGTTATACACCACACATTTGAAGAATGAATAATAACACAAAAGTAATAAGTTGTGTTATATATATCAACAATTATAAAATTAGAATACATGCAACACTTATATTTATTCCAATAACACTAAACAATTTCTCTATGTATTATAGTTTTTACCATTTTTGGTACGTATAGCGATTTTTCTTTAGACCCGACCCATTGTGTATCCTAAACTCGGATTTCATGGATTCATATTGTTGTTCACGTCTTACTTCCCCTATACTTATTTGAGTTTGGTTATTGGATTGTAGTGGTTATGTTTGGAATAGGTAGATTGCTTGGTTTTCAAACTTTTGTTACCCTGAATTTTACTCCTCCGCTTGAGCGTCATTTCTTGCATTTGAACGGGCTTTGTGAACTCTCAGTACTTTTGCAGGTCTGCAAAACTACTGGGAGAGTGTATTCTACGCTCGAGCAATCTCAGCTCGAGCGTTGGTCTTCAGTCTACAAAACTACTAGATGTGTGCATTCTGCACTCGAGCGTTACTTCTTGCGCTCGAGCAGAACAACTTATTGTGTCTGGGCGCTCGAGCATCACTTCTCACGCTCGAGCAGATTGTACGTATATCAGTTCGTAAAAGGTCATTTTGCATCACTGTTTCATATCTCTTTTTCTCTCTAAACATTTCAAAAACCCTAGATCTAGAGTTTTTCTCTCTAAAACTCACATTCTCTCTTTTAAAATACCTAGATCCGTTGGTTTCTCTACCCTAGTATCTTTTGGAAAAAGGTAGAGCTCACCTAGAGCTCCATTTTGGTCCGAACAAAGCTTGGTTTTGGCATCCTTGAAGTTCCTCCTTTTCTTCCTTGGTCTTCTAAGCTTGAGGTAAGGACTTTCTACACTCTTCTATGGTTTATAACTCAGCTATTTGTTGTTATATAAACAATATTGAAATTTTGGAGGATTTTGGATAAACTTAGGATTTTGGTTTAAAATCAATAGAGTGATTTTCAAATGAATGTGTTGGAAATGATTATGGGAGTAAATATGGGTTGTGTTGTGATTAAATGGTTGATTTTGGTACTTGAGTTAAATTTTGGAAGAAGGGGGAAGTTTGCCCTAAATGTCTCAATTAATTATTTTGTACAAATAAATGGAATTGGTATTGAAAAGTGAAATTGGATGAATGTTTATATAAATGGTGGATTGGGATATGTATTCTCTTATCTATAGAAATTTGGATAGTTTATCTGTTTCAAAGATTGTATATTTGTTTAGAAATATCTGTTTTGGGCTATCGGTGAAAGATAGCTATGATTGTTGTAGAAATTGTATGAGAATTAGGTGAATTGAAACTAACATCTCATCCGTTGTCATTGAATATGGCTATGTCTTTAATACATTGTAAATGTATGATGTTTGGAAGAAGAAAGAGGATGTACTCCATTGAGTTAAGTTGACCTGTGTGTCCAGAGTGAAAATCCCGAAAACTGCGTGTATACATGGGTGCTGATTCTCGCGGATGAAATATCCGTAAAATGGCAAATAGAAGTGATTGTATGATGACAATATTGATTAGAGACCCACTGAGTTGTATCCTCAGTTTAGTTGTCTAAATGAAATGATGATGGCTCATGAGTTGAGATAAAATAGATCAAGATATAGGTTCGACATAGTATGATTTGGCAAATGAGTTAATAATGATTTTATCACGAACACTGTATATGCATAACACACTTATTATATCTTTGTTAAAATTCATATATTATATTAGATTGTTTCTACTGGGTTTTGGTTCACCCTACTTGGGAAAATTATTTTCAGGTGCTAGTGATATGCCTCCACCAAAGACTTAGCTTGGGAGGATTGTGGAACTGAAGGCTAAATTTTATTTATTTTGTATTTAACTTTTGTACAAGTCTAGGACTTTATTTGTATTGAGCTTACAACTCACTTTTGATGTACCTAAGCTTTGACTTGGAAATATGTAAGCCTTTAAGGCATATGATTACTTGTTTAGCTTTTATTACATTATTGTGGTTTGGTAACACATGCTGTAGATTCAGGGTGTCCTATTTATGAATATATATAGCATGTGTCACCCTTCTGTACAATCAAATCTAATGTAATAAAATGATATTTTACTCTGATTCATACTGTTATTTACTTATCGTTTTGAATGGTATATTGCATTTATTCAGGGCGTTACAATACAGGTAGTGTGCATCTTAAAAATGAAAACAAAAGAACAAAAAATATAATGTAGTGTTTTTTTGTTTCCCAAAATATAAATCAAACGTATTTTTCTTAACACAATAAGTTGAGAGCACAATGTGTCTTATGTGAGACCTTAAATTATCAACTTTTATTTGTGTTTTTTTAACTCGAGGCCTCCATGCCAATACTATTCTCTCCTCTTCATTTTCTTTGAATACCAAAGTGGGAAGTTATTGATAAATTACAACGAAGAAGACAAATGAAGTCTTCATTTTTCACTCTGTTTGAATGGATCAAAGACTCACAATGGAGGAAAAAGTGGTAACAACACATACATTTATTTAGCGCAACAGTTTTCTCTTTTAACTTAACTTTCTATTTTCAATAAATCAGTAATTCAAATAATTGAAGCATTAATTGTAAAAACAAAGAGATGTGTTATGTTTTAATAGCTAGGCACCCAGAAGAGAGTTTGGAATTGTTAATTTTAGGGGAAATAATGTCAGTATAGTGTTAAAAAAATAGTACCAAATTTATGAAAAAGTTTATAAAATTATGTGTTAGTGTTGCAAAGATTTTCATTAATTTAAGATTATTTATCTTACATTCCACTTAAACGATATCTTCCCTTAATTTGAGCACTGGCAGATGTCAGACCGGGTTGTTTTAAAGATTACTACTAAAAAAAATTATTAATTTCAGCATCCATACAAAAGTAGTATTTTTCAAAACTGAGAATAAGCCAATGAGAAAACATACCCACAATAAAACAGAGTGAGTCCAAAGATAGACAATCAAGACAAGAATAAATAAATTATTCAGGATCTGGATTCCTAGACCCTAAGCTCGTGCAGCAACTAGTAATAAAGAAGTCATGAACCGCATCAGAGAATTGGTAGCCCCTCCTTCTCCCATCCTCATCATTTTGTCCAAACACTGAAACTAAGCTCTCCTTGTAACAAATAGCCCAAAGCCCAAGAGCACTGCCACATCAGTAGATTTCAAGATTTCTCATCTCATGGGTTTCATGGTTGTACAACACCAGCTCATTCGTCTGACTTTCAAACAAAAGCTCCTCCTTCCAAAACCCCTGCGGAAGAAAAACTTCTAGAAAGGGATTTGCTGTTATTAGTTTGGTCCAACACCCTTCCTCCTCCATCACCCATATATCAATAATAGATTGCAAAATCACACCAGTTTGACAAAGGAACAAACCAATAGAATCATTGTACAATGAAAGAAACCCCCATTTAGGTTCAGGATGATCAGGCCCCTCTTATCTCTCTAAATTCCTCCAGCCGCATGTCAAATGAAAGGATCCTATGTTCACTATAATCCAAACCAGACATCCAATACTATGCTCCATTTATGCATGTGGCAGACAAAGAATTACAGACAGTACGGTCTTTAGGTATTGTAAGAAGATCGAAATGTCTCCACGAATCTTTACCTAGAGTGTATATTGCAGCAACATGATAAGGATAATATAGATCATATGTTTCATCACCAATCGTTTCAACAAAGTCACGAATCCAAATAATCTTGTAATCCCTAGTCAATGGGTCCAACCCAAATCCAACCACATTTGTAACGGCATGAAAATTTGGGGGAAAGATAGGTTCGAGTACATGGATGCGATTGAACTCTCTCAAAGCAGGGTTCCACAGAGCCATACGGTCACTGTTGCTATAATACCCAGGAATGTGCAACAAAAATATGCTGTCAATGGGGCCAACAACATTGCCTATATCTTTTCATGCAAAGGTGGTATGCCAGCAAGTGTTTCATCAGGGAAAAGAGTAATAGCATATCTATCGATGTCGAAAATATAATGTTGAACAAGGAGACGACCATTATTGTTTTCCTGGTTAAAGTGCTTGCTAATGAAATCAAGGCTTTTAATTAGAGTGCACCAATATCTCCAGACACATTTGAATGGCAACAAGGATTTCACGGGCAGCCTTGAGAGTATCTCATTTACAACATCTTCAGGTAAATTTTGATCCCTGTTGCTCAACATTTTACCGCCTCTGCGGCAAGAGCCTTATTTTTCTGATGACACAAAAATAAAAAGAACAAACCTGTTATTGATTTTAGTTGAGAAAAAAAAGGACCAAAAGAAATCTTGTAATGCTCACTAGCTGCAACAACCCCAATTGCAGAAAAGATATTGATAATGATTCATTTCCTTAATACACAAAAAAAAAAATAAATAAATAAATATTACGTTGAAGATATATTGTTTGTGATTTTGCATCAATAAACCAAAAATAAATATAATTCTAAAACATAAAAAAATCACTTATCCTAATGATCACAGTTGCTCTGCAACATTTTACCTCTCTCAAATTAGGCTTCATGAATCAAATCTTTTTTTTAAAATGGTGGCAGGGCAAGATGAGCCCGGTTTTAATTTACTGGAACCCCGTCGGAGAATATTCTAAGTACGATCCTTGATCACCATCAAAGAATATTTCTACGTCTACCATCCTTGCCCCTAATGAAACAGATTCCCCATCAAGTTGGCTTTAGTAAAAATTCACAACTGATTTCTAATGACTAATTTGAAGTCATGATGCCCACATGAGTAATTTGAAGCCAAAGCCACATGTTTCGATAAGCATATAATATTTTTCTACTACATTTTGTTCAATAAATAGATTGTTCTTATGAAGAAAATTAATGTTCCAAGATTAAATTCTAGAAAGATATATATAACTATATTACAGAGGGTTGGTGGCAAGGATACGAGACAAGGAAATTCATATCATCCCCATACCAAATTCAATTGGGGATCCCACCTTTGATATTGCTAGAAGCCCTATAAGGGGAAAATATTGAACACAAAGGTAGGGCGAGATAATGTTGTGAAAAATTGCCATCCTAATCTTTTTCTATTTCCCAAGGACATCAATTTAGAAAAGCAAAAAACAAAAAAATCACAAGTCATCAAATCCCAATTCTTATCAAAATAAATACCAAACAATTGCCCAAACAAAATATAATCAAATAAGAACACTATTTATCAAATCAAGAAAAAACAAATAATTAGATAGGAGAGGTCAATCAGATAACGAAAAATCACTTCCAAGATTTCATGTGATTATGATGTATGAGTCGTATAAACCTATCAAGGAAATGAACTTAATAGTCTATGTACTCTTTGTAGGTTTTTTGTTTTGCAACTAAGAAGTACAAACACTTCTAACAAGATAGCGTGTCCATGTTACTAACCATAACATGTCAAACACTTCCCAACACATGTCCGACACTCATCGAAATATGTCATTTAACAAAAACAAAAAAAATTGATTCAAACATGCTTCAAACTCTTGGAGGACATAATGTAACCATAGTTTAGGCACAAATGAAACTAGTTACAAATTTGAACAAAATAACTACAGGATACAATGATAAAAGAAAGGAATAAGAATGTAAATTATAGAAAACAGTGTCAAGTTGCATTTTCTTATTATCCTTGAATGAAATATTTATATATATATAATAAATACATAAAATTATAATTTTTGTGTCCCCCACGTTTCCTTCATGTATTAAAAATTTTCATGTGTTCTTGTTTGTGTTTCTTAGTTTTAGAAACTCTTGGGTTTCATTCTCCAAGACTTTCCAAGTTGAATTCCATTGCACATATAACATTTATACACTTGTATAGCACTAACCATTTTATTCAAAAGGATAAATATATCGGACTTATTTTTTAAAACTTTTTCTATTATATATTATAAATCCTTTGTCACTTTACACTATGTTTTAAAAATGTACGCATTACTTCAATCAAACGCACACTTGCACTTTGCGCCTAGGTTCCAAGACACAGGAGGTAGGAGATCATTGTGCTTAAGTGTGCCTCGTGTTTATTGCCTGTTGACCACTACACTTTGTTATGAGATTATCATCTTTGATCTCATACTAGACTACTACTTAGCTAATCTATTGTTCTCAAAGATTGCGCAAGAGCTACGTGATGAAAAAGTAGGTACTATATACTCATTAATGGATATATTTTTAAGGGTAAGATACCTGCATGGTCCACTAAGGTTATTTGGCATTGATGGTGCACACTTTGGAAAGGATAAAACAAAAACACTTATGAAGGAGCAATATTTTTTGCAGAATTATAGCTCAATTTGTTCATAGGTGTTTTATTTGCCAAAACCCAAAAGGGGAGTGATCACCTTAGGTCGGAATGTGAGATTTATGATTCATTTATGGAAAACATTTAGGAAGCTCTAGGGAACTCATTGGCATTATTCTTGTGCATACAATCCAAAAATTGATTGTGAAACAAAAGTTGTGAACAAGTCGCTTGGATATTTTCTCGAGTTGAATTTTCCCACAATAGCTCCATCAAACATTCAACCATGAAGCCTCCTATGGTCTACATGATTGTCAAATATCATATTTAACCAATTAATAGTCCATGTTGCCAATATTTATAAAGATGTATGCTTTACTAGTATTCATTTATAATACACGGGTTCAGAAGGACTTATCTTCTTTTGCAACTAAATAAATTTGGGAATGACAAGGAAATTAATGTAGTGTTTGGTTTAATGGAATAAAGGTGGAATAGAACGGAATGGTAATTTCTTATAGACCATTTCATTGCAATGATGAATGATAATTCTATTTACAATGTATTTTATAATTTTTTTTAGCGAACCAAATATGAGAACGGATATTCTGATGAAATGATCAATCAATTCCACCTTCGTTCAAGTGAACCAAACACTATCTAAAAGAAATAATGACGAATGAATTGATAGTTTTGAACTAATAACAAAGATATAACATTGCACTTCTAAAGCCAGCAACATCTAAATATGCATCATAAACATGACATCAGTAACAAGTCTTAACATTTCCCATGGCCGTTGGTAATTTAGCAAAGTGTTACATTTGAAAAAAGATGATATATTATTTTTGTGAATTCGAAAAAATTGTAAATATTTCTGGAACTGTGAATAAAACGGTTAGTTTTAAGTGTTTCCCCCCCCCCCCCCCCCCCCCCCCCCTTAATAAAACAAGTTCACATATAGATATATATGGAATCTCAGGAATGGATGGAGAGATTCTAAAACGTGGAAATAAGTCAATAAGAAAAGGTAAAATAAACCAAAAAAAAAAAAAAACATATGAATAGATCGGGAAAAATCAGACAATTGACAGCTACGAAGCACAGAAAAATGGAGTAAAAACAGAGAACCAATTTCAAATGATGAAAATGTTAACGCAGAGAGAGAGAGAGAGAGAGAGAGAGAGAGAGACCTGAAATGCGAAATCAGATGATTGAGCCTCGAACAAGAGAGATTGCTTCGGAGAGACTCGTCTATATACCTAAAATCTCCACAATTTCACTACAATTTCAACAGCAGAGATTAGTACGAATCAGCCACAATCTAACACCAAAAAAAAATTATTAGTCCAAATTAATACAAACATACAACGTTGGTCATTGCACCCAAGATCAAAAAATAATATTAAAAAGCAGAGTAAATAAAAGAGCAAGAGAACAAAGAAAGAGAGACAAATCTGGACAGTAAATAAGAGAGAGAGAGACTTACCAGTTACCAAATCGGCGAACGGAGGCGATCGACGGAGACCGACAAGGCTATGGTAGCGACGGCGGCGGCGAGATGAAGAGGAGCAAGAGGGAGACAGAGAGTGCTCACCAGTACGGTGAATGATATGAGATTTCTGAAAGTTGAACCATTTATTGTTAAAAGTTTTCTTAAGCTCTATTTATACATTATGATGGTGTTCATGATGTAAATAGATTTAATGTTTCATTTTATAATTTTAAAATTTATTGAAATTTGATGAATATTAGATATGTGAAATCTAATGTTTGAAACATTTATCCTATAATTTCAAATATTATTGAAATCTGATGAACATTAGATGTTTGAAATCTAATGTTCGAAACATTAATCAGATGTTTGAAACATTGTAATGGGACCTTTCAGTCTATAAAGAAAATTTTTAGAACTAAACAATATAAATTATTAATTTGGGATTTATTGGTGCATCCCCCTTGTTAATTTGGGAGTATTAATTGACTACTAATGAGGTGGAAATTTAAAATAAAAAAATAAAAAAAAAAAGAGCAAAATATCATATCATGTGAAACTCACACCACTTCAAGGTTATTAATGCTCATCTTTTTAGTGGTCTCACTCATTTTTGTTATTAAAATATTTAATAACAAAATATAAATATTCAAATATAAAAAAAAATTAAATAATATAATTTTCAAAAAATATATAAAAAAATCATTTAGATATTTTTAAATCTCAAATTATTTTGATTCAATCTTGGAAAAAATAATTTAATCAAAAATTTATTAACTACTTTATGTGTTTATGTGCGTACAATTATAACTCGTTTATTTTTTAAATTAATTTTAATAGAATCAGTTGACTATTCCAACCTCATTTATGTTGGGTATACCTCCTTATTGGAGTGTGGGACCCAATTGGTTTGTTAAAAGAATTTTAATTTGGTTTGGTTTAGTATAATATATTTTTATATATTATATTTGTGGAGACTCAATCCAATTTAGTAACAATTAGGGTTTGATTAAAAAAATCCTAGATTCATAATACATAATGATTGATATTGTTTTCCCAAGAAGAAGAAAAAAGGTGCGGCTGCTATATACCAATTCTCTTACTTCGGTATCAGTGCCAAAGTGTGAAGATTTATCAAGGCTACTTGATTTGTTGATGGTTGTGTTGCCTCAGTTGTGAAGTGGATTTGGGTTGATTATTTTTTGGTCTTCTTTAACTCTAGTTCTGAAGATTTTGGTTCATCTATTTGGTGAGGTATTTCCTCTTGTTTATTTGTGATTATTTGGAATTCACCTAAGAGTGGTTTTGTGAGACCATTAGTGTCTCGTTTATAATCGTTTGGAACTTTTTTGGTTGATAGTGGAATCGGATTTCGATCCTATGGACGTACCTCACATTGAGGAAATCACGTAAAAATTCTTGTGTTTCTTCTGATTTAATTTTTCCGCATTAGTTTTTATTCCCATTGATTGATTTACTTGTGGGGAATCACATCGATTTTCCCGAACAACTAGTATCAGAGCTTACGGTTTATTTGGGTTTAATTATTTGTGTAAATCAATGGAGGAGAATGTGGGTCGTATGTCTAGCTTCAATGGAAGCAATTGAGTAACTTGGAAAACTAAAATGGAGGACCTATTATTTTGTAAAGACTTGTATGGGCCTATTGAGGGTGATAGTGGCAAACCTGATGATATGAAAGATGATACGTGGAAGAGGTTAAATCGAAAAGCTGTTGGTGTTATCCGTCAATGAATTGATGACAGTGTGTTTCATCATGTTGCTATTGAAACTTCGGCACATGATTTATGGAAAAAATTAGAGTCTTTATGATAGAAAATCAGCCACAAATAAAGCATTTCTGTTTCGTAAGTTGGTTAATTTAAAATATAAAGAGGGTAGCCCTATTCCGGAACATCTGAATGAAATAAAGAGTATCGTTAACCAACTTGCTTCTATAAAAATTATTTTTGATGATGAGTTGCAGGCTTTGATGCTACTTAGTTCCTTACCCGAAAGTTTGGAGACTTTGGTTATGACAGTTAGTAATTCGGCACCTGATGGAGTTGTCACAATGGGCCAAGTCACTAGTAGCTTGTTGAATGAAGAAACCAGAAGAAAATCAGCGGGTTCCTCTCATTCGGAAGCATTTGTTGTGAGAGGCCGAAGCAAAACAAGGGGGAGGAGTAAGACTCCTCATGGTCATGATCAAAGCCGTGACAAGTCAAGAGATGGTTCTTTTTCAAAGAAAAACGTTGAGTGTTATTATTGCCATGAGAAAGGGCACATGAAGCGGGAATGCCGAAAGCTCAAGAACAAAGAGAAAAGGCGTGACAAAAGTGTGGATAAGAAGCAAGTGGACATAACAGCAGTTACTACCGATGATCTCATGGTCGTTTGTGAAGATGATTGTATCAATTTTGTGGGCCAAGAGAGCAATTGGGTGATTGATTTCGGTGCTTCTTTTCATGTGACTTCTCGCGTTGATTTCTTCACTACCTACACTGTAGGAGATTATGGTTCTGTTCGAATGGGTAATGAAGGTTTGTCCAAGATTATCGGCATGGGTGATGTTTGTTTGGAAACAAATTTGGGCTGCAAGTTGTTACTTAAAGATGTGAGGCATGTTCCCGACATTCGCCTCAATTTGATCTCTACTGGGAAGCTAGATGATGAACGCTTCAACAACAAATTTGATGATGGAATATGGAAGCTCACAAAGGGTTCTTTGGTAGTGGCTAAGTGCAAGAAGACTCATACACTTTATTCAATGTAAGGAAAAATTTGTAACGGTATTGTCAATGCACTTGAAGATGATACTTCTACCGAATTATGGCACAAACGGCTTGGCCATATGAGTGAAAAGGGACTACAAGTTTTGTTCAAGAAAGAGTTTCTACCCGGTTTGAAAGGTACACATCTTAAAACTTGTGTTCATTGTTTGGCGGGTAAACAATATAGAGTTTCTTTTTATAAAAATGTTGCTTCTAGAAAAGAAAATGTGTTGGAGTTAATTCATTCGGATATTTGTGGTCCTTTAAAAGTTAGAACACATAGTGGTGCACTTTATTTTGTTACTTTCATTGATGATTATTCAAGGAAAGTTTGGACTTTTCTACTAAAAACTAAAGATCAAGTTCTAGAAATATTTAAGCATTTTCAGGCCATGGTTGAAAGAGAAACAGGACAGGAATTGAAGCGCATCCAAACAGACAATGGTGGTGAATACATCGGGCCATTTGATGAGTATTGTCGCAGCCAAGGTATTCGGCACCAAAAGACAGTTAAGAAGACTCCTCAACAAAATGGCGTTGCCGAGAGGATGAACCGCACCATTGTGGAAAGAACAAGATATTTGCTTTCACAAGCTAAATTGCCAAGATCCTTTTGGGGTGAGGCAATGAGTACAGCGGTTGACGTGATCAATTTGTCTCCTTGTTATCCTTTGAATGGTGATGTTCCTAAAAGAGTTTGGACTGGCAAAGATGTGTCTTATGAGCACTTGAGAGTGTTTGGTTGCTGAGCTTTTGTTCACATTCCAAAGGATAAGAGGTCCAAGCTTGATAGTAAGTCAAGACAATGTATTTTTCTTGGCTATAGGCGTGATGAATTCGGGTATAGATTATGGGATCCGGTCGACAAGAAAGTCATTCGAAGCCGTGATGTTGTGTTTCTTGAAGACCAAACAATTGAAGACTTTGGTAAAGGTGATCAACCGGAGCCAAAAACTAGTGATCTCATTGACATGGATCTATCTCCTTCATCTTCAGTTGATGATGAACATGAGGGAGATGTGCAGCCACCTATTGAAGATATAAAGGATGATGCTAATCCTAATGAAGTTGAGCCAGAAATTGAGAAAGAGCATCCAACTCAAGAACCGCCAGCACAACTTGAGTTGAGGAAATCTACAAGGGACCGACAACCTTCAAGAAAGTATCCTCCCAATGAGTTTGTGTTGATTTCTGATCAAAGGGAGCCGGAGAGCTACCAAGAAGCAATTGAGCATGCAAAGAAAGGTGATTGAAAAAAGGCTATGGAAGAGGAGATGAACTCCTTACTTGAAAATCACACCTATGACTTAGTAAAGTTGCCTAAGGGGAGGAAAATTCTGAAAAATAAGTGGGTTTTCAAATTGAAGAATGATAGGAAGAATTTGAGGTACAAAACACGTCTTGTTGTGAAAGGCTTTGGGCAAAAGAAAGGTATTGACTTTGACGAGATTTTCTCACCGGTTGTAAAAATGTCTTCTATTCGGGTTGTACTTGGCATGGCTGCAAGTATGAACCTTAAAGTTGAGCAACTTGATGTGAATACCGCATTTCTTCATGGTGATCTTGAAGAAGAAATTTACATGAAGCAACTAGAAGGTTTTGTGGAGAAAGGTTATAGCGATCCCGGGTTTTAACCCTTGTTGTACAGTGATCTGGACTTGTGTCCGTAGATGTTAGTAGTTGTTTAAACCTTGTTTACGTCCTTTCATACTTTGTTTCTGAGTTATAGGATGTGTTGGGCAGGTTTGTTGCAGGTTGGTTGTGTTTGGGAACCAAGTGTTCTTTGTCGTAATTTTGGACCTTCGCCGAAGCGAGTTGGTCGCCGAGCGAAGCTTTTGTCTTTGTTCTTCGCCGAGCGTGGTTTGGTCGCCGGCGAGTGGATTTTTGTGTCCGTGGGTCGAGCAGGTGGCTTCTCGGCGAGCGTTGCGTCTGGTACTAGGACCTGAACACTGGAATTCTTGGCTCGAGCGAGCTTTTCTTCGCTCGAGCGATCTGGTTCGTCCTTAGCTCGAGCGAGCTTTTCGTCGCTCGAGCGAGCTTATGGGTTGTTGGCTCGAGCAAGGCTGTCTTGGCTCGAGCGAGTGTTTCCTGTGTCTGGTCGCTCGAGCGAGCCTGTTTATATCAATGAAGAATGGATTCCAAATCACTTTTTCAAAACTTTTACATCTTCAAACCCTAAATTTGAGAGCCTCTCTCTCTAGACTTGCCTTCTCTCTAAGAAATCATCTCCCTAGAGTGTGAATCTACCCTAAGTGCTTTGTTAAAAAGATAGAGGATGACTTGGGCTTCGATCTAATCTGAAAATATTTGGCTTTGGAGCAAGTTGGGTGTTGGGTCTTCATCTCCTTTTGAGCTCAAACTTTGAGGTAGGGATATCCTACTCCTCTTTATGGATTTTGTCTTTAAATTTTAGCATTTTGATGTGTTGGAAGTTGTAGTGTAATTTTGAGAAACTTTGGGCCTTTGTGTAATTTTACAAAATTGGGGTTTTTATTTATAATGAACCTAGAGGCATGTTTAGTGTAGAAACATGGGATTAATGTTGGAACATTGATAGAAATGGAACCTTAGGGTTGTTTTGTGAATTATGGTAATTTACCCTAATTGGTTTAATTAATTAGTACATGTAATTAATTAAAGAAAATGAGGAATTGGGTTGAGAATGTTGAAATTGGGAATGTATGGGACTAAAGGGTGTAGTTGAATCATTCATTACTCACCTAGTTGAAATGTTGATATATTATCCATTTGTGCATTTATTTCCTGCTTAGAGATAATTGCTTGTTACTACCGGTGGAGGGTAGTATTGATTGTTGTAGACAATGCATGATGATTAGGCAAACTAAAACTAATCAATTGGATGTGTCATAGAGTATGACGGTTGGTAGAATACATTAAATTTATGTATTGATTTGATTGTGTATATGACCAATGTGTTTATATGCATTATGTGTAGACGGTGGATGGAATACATTAACTTTATGTATTGATTGATTGCGTATATGATTCTGTGTTTATATGCATTGCTTGTGTATGGGAGGAGATGGGGATGTACTCACGGTTTAGGGAAAGATGGGGGATGTACCTCTAAACCGGTTAATGGTTATGGGGAGATGGGGGATGAACCCGGGGATGCAGCTCATATGCTCTCCCATTGTAGTTATGATACAGCTCATATGCTTATCGATTGAAGTGTTGATACAGCTCATATGCTTATCAATTGAAGTGTTGTTTGTTTGATTTGATATAGCACTAACATGTATATCATCATCGTTTTGTGAAGTACGGAAGTGTCTGGATTGATTTGATATAGCACTAAAATGTATATCGTTATCAGTTGTGAAGTATAGAAAATGTTTCTATGTTAAGTTGATCTGAGACCAACATGTGTATCATAAGTAAAGTATGGAAGTGGTTTATGTGTTTTTGATACAACACCAACGTGTGTATCTTTAATGAATTTTCGAAAGTGTTCTAATGATGAATCATAGTCTCATCAAATATTTTGACCAGAGTACTGAGCCTAGTTTTCAAACTCAAAGTCGAATAAGAAATGGAAGGTGAATTGTAACATAGACTTAATTATTTTGGAATTATAAAATGAGGTAAGTGAATGTGTGAGTGTTGACCATCTATTAGTTGCTAATCTTTTAGTCATTGTTCATAGTTGGTTTAGTATATTTCTACTGGGCTGTGGCTCACCCTATATGGGAACATCATTTCCAGGTGCAGGTAGCGTGACACCTCCAAGGACATAGCTTGGAAGGCTAGAGGCGGACATCATTTTTATTGTTCTATTCTTCTGATGTATTATGTGTAGATTCAAGCCAAGGGCTTAATGTGTAATTGAGCTAGTACTCTCTTTTGTAACCAAGTGTTAACTTGGAAAGATGTAAGCCCTTTAGGGCATTAGCTTTTGCTGTTAATATGTAATATCTTTTGTAATGAAGAACTCTGATGATTAGAAACTGTTGGTCTTCCATATATTAATGCATGTTTATATTGATGGGTTTAGTATTATTTTGAGGGCGTTACAACTTGGTATCAGAGCTCACCAGGTTCGAATACTTTGGGTACGTGAGAAGTGATTAGGATCACAATGGGTTTGTCTAGCTTGATAGAGACTTAAGTGTGATAACATGTTTATGTGGCTATTTGAGTATGGGATTTGGTTTCTAGGATGTTGATTGGATCCTTGGGTTTCTGGGAGTCCTGTTGGAAAGGCACCTGATCAATGCCGTTTCTAACTGGAACTCTAGTAACGCCTCGGGACTATCATTATCCGGAAATGAAATTCGTAAGTGCTTATGTGTTTATGTGCTTACGTGGAGTGAATTACAGTTGTCCATGCATTAGGACGCGAATGTTTAGTTTCAGCACATTTATGAATTTGCTAATATTCTTTGTTACTTTTACTAGGATGCTTAGGCGAGGAAGTTGTGATTTCCCTCCTTCCGCCGGGAAGAGTTCGAAAGCAGCCAGGAGTTACGCCAGGTACTCCTCCTTTGGTGCAGTTTGAAAGTTGGTTTGCTAACTTGTCGAGGTTTGCTCCAGAATTGGTGGAGACGGAGGACTTACGTTGTTTTGAGTTTGAGAGTAAGCTACGTGACGACATCTGTGAAAGGATTGCGGGGTCTTGGCATAGGAGTTCTGATGTGCTTGTTAGAGAGCGACCCATGTGGAGGTAGCAAGGCTAGCTATGGGCGAGAATAGGGAGAAATTTGGCGACTCCTGCGATTCAGAGTGTTGGTAGGCCTTTTAAGAGGTAGAGGGGTTTAAACCCGCAACAAGGAGGTCGAGCTAAAGCTACCCTTCCAGTGTCGGATTTGGGTTCGGGAGAAAATAAACAGAGGGGTGTCATTTGTTTCAAATGTGGTCTGCTGAGCCACAAGGCTTCGGTTTGCCCGCAGAAAAAGGGGGCAGGGTTAGCAATTCAACCAGTAGTTGTACCACCAGGATTATCTAACCGACCAGGTTTTGGGCCGACTGAAAGTCCAGTGGGGAGGCAGTTGTTGGAGCCTTCATCAGACTTGAACCAGAGGCTCAGGAGCCGCTTACTTGTTGGTGTGTAATCACCGTCATATCCGACGTTTTGTAGTCACCAGGGTTTCTTTGGGGTTTTACAACCTAGTCGGGTCCAAATTTTATTCGACTAGGCAAGCGACTGCCTGGGGTCAAACAGGCGATTCGAGGGCCTCGGTGGTCGAGTTCCCAAGCTCCGATTGAAATTCGCATTGTTCGTGTGTAGCGGTTGGGGCACATCAAGAGTCTGTGTTCGTGGCTTGTAAGCTCATAGAATATCTTGGATCGAAGAATGACCAACTTTTGAGGTCCAAGGTGAGGCGGTAATAGTGGTAATACCGAGGGGTTGGTTTTGTTTTAACTAATCCGCTTTGTAACCGTGAATTATCGTCTTGTAGCCATTGGGTTACATTGTGTAACCAATGTGTTTTTGGGAATGTTGAAAACGTCTAAAGCTTTGTTTATATATATATACATATATGCTTTGTTTGTTAATTTCCTAGATTGGGTGGATTGGGGCATGTTATAGCTCTAAAGTCTTATTAATGTAGTAAGTTCTTTGTAAGACCATAAAATTTTTGGTATTAATGTATTTGAATGCGTGTGTCTTGATTTTGTAAAGATGAGGTGATGAGCCATGTTTTCAAAATTTGGGGACCGAGGGTGCTTGTCTTAGCCAGGTAATATTAGGCGAAGCTGTTTTACTTGCCGAGTGTGTGTGGCATTTCAGGAGGGGGTGTTACCCATTTAACATTTCGTGCGGATGTAGATTTCTGGTCCACTGTCGGGTGAACTCGAGAGGACGTGAAGTGTGCGATTAATACCAGATGTAGTATGTATTTAATATGGTGTCCTACTGGGGCATAGCGCATAATTTTGTTAGGGTTGGACTTGTATCTTCGTGATAGGTAACGTTGTCGTATTGGCATGTATTATGATTGGTCGTTTCGATGGAGGGAGCATTAGTCCCTAAGTAGGGGTGTGGCGGTCGGCATCGGGAGTGGTGTGTTGTGAGCAGATGGTGCTATAGCTCGGGTAGTAGCTTATGGACGTTTCCTAAGTTTTTGGACCTCCTTACTTTGATCGAGAGTGATAGGTTTGTACCTTAACACCGGTTAGGTCAGAGATGCTGTTGTGAGGGTTGATTGGGTGTATAGCTGTAGACACCCCATTTTTGACCGTCCTCAAGACTCGGACGTCACCGTTTGAACACTCGGTGATCATCCATGTGTGTGTTCGTTTGGAGTTCCCAGAGTTCTCGGCCCGCGCGCCTTGCCTCAGGACCTCCGAACTTGACCGTTTTGTGTTTGGTTTTGCACCAAGCACTTGTGTTTTGCCTTTGAGAGGCAAGGAATGCCTTGTGAGGCATCCCTACACACCACCGGCTGTGTCTAGAGGCCACCGGCTGACTGTAGTTGCCACCGGCACTATATTGTGCCGGTCGGCACTCTTTGGTGCCGGTCGGCACCTTTTTTGGCAAAATGACCATTTTGCCCAAATGACACTTCATACACTTTAGAGATATTTTCGATGACTTTACTGGCTGTTTCCTCCATACACGTGTATGGAGGGATGAACCCTTGAATGACTTAGTTTGTAAGTCTTTTTTGCCTATAAAGAGAAGGCTCTTCTCTTGGCTCAAGGGTTAGCAAATATTTGGAGAGTTAGAGAGGAAAATAGAGAGAGAAGCTCTGGTTTTTCTAGGGTTTGAGTTGTATACATCTTCTATCTCTATCATTCTCTTGTGTGTCTAGGTGTTTTGTGCCTTACTATTGCACACAAACACCTAGTGTCTCACCTTCTCCTTGCAACTGAGGTTCTAAGGGCTGGTTTTTGTTGTTCTTGGCTGGTTTGAAGCTTAAGGAGGCATCAAGGTCACCATTGTTGAAGAGGATCATCAAAGGGTAAGAAACTTACTTTATTTACCCCATTCTTGCAACCTATTTTTGTCTAGTTTAAAACAGTTTTTGAGCTTAGTGTTTGGCACAAAAAAGTTCTGATTTTTAACCCTCTTTATTGTATATTAAGAGTGTTTAGTGGTTTGGGGTAGGTTTGACCACCCTTAGGCCTTGAAAAGGCCACTTTTTGTGCTATTTTGTGGAGATCCGGGACTGTCTTGCTTGGACCTCTCCACCATTGAAATCTTGAGGGATTTCAGTGGTGGAGATGGTGCCTCAAAGTCCTAGGAAGGAGAGGGCCACCCCCTCTCCTTGATGTCCTTGAAAAGGGCATGTTTTGGTCTCTTAAGTGAGTCTATGCTTGGGTGTGTGTTGAGCATGTTTGGCTTGTTTTCCATGCTTATATTGCCATGATATAACATGTTTCTAAGTTGGTTTTGGTCTCCTATGCATGCTTAGCATAGTTATCATGTAATGCCTATTTGATGCCTTAACATGTCTAGGTAGTGTGCCTTCATTTCTAGCATGTTTTAGGCCTAGATCCATGAAGCTTGTAGGCTTATTTTGCCATGCTTTAGCTCTGTCCATAGTTGTTTTGGCCAATCTTAGCATGTATCTTGTAGCCTCTTTGTATTTGGCTCGTTGGCCTTGAGAGCATGAATGTGTAGTATGCCATGCTTGCCTTATTTTTGATGGTTTGAAACCATCTAACATGCCATTTCAGACCTTATGATATGCGTGTTTGATTGCCTTGCATGCCCCTTTTAATGCTTTAAGAGTATGTGTTAAGTGCTCCATGTTTTGGTCATGTTGCATGCCTTTATGCTTAAGCCTCCTAGATGCCATCTAAGTAGCCATTTGGCTTTTTTTTAACATGCTAAAACTCTGTTTTAGGTTGTTCAATGCATGCCATATTTGCTTTGCATAAGTGTGGTTCAATGTCTCATTGACTTCCTTTGAACCTTGGACCATTTGCATGCTTGGTTGTTGCATGTTTGACTTGCCTTTTTGCATGATTTGGCCTCATGTTTTGGATGGATTTCAGAGCTTTTCATGTATGCTAATAGTCCATGTTTGTGCCTCTTAGATGTGTTTAAGAGTTGCTTAATTATGCTTAAGTGTTGGTGCCTTAACTTGTGCATGTATGCATGTGTGTTTGGCCCTCTTAACTTAGCATTTGGCTACTGATTTTGGGCCTTTTAGAGTTGCCTAATTCATGTATAAGTCCATCCCCCATTGGTTTGCATGCTTGCTTGTATGCCTTGCACGAGTGCATCACATAGTCCAAGTTGCATGCCTAGTTGACATGTTTAGGGTTGCATTTGTATTGTGCATGTTTGACCTCTTGAAGTGAAGTATGACGGAGGTTGAGCACCCTTGTTTGCTTGTTTGCATTGCATGCATTTGAAAGTGAAGTTGCATTCTTGGTTCTTAGGGCCATCATGCATGAAAATGCGCGATTGGTGGTCCGGGAACCGAGGCACATGCCACCTTGAGTCAATAACATGATAGGGAGTGTGTTTGGTGCATAAATGGCTCGAATTGCATTGCCTTGCATGTTGTTTCCTCTCTCCGTGAGTTGCGTTCTGCAGAATTTTGTGCCGACCAAGCACTATTTAGTGCCGACCGTGATCAATCGGCACCGATGAGTGAATTCATGCGGTGGCCTCCTCCTTCGGCAGGTGGTGCTCGCCTCAGGTGGTACTCCCCAGTGCCCTGAGAGGTGCCTCGGGGATTTTGGGAATTTTCTGAAGAGGAGAGCAGAGGAAACAGAGGCACACTTGCAGCGATCTTGATTCGAGCGATCCGAGCTGCTTTGGGCCCTCATCCCGAGGCGATTCTTGTTTAATTAGATTAATTAATTTATTTAATTAATTTAGTTGATTTGTAATATTTAATTAGCTAGGGTAGTTAATTATTTATTCGGTCTGTATTATTATTTTGGTCCCTCCGAGTGAGGGCAAAAATGTAATAAGGGTGTGTGAGTGGGTGTATGTCTTCCAATCCCCATTTCTTTCTATCCCTTTTATTTACCTGCTTATGATGGTAGATTAGGGCACGTTTATTTTAGCATACCTTATGCAACACATACGTGCATCCATGCATTTGTTTACATGCACCGGGCTCGGTACATCATGCAAACTGCATCGTACTTTCAATTCCAAATTGAATACGTGATAGTTGTTGCATTTCATGTGCCATGCTTAGGATAGCCGAGCCTGTCTAGATTACATTCCGTATGCGATGCATTAGTCACTTAACATAAACTAGGTCATGCATGTTTTGCTAACTAGTTTACTGTTTTGGCACGGAGTACGATGTAAGTATTTATGCTTTAGCATATCGCATGCGTGTGAATGTTAACATGATAATAGGCTTACCATGCGGCTAAATGCTTATGTGTTATAAATTGCTTGAATGCCTGTGGGTGGAGGTTGGATTGCCTGAGTTGGAACAACTCATTGAAATCCGTATTTTAGCCTACTTGCGAGTAACAAAATCTAACACGTTTTTCGAGACAAAACGGATATGCAATGTTTATTCCCAAATTAGGCAATCTAGTCTATACTTGTTTGCTGCGCGCATAACATAGTAATTTTAGGCTAATAATTGGAATAAGAACGCATAAAGTTTTCAAAAACGGATATCACGGTTAGTAGAGGCCGGTCTTCGGACCGGGCGAAAGGGGGTGCTCATAGCTGACCTTCCCCGATCGTACCCAAGCTCCCGAGCCAAGACCACTTTGGTGATGACGGACATGTGGCCTTGACACAGTCGGTTTCTAAATTTCCCATTTTAAATATTTAGGTGGCGACTCTGTAATCTGGCAAAGCAGTCCATGTTTGGCACTACTTTTCAAAAATCTGTTTTCTCAAACGATTTGCCAGAGTTGGACTCTTTGGTTCAGATTTAGAACCGCGACACAAATCGAGTCCGAACTGTTAGATGGAAGCCCACGGGCGCGTCTACAATAGCCCGTGGTTGGGGTGTGACTCGTGAGTCGAGTCACTGTGGTAAGTCTTTTGCGAAGAAAGGTTTGAGATGTTAATGAGAAGGTTGAGGATTTTTACTCCTCTGGGAAGTTTGAATGGTGTGTTTTTTTTTTAAAGCCTTATTGGCGACATGCAACGGTGTCGGGGTTGGTTCATGGTGGTTGTCTAGTGATAGAGGGGCTAGTGGTTTGGCTCGGGGGCAGGGTGTCTGGATTGTAGTCTCGGGGTGAGTGACAAGTAAGATTTGGAATGAAGAGTGGACCCTATAGGTCGTTAGTGGATAAAGGTACAATGTTAGTTTGTGTTCGGTACGAACGATAACTTGGTAGTGGTGAACGTCTCGGTGTAGTAAACCCAGTTAGTTAACTCAGCACGGGGGAAGGAGTAGGCAAATTTTGTTACTCCAAGATCAGTCGAGGTGGTGAGTATCGTGTCATCACCATGGGTATGGCAGGTGTTGTGGGATGGCTTTGTGTGTTTCACTTGGGGTTCATTGGGTACCCTTTGTAAACTAAAATAATCTGAGAGGAATCTTTGAGCTTGACTGTGGCCAGTTGTAAGTGACATGTTTTAGTGGTGGCAGTATAAATCCGAATAATTTGTGGGGAGTTAGACTCAGCCTAGCCTAAGTTGCTGGTTGTCTGCTGTGAGATGTTGGCTGGACATTAGAATTTTGGGTCCGAAAGAAGTCTCTGGATCCATTAATGGGTATTTGAGCATACGTTATATCTTCTGATGTATTGTTGAACTGTGTGAACATTGTATATGTTGTGGTTTGTGGTAGTACTATGGGTTATGCCTTGAAAATGGAAATCTATTTAGCATTATACATGTTAAATGTGTTGTAGAAATGTAAGTGTATCATTAACATTGAATGTGTTATAGAATTGTGGACCATGCATGTTTGAAGTTATTAAATTTGAAAGAAATGCATGTCGATAATGCATGTTATAGCATATATTGTAAATTGTCTCTTGAATAGAGATAGGATAACCGGTAATGGGTTAGGTTGTTGAATACTAAATTGTGTATTGTGGAGAAATTGATTTAATTCAAATGTTATGAGAAATGTCAATGAGAGGACTTCACCAAATTAAATAGGAATGGTTAAGTGTTGTGAGTAACATCGTGCTTATGAAAAATGTTTACGAAACTCTTGGAATTTCGCATGGAAAGTGCAATTTTTTTTTTTCCTTTTTTGGATTGTCAACGTTGAAAACTTAATTATTTTTGAGAAAATGCCTTTTTAACCAGAGAGTAATTTTCTTATATCCTTACAAAAGCTTGCATTGGTTGTCTTATTCGGGATTGTGATTGTTGAGTAGTGGCTTAGCTTGGAGCACTAGTCGATTGCTTTGGTGAGTTACCTCGGAGAAGGTGTAGTTTTGTTGAAGTTCCGTATACCGGGGTGTTGTTTCCTTTCGAAACGTGTTTCCTTGGTAAGCCCTTCCCTTGTGTGAGGGTGAGTAGAGAATCAGTGGTAAGGTTAGCTTCTTGTATTGTGAGCTTTGTTATCAGTTGGTCTTGTGTTTTGGCGTTTCCTTAATTTCGGGGACGAAATTCTTTAAGGGGGGAAGGTTATAGCGATCCCGGGTTTTAACCCTTGTTGTACAGTGATCTGGACTTGTGTCCGTAGATGTTAGTAGTTGTTTAAACCTTGTTTACGTCCTTTCATACTTTGTTTCTGAGTTATAGGATGTGTTGGGCAGGTTTGTTGCAGGTTGGTTGTGTTTGGAAACCAAGTGTTGCTGTCCAGAATTTTGGACCTTCGCTCGAGCGAGGAGTTGGTCGCTCGAGCGAGCTTCTGTCTTTTGTTCTTCGCTCAAGCCAGGGTTTGGTCGCTCGAGCGAGAGTGGATTTTTGTGTCTGGTGGGTCGAGCCAGGGTGGCTTCGCTCGAGCGAGCGTTGCGTCTGGTACTAGGACCTGAACACTGGAATTCTTGGCTCGAGCGAGCTTTTCTTCACTCGAGTGATCTGGTTCGTCCTTCGCTCGAGCGAGCTTATGGGTTGTTGGCTCGAGCAAGGCTGTCTTGGCTCGAGCGAGTGTTTCCTGTGTCTGGTCGCTCGAGCGAGCCTGTTTATATCAGCGAGACAGCAGCGGATTCCAAATCACTTTTTCAAAACTTTTACATCTTCAAACCCTAAATTTGAGAGCCTCTCTCTCTAGACTTGCCTTCTCTCTAAGAAATCATCTCCCTAGAGTGTGAATCTACCCTAAGTGCTTTGTTAAAAAGATAGAGGATGACTTGGGCTTCGATCTAATCTGAAAATATTTGGCTTTGGAGCAAGTTGGGTGTTGGGTCTTCATCTCCTTTTGAGCTCAAACTTTGAGGTAGGGATATCCTACTCCTCTTTATGGATTTTGTCTTTAAATTTTAGCATTTTGATGTGTTGGAAGTTGTAGTGTAATTTTGAGAAACTTTGGGCCTTTGTGTAATTTTACAAAATTGGGGTTTTTATTTATAATGAACCTAGAGGCATGTTTAGTGTAGAAACATGGGATTAATGTTGGAACATTGATAGAAATGGAACCTTAGGGTTGTTTTGTGAATTATGGTAATTTACCCTAATTGGTTTAATTAATTAGTATATGTAATTAATTAAAGAAAATGAGGAATTGGGTTGAGAATGTTGAAATTGGGAATGTATGGGACTAAAGGGTGTAGTTGAATCATTCATTACTCACCTAGTTGAAATGTTGATATATTATCCATTTGTACATTTATTTCCTGCTTAGAGATAATTGCTTGTTACTACCGGTGGAGGGTAGTATTGATTGTTGTAGACAATGCATGATGATTAGGCAAACTAAAACTAATCAATTGGATGTGTCATAGAGTATGACGGTTGGTAGAATACATTAAATTTATGTATTGATTTGATTGTGTATATGACCAATGTGTTTATATGCATTATGTGTAGACGGTGGATGGAATACATTAACTTTATGTATTGATTGATTGCGTATATGATTCTGTGTTTATATGCATTGCTTGTGTATGGGAGGAGATGGGGGATGTACTCCACGGTTTAGGGGAAGATGGGGGATGTACCTCTAAACCGGTTAATGGTTATGGGGAGATGGGGGATGAACCCGGGGATGTAGCTCATATGCTCTCCCATTGTAGTTATGATACAGCTCATATGCTTATCGATTGAAGTGTTGATACAGCTCATATGCTTATCAATTGAAGTGTTGTTTGTTTGATTTGATATAGCACTAACATGTATATCATCATCGTTTTGTGAAAGTACGGAAGTGTTCGGATTGATTTGATATAGCACTAAAATGTATATCGTTATCGTTGTGAGGTATAGAAAATGTTTCTATGTTAAGTTGATACAAAGACCAACATGTGTATCATAAGTAAAGTATGGAAGTGGTTTATGTGTTTTGATACAACACCAACGCGTGTGTATCTTTAATGAATTTTCGAAAGTGTTCTAATGATGAATCATAGTCTCATCAAATATTTTGACCAGAGTACTGAGCCTAGTTTTCAAACTCAAAGTCGAATAAGAAATGGAAGGTGAATTGTAACATAGACTTAATTATTTTGGAATTATAAAATGAGGTAAGTGAATGTGTGAGTGTTGACCATCTATTAGTTGCTAATCTTTTAGTCATTGTTCATAGTTGGTTTAGTATATTTCTACTGGGCTGTGGCTCACCCTATATGGGAACAACATTTCCAGGTGCAGGTAGCGTGACACCTCCAAGGACATAGCTTGGAAGGCTAGAGGCGGACATCATTTTTATTGTCCTATTCTTCTGATGTATTATGCGTAGATTCAAGCCAAGGGCTTAATGTGTAATTGAGCTAGTACTCTCTTTTGTAACCAAGTGTTAACTTGGAAAGATGTAAGCCCTTTAGGGCATTAGCTTTTGCTGTTAATATGTAATATCTTTTGTAATGAAGAACTCTGATGATTAGAAACTGTTGGTCTTCCATATATTAATGCATGTTTATATTGATGGGTTTAGTATTATTTTGAGGACGTTACAAAGGGAAAGAGAAATTTGTTTTCAAATTGAAGAAAAGTTTGTATGGTCTCAAGCAAGCTCCGCGGCAATGGTACAAAAAATTTGACTCTTACATGATGAATAATGGTTTTTCTAAAACCACTTCGGACCATTGTGTGTTTGTGAAAAATTTTTCGGATGGTAAATTTATTATTCTTTTGCTTTATGTTGATGATATGTTAATTGTGGGTTAAGATTCTACCATGATTAACAAGTTGAAGGTAGAGTTGAGTAAATCTTTTGCTATGAAAGATTTGGTACCGGCAAAACAAATTCTTGGTATGAAAATTGTTCGTGATCGCAAAGAGGGGCTGATTTGGTTATCTCAAGAAAGCTACATTGAGAAAGTTCTTGAGAGGTTCAACATGAATAAAGCAAAGTCGGTTGGTTGTCCACTTGCGGGTCACTTCAAACTTAGTTCGAATCAATGTCCTACAAGTGAGAAAGACAAAGAAGAGATGTTGAAAGTTCCTTATGCTTCAGCAGTTGGTTCTTTGATATACGCCATAGTTTGTAAAAGGCCGGATATTGCTCACGCCGTTGGTGTGGTGAATCGTTTTCTCTCTAATCCGGGTAAAGAACATTGGGCAGCGGTAAAATGAATTCTAAGGTATCTTCGAGGGACTTCGAAGGTGTGTTTGTGTTTTGGGGATGGTAAGCCGATGCTTGATGGGTTCACAGATTCTGGCATGGCTGGTGATGTTGATTCTAGGAAATCTACTTCGGGGTATTTGATGACTTTTACAGGGGGAGCTGTGGTATGGCAATCTAAATTACAAAAATGTATTGCTCTCTCAACTACCGAAGCTGAATTTATTTCCATTACAGAAGCTTGTAAATAAGAGTTATGGTTGAAGAAATTTTTGCAAGAGTTGAGTTTGAAGCAAGAAAAGTATGTGCTTTATTGTGATAGTCAAAGTGCTATTCACTTGAGTAAAAATTCTACTTTTTATTCGAGATCGAAACACATTGATGTGAGATACCATTAGATTCGTGATGTGTTAGATTCGAAATTATTACAACTCGAAAAGGTTCACACAGATGATAATGTTTTAGATATGTTGACAAAGACTTTGTCGAGGGACAAACATTTAAAGTGTCGAACTTTGGCGGGTATGGTTGATTTTTAATAAATTTAAATTATATGAATTATCATTTTGAGTATAAATTTATTTTTTTATATAACTTAATTGAATTGAGAAGTTGAAATAGGTTTAATCATTGGAAACTCTATGTTTCGTGAGTGCACATACGGCTAAACGTAGGGTTGGGCATAGGGTTAATCGAACCACACAACCGGTCCAATTCGAACTAATTCGCATACAAATTGGGGGGTGGTTATTAAAACAACAATGATTTATCACACTAATTTGGGAGCAGTAATTAACCACTAATGAGGTGGAAATTCAAAAAAAAAAAAACACAAGAGCAAAACATCCCATCATTTGGGACCCACACCACTTTAGGGCTATTAATGCTCCTCTTTTTAGTGGTCTCACTCATTTTTGTAATTAAAATATTTAATTATAAAATATAAATATTCAAATATAAAAAAAATGAATTTTAAATAATATAATTTACAAAAAAAATATAAAAAAATCATTTAGATATTTTTAAATCTCAAATTATTTTGATTCAATCTTGGAAAAAATAATTTAATCAAAAATTTATTAACTACTTTATGTGTTTATGTGCATACAATTATAACTCGTTTAGTTTTCAGATTAATTTTAATAGAATCAGTTGACTATTCCGACCCCATTTAATAGGATTTAAGGCTTGATTTTGTTTGGTTTGATTTAGAATCAATAGACTAATAGTAATTTCAAAATTGAGTGAGTAAAAAAAAAAAATTAATTCAATTATTGTCTAAAAAATTATTATTTTTTATTATTTTTGAGATAAAAAAAAGTCACCTTGTTCGACTCTAATTTTTTGATTTTTTTTTAAAGTGAAATTTTTTATTTTTAATATATTATTTGATTTTTAATAAATTTAAATTATATAAATTATCATTTTGAGTATAAATTTATTTTTTTATATAACTTAATTGAATTGAGAAGTTGAAATAGGTTTAATCATTGGAAGTTCTATGTTCCGCGAGTGTACAGACGGCTAAACGTAGGGCTGGGCATAGGGTTATTCGAACCACACAACCAGTCCAATTCGAACTGATTTGCATACAAATGGGGGGAAGGGGGTATTATTAAAACAACAATGATTCATCCCACTAATTTGGGAGTACTAATTGACCACTAATGAGGTGGAAATTCAAAAAAAAAAAAAAAAACAAAATACGAGCAAAACATCCCATCATGTGGGACCCACACTACTTTAGGGCTATTAATGCTCCTCTCTTTAGTGGTCTCACTCATTTTTTTTTATTAAAATATTTAATAATAAAATATAAATATTCAAATATAAAAAAATAAATTTTAAATAATACAATTTACAAAAAAAATATAAAAAAATCATTTAGATATTTTTAAATCTCAAATTATTTTGATTCAATCTTGGAAAAAATAATTTAATCAAAAATTTATTAACTACTTTATGTGTTTATGTGCATACAATTATAACTCGTTTATTTTTCAAATTAATTTTAATAGAATCAGTAGACTATTCCGACCCCATTTAATAGGATTTAAGGCTTGATTTTATTTGGTTTGATTTAGAATCAATTGACTAATAGTAATTTCAAAATTGAGTGAGTAAAAAAAAAATTAATTCAATTATTGTCTAAAAAAATTATTTAAATTTTTTTTTTATTTCTGAGATAAAAAAAATTCACCTTGTTTGACTCTAATTTTTTGAATTTTTTTTTAAAGTGAAATTTTTTATTTTTAATATATTATTTAATTTTTAATAAATTTAAATTATATAAATTATCATTTTGAGTATAAATTTATTTTTTTATATAACTTAATTGAATTGAGTAGTTGAAATAGGTTTAATCATTGGAAGCTCTATGTTCCGCGAGTGTATAAACGGCTAAACGTAGGGTTGGGCATAGGGTTATTCGAACTACACAACCGGTCCAATTCGAACTGATTCGCATACAAATTGGGGGGGGTGGTTATTAAAACAACAATGATTCATCCCACTAATTTGGGAGCACTAATTGACCATTAATGAGGTGAAAATTCAAAAAAAAAAAAAACACACACACACACACACAAGAGCAAAACATCCCATCATGTGAGACCCACACCACTTTAAGGCTATTAATGCTCCTCTTTTTAGTGGTCTCACTCATTTTTTTATTAAAATATTTAATAATAAAATATAAATATTCAAATATAAAAAAAATAAATTTTAAATAATATAATTTACAAAAAAAATATAAAAAAAATCATTTAGATATTTTTAAATCTCAAATTATTTTGATTCAATCTTGGAAAAAATCATTTAATCAAAAATTTATTAACTACTTTATGTGTTTATGTGCGTACAATTAGAACTTGTTTATTTTTCAAATTAATTTTAATAGAATCAGTTGACTATTCCGACCTCTTTTAATGGGACTTAAGGCTTGATTTTGTTTGGTTTGATTTAGAATCAATTGACTAATAGTAATTTCAAAATTGAGTGAGTAAAAAAAAATTTTAATTCAATTATTGTCTAAAAAAATTATTTAAATTTTTTTTATGTCTGAGATAAAAAAATTCACCTTGTTTTACTCTAATTTTTTGAATTTTTTTTTAAATTGAAATTTTTTATTTTTAATATATTATTTGATTTTTAATAAATTTAAATTATATAAATTATCATTTTGAGTATAAATTTATTTTTTTATATAACTTAATTGAATTGAAAAGTTGAAATAGGTTTAATCATTGGAAGCTCTATGTTCCGCGAGTGTACAGACGGCTAAACGTAGGGCTGGGCATAGGGTTATTCGAACCACACAACCAGTCCAATTCGAACTGATTTGCATAGAAATGGGGGGGGGGGGTGGTTATTAAAACAACAATGATTCATCCCACTAATTTGGGAGTACTAATTGACCACTAATAAGGTGGAAATTCAAAAAAAAAAACAAAATACGAGCAAAACATCCCATCATGGGACCCACACCACTTTAGGGCTATTAATGCTCCTCTTTTTAGTGGTCTCACTCATTTTTTTTTATTAAAATATTTAATAATAAAATATAAATATTCAAATATAAAAAAAATAAATTTTAAATAATATAATTTACAAAAAAAAATATAAAAAAATCATTTAGATATTTTTAAATCTCAAATTATTTTGATTCAATCTTGGAAAAAATAATTTAATCAAAAATTTATTAACTACTTTATGTGTTTATGTGCGTACAATTATAACTCGTTTATTTTTCAAATTAATTTTAATAGAATCAGTTGACTATTTCGACCCCATTTAATAGGATTTATGGCTTGATTTTGTTTGGTTTGATTTAGAATCAATTGACTAATAATAATTTCAAAATTGAGTGAGTAAAAAAAAATTAATTCAATTATTGTCTAAAAAAATTATTTAAATTTTTTTTTATTTCTGAGATAAAAAAATTCACCTTGTTTGACTCTAATTTTTTGAATTTTTTTTAAAGTGAATTTTTTTATTTTTAATATATTATTTGATTTTTAATAAATTTAAATTATATAAATTATCATTTTGAGTATAAATTTAGTTTTTTTATATAACTTAATTGAATTGAGAAGTTGAAATAGGTTTAATCATTGGAAGCTCTATGTTCCGCGAGTGTATAAACGGCTAAACGTAGGGTTGGGCATAGGGTTATTTGAACTACACAACCGGTCCAATTTGAACTGATTCGCATACAAATGGGGGGGGGGTGGTGGTTATTAAAACAACAATGATTCATCCCACTAATTTGGGAGCACTAATTGACCATTAATGAGGTGGAAATTCAAAAAAAAAAAAAAAACACACACACACACAAGAGCAAAACATCCCATCATGTGGGACCCACACCACTTTAGGGCTATTAATGCTCCTCTTTTTAGTGGTCTCACTCATTTTTGTTATTAAAATATTTAATTATAAAATATAAATATTCAAATATAAAAAAATAAATTTTAAATAATATAATTTACAAAAAAAATATAAAAAAAAATCATTTAGATATTTTTAAATCTCAAATTATTTTGATTCAATCTTGGAAAAAATAATTTAATCAAAAATTTATTAACTACTTTGTGTGTTTATGTGCGTACAATTATAACTCGTTTATTTTTCAAATTAATTTTAATAGAATCAGTTGATTATTCCGACCTCATTTAATGGGAGTTAAGGCTTGATTTTGTTTGGTTTGATTTAGAATCAATTGACTAATAGTAATTTCAAAATTGAGTGAGTAAAATAAAAATTTAATTCAATTATTGTCTAAAAAAATTATTTAAATTTTTTTTTAATTTCTGAGATAAAAAAAATTCACCTTGTTTGACTCTAATTTTTTGAATTTTTTTTTAAAGTGAAATTTTTTATTTTTAATATATTATTTGATTTTTAATAAATTTAAATTATATAAATTATCATTTTGAGTATAAATTTATTTTTTATATAACTTAATTGAATTGAGAAGTTGAAATAGGTTTAATCATTGGAAGCTCTATGTTCCGCGAGTGTACAGACGACTAAACGTAGGGTTGGGTATAGGGTTATTCGAACCACACAACCGGTCCAATTCGAACTGATTCACATACAAATGGGGCGGTTTAGTTACAATGCGGGCCGATGCAGTTTGGAATATGGTATGATTGCGGGTTGTGAGCGGGTTGCGGTTTAACCCGCATCTACAAGAACCCGCCTACACTTAGACTTTTTTTTTTTTTTTTTTTAAATCTAGACCATTGTTTTTTTATTATTGCATTTTGGATGAATGCAAAAGTTAATGAAGAATTACTTTTAGATAAGTTTAGGATTTTGAATGATTTTACTTTAATTGTATTGTTGAGTAGTAAATACTGAATGAGATTAATGATCTAGTTTAGGGTTTTCAAAGAGGTGTTTGTGTTAGTTTATGATTTTATTTAAAAGTTTAGGATTTTGAATGATTTGTTTGTGTTAGGAATTAATTTTGTTGTATTTTTAATTTTATAAGTTTTAATTCATTAATTATTAATGTTGGAGCATTTTAGAAAATGGGGAGAAAATTGCCCAAAATAAATATTTACAAAATAGGGAAGAAAAAAAAAGGCTCCAAAATAATTTTTTTTAGAAAAAAGTTGTAAGGCCCCGGTGTCCCACATCGGTAATGGAGGGAGAGTTCCTGGGCTATAAAAGTAAAGACCGGGACCCTTATACAGCATCGAGGCCTTTTCCCAAGTAGTGAAATCCCTATTAGAACTCCGCGGTTAAGCGTGCTTAGCCTGGAGTAGTTCTAGGATAGGTGACCCCCTGAGAAGGACAAATTCGTGCGGACGTGGCCCAAAGCGGACAATATCGATGACGTGTGAAGGGTCGGGGCATTACAAATGGTATCAGAGCCGACTCTCCGGAGTACCGAGTGTGGGCCCCTGGCGTCGCTCGGTGTATGTGGGCGGGCTTGCGAGTTGGCGAGCTCTTTGAGGGACGTCTTGACCTTATGGGGGGTGGATTGTAAGGCCCCGGTGTCCCACATCGGGAATGGAGGGGGAGTTCCTGGGCTATAAAAGTAAAGACCGGGACCCTTATACAGCATCGAGGCTTTTTCCCAAGTGGTAAAATCCCTATTAGAACTCCGCGGTTAAGCGTGCTTAGCCTGGAGTAGTTCTAGGATGGGTGACCCCCTAGGAAGGACAAATCCGTGCGGGTGTGGCCCAAAGTGGACAATATCGATGACGTGTGAAGGGTCGGGGCGTTACAAAAGTCCAATCCACAAACCGTCCTCAACCGGGCGCACATCTACGAACTTTATCTGCATAAACAGCAACCCGCACTGTAGACAATTACGGGTTGAATTTTTCCCAAACCGCATACATGTGGGCAAGTCCAAACCGATCCGCAAACCATCCAAAACCGAACTGCGACCACCCCTAACTAGATGGCAAAGATAGGTTTAAAAATTCTTTAATAAAGGATGCTGTCACAATAGTAGTGGGTCAAATAGGGAAGCCAAAAAAAAAAAGGAAATAATTTTTCTTAAGGTCCCTAATAATAATAATTTAGAGGATAAAAGACATCAAAAAAAAAAAAGATGATGCCTCAAGTCTCTCAACTAGAACGTGCGCTTTTTATTTATTTCTTGGACCAAAATACCCTTCACAATAAATCGAGAAAACTCAACTAGATTCCGACGACTGAGTTCCAGTCTTGATATTCAACCATCTTCACGAGCAAGAGAAGAGCAGAATTAGGGTTTCACAATCATCTTCAATATCGACATTAGGGTTTCATTATCTTCTGCGAAAATCTTTTCCATTCCTTCCTCACAAATTTTTTTAACCCACTTTTACTGTTCATCTTCATCACAATGCATCTTCATCTCAAGGCATATTAGTTCATAATTAGGGTTTCATCCTCACTCTAGTAAGTTTTTCTACAATCCGACGAGTTTTTCTCTGAAAATACAGTTAATTGCATTTTATATTAGCATTTCATTAATTAGGGTTTCATCCTCACTCTAGTAAGTTTTTCTACAATCCGACGAGTTTTTCTCTGAAAATACAGTTAATTGCATTTTATATTAGCATTTCATTAATTAGGGTTTCAATTTCGTAACAAAAGCTACGTGAATTTGAAAAATGTTGTTATTTCTCTGCGTTTTGAACTTATTCTTGAAGATTGTTGTATAATTTTGTCTGTAAATTTCTCTGGCATTTGCTTGACCTATGCTTCTTCAAAAATCAAAATCAACTTCATTGTCAATAACAAAGAATGAAAAATCAATTTCAAAAATCAAAAACAACTACACTAAACTAGCCTCTCTCTTACATTGATCAAAACTGAAAACAAAACCTAATTCAAAATATACTTGAAAAACTAATATGAAATTGGAATCTTTACATACAAATCAAATGAAAAAATCAAAAATTTATACTGATTATTAAATTTATCTGATTCAACTCCACTAAAAATCAAATCAACACGACTTCAACTCCTACATGATCAACAACTACAAAATCTCTAGAAAATCTCCACGAAAATCTGCATCATCAAGTTCTCCATGAAAATCTCCATCGTCAAATTCATCCCAAAGTAATCTCCTACAAAATAGCAATATAATTTTCAGTTTCCAAAATTGAAAATCACATATATTATAAAGAAGGGTAAAATAGGTATTTTGTAACCTAAAATAACATTAAGGGACTTTAGGCATTAAAAAATATTATTGTGAATTTCTCTTCATACTAAAAATTGAATAAGGATCTTAGATCAATTTTCCCTTTTAAATTATTACTTTTGAAATATTACTTATCCGACGTCTTACTCTATCTTTTTAAAAATTCATAGTTCATAACCTAGTCTCCTCATCTTTTGTAAAGATTAGTTTGACAGATTAATTTGATCAGATTAACTTCTTCTTCTTCTACTTCCAATCATTATCAACCAATAGTCACACGATGCCATTGCATAAGGATGATTTTTCTTTATTATCTCTATTGTATATACTAAATGATTTTTCTTTCTTTTCTATGATTCCGGAGCCACAAATGGTTTCTTTTTACAAGTTCTAATAGGTTTGTCACTATTAATTTTGTATCTTTTATTTTATTACTTACTTTTTAACATAATTTTATTTAGCTGCAGTTTTACTCATGTTTTGAATTATCATTTCAGCCCAAAATACCTATACTAAAAATTTAAGAATATTTAAACTCTGTTTTTTTCAACGTAAAATATTTAACACAAAAAATAATTTTTTTATCTAAAAAAAATATTTTTGTTTTTTTCGTCTGGTTGACATTTGAAACAAAAATATTTTATTGCCTAAAGGATAAATTTTGATTCAATAAAATGTCATTTATGACTTTTTAGTGAGTTAAGATATTATATAGGGTGAAGCACCAATTAATTCCAAAATGCGATCTTATGAATTGTTTAGCCATCCCTTTTTTCTTATGAACCCAAAGGTCCCATTAAAGTAAAAATTACATAAAAGGGTAGTCACTTACATGTTTAGATTTAATTTTCTAATGATAAAAGTGGATTTCTCTAAATGCAAAATTATACATCTGGACAATTAGCATTATAGAGGTTTTTGATTTCCCTCCCAAAACAAATCCCACATTACGAAAAAAATATATATAACACTCCAATAAAGTAACACACTAACGTAACACTAACATAACATCCAATGTAAAATACTAAAAAATTCCTTAATGCACTTTTCCCAAACGTAACAACTTAATGTTCCAAAAGAATTCATTAGTGTACTTTTTCTAAATGTAACACATAAAAAAAAAATTCTTTAGTGTACTTTTTCCGAACGTAACACTCCAATCAATGTAATCTCAAACGTAACACTCCAATGTAACACACAAAAATACTAAAAAATTTCTTAATGTAATTTTTCTAAACATAATACTCACAATTTAAAAGTATACATTTGCTCAAAACTTACTAAGGAATTTTTATACTCATTTTGGAATGATTTGAAGAATCTTACATCCTTTTGGAATGATTTGAAAAATCTCATATCCTTTTTTTGGAGTGTTACATTGGATTGTTACGTTTGGAAAAAGTATACCAATGAGTTTTTTTGTGCGTTACATTGAAATATAATACTAAAGAATTTTTTTGGAGTGTTATGTTTGGAAAAAGTACACTAAGAAAAAAAATTGAGTGTTACATTGGAGTATTACGTTTGAGTGTTATATTGGAGTGTTACATTTTGAAATTATATATTTGTCCAAAGTTTGCTAAGGAATTTTTGTACTCCTTTTGAAATGTTTGAAGAATTTCACATCTTTTTAGAATATTTGAAAGATCCCTATTTCAAGTCATTTTTGTACTTTTTTTGAAATGTTTTCCAAATAAAAAATATTCTCATATAAAAATTCATCCCAAATTTGATTATCATAGCTTGTGTACATTATTTTTCTAGCACAAAAGAAAAAAAGAGAATGAAACATAATAGAAATAAAGGTATAACCGTAAATTTAATTTTTAAATAATATATTAAATCTATCTTTCCAAAATCAATGAAACTAATTGGTTTATAAAAAAATCTTTCGGACTAAATGGATCATCATTCCTCAAAATGGGATTTATAGGTAAATTTCCTATTTGAAGGGGTTAAATATGTGGAAAATATAGTGAGTGAAAATCAACATTGCAAAATTTTGACTTGCAAAATTTTTAAAGGTAAATCATTTTTAAAAAAATAATGTAAAAATATTTTCTTTAAAAAGTATTTTACTTACTGTTTGTATAACTAAATAATAAAAAATGAGTAAAATATTTACATCAAAACGGACAAACCTTAAAATTATTTGATTTGAATCAATATATTGCGGCATACTACTTTGATAATGCGGTTGGAAGCCTCTATCAACTTAGCTTGTCCAAAATAATTATATGTTAGATTAAAATTTGAATGAAATATAAAATATTTTTCATGTATTAAAAAAATTAATTAAAATAATAAATAAAAATATTTTTCAAAATTTTTAGATTTAGAAAAATAAATCTACTTTGGCTAATTATGAAATAATTAAATTTATTTTAGGTGGGTGAAAAAAATAAATTACATTATGTGTTTTATAAATTCAAAAAATCATGTAACATTAAGTTCATATTTTTTTTATAGCTTTATAAAACTCTCAAGCTTATAAATAACTTTTTTCATGAAAAATTAGTATTAAAAAAAAAGTGTAAATACAATATAAGTTCAATTATTTTTAAAAATCTCTTCCATGTCCTTTTTCTTCTACAAATTTAGGATTCGTTTGAGAAGAACTAATTTAACTTGATTTTTTTAATTTTTGACTAATTTAACCGGGTTAAATTAGCTTCGCAATTCTCAAAACAAGATGCTGTAACAAATTCTGGGCATGTGGGCCCTAGGTTCATTCAAGATGCTGTAACAAATTCTGGGCATGTGGACCCTAGGTTCAAAAATGAAAGGGCAAATTACACTTTACCCTCTTCAACTATCATCAAATTTTTTTTTTCTTCTTATCTCCTCTTGTAGGAGTCCTCTCTTGTCACATACAAGGATAACTCTCCTGGTGTGGAGGTTTTCTGATTTCGAGTGTAGGTAGGAAGTTCTAGATCGTGCTAATGGCGGAGTCTCTCTTTGATCTGGCGAGGTGACTCGTATTGACAGAGGAGGAGGAAGCGGAAGTGGTAGTGGAGGATGTCCATCTTCAACCTACGGAGGCAAAAGCGGGGCTTTGTCTGGTGGGTAAACTTCTTACTACGCACCCATTCAATTTTGAGGTGCTGCGGACTACATTGACTGCGATTTGGAGAGCATCTAAAGGGATCTAGTTCAAGACATTGGGTGATAACTTGTTTTTGATCCAGTTTGGTCATATTGTTGATAAGAAGAGAGTGTTGCTAAATGGCCCATGAAATTTTGATAAACAGTTGGTTATGTTGAAAGAGTTTAATGGGGATTTACAACCGTTGGACATCACCTTCTCTACTATGGCGTTTTGGGTTCATGTATCCAATCTTCCTCTTATTAGCATGGCACGGGATGTGGGGGTTTTGCTGGGCAATCAACTCGGGGGTTTTGTCGATATGGAATATGGAGATGGTGGTATTACTTGGGGACGAACTCTCCGCCTTCGGGTAGAGATTAATATTGCCAAACCACTAAGGCGGGGATTGAAATTGACCTTATCTGGGCGGGAGTCGGTGTGGGTTACGCTTACATCTGAGAAGCTCCCAAATTTTTGTTTTCATTGTGGTTTGCTTGGTCACAGTGTTCGCGACTGTGCGAACAAGATTTTGGGAGGTGAGGAGGAGGTTGGAGCACCGTTACAGTATGGGACCTGGCTCTCTGGCAGAGCCCACACGAGGACGGAATCAAAGGGACTACCATTTTACTCAGGGGAGGAGGAGGGAGGCTGAGGGGAGCTCCAAAATGTTATCGGAGGATGTGGAGGTGCAACAGTGTGGTCACGAGGATGGCTCGAATCATAGCTTTGTTCCGGTGACAGCCACGAACCGACGATCGGAGCAGGCCACTCTAGGTAAGGTCAAATCTAGTAAGGTTCAATCTGCTCCCCCAAACATAGGGATTGCAAGTATATCGGCGGATTTGGGGGCCTCATTGGGCGGATTTGGGGGCCTCATTAAAAAGGTCATTGTCCCTTTGCTTGCCGAAGTCTTGTTATTAGCTGATGTCATTACTCGCCGGAGTCCCTTGCCGCCTAGCTTGTTGAACACACTTTGTCATAGTCTTGTCTTTTCAATCAGTCACCTTTTTAAGTAGAGCTAACCAACCGTTGCCACGTGTCCGGGCTGAGTGTTAAGTTAGCCGGCAAGCCTAAAATGTATCATTTTGTATCAAATCTTTGTTCTTGAGGAGGGAGAAGCTCTAGAAGGAGAAGGAGGAGTTTTAGAGTGAGAGAGTAGATAGCAAGCTTGATCCTTAGAGTTCAAATCGTTAGATTCGAGTATTGAGGTTAGAATCTTGATCAACTCTTGCTGTTCTTATTGACCACCTAGCTGCATTGCATGATTGAACTGCTCGCATGCCATGCATTGATTTAAAGTTGGTTTTAGAAAGAGAAAGTTAGTGTTCATGAGTTCTTGAAGTAAAGCCTTGTTTGATTCGAAAGTTTGCAACAAGTTACATGTTTTTGTGTTTGTTTTTGTAAGATCTTCTAGTATGGGTACCCAGGTCCATGTTTTCGAACTCATAGCATGAAATCTCAGATTTTATAATAATAAGTTATGATCTTGCATTCATCTTCTTCATGACCTTCATGTTCATGTTCTTCATGTTCTTGAGCAGAGGGAAACCCAGATTTTTCCCGACTTCATTTCCTTGAATGTGGCTAACGGGACCTCACCTCGGCGGGGAGGTGTGGGACCTCGACCAAGACCTGGTTGGTGCCCAGTATGTTTCCCCGAGATGGGAGATAGTGTTTTATTTTGATTTGACTTAGCATCTGAGGAATGCCGAGATCATCTGCATGCATGTGAAACTTATTTGGAAGTGCATTCAACAGATTTCTGCCATGTGTTTGTAGGACTTGGACTTGCCTTGACCCCGACATTTGAAGAAATAAGTGAGTGGTATTTTAATAAAGTTATGTTACAATGTTTTAAGAAAAGTCTTGTTTTGCTTTGTTTTGGAAAGTATTTGTAAGCATGACTGAATATCCCTATTTGTGTATCCAACATTATATCTTGTTTTGATGACATTCTCGGGAAGTCCGTATGTGCTAGGGGACTATAAGCATTTGTAGCACAAAGTTTGGAAGTCCGTATGTGCTAGGGGACTATAAGCATTTGTAACACAAAGTTTGGAAGTCCGTATGTGCTAGGGGACTATAAGCATTTGTAGCACAAGTCCTTAGTGTCTGGGGACTATAATGCAACGACATCATTGCTTAGAGATCTCTCTTGTCTTGTCTTGCCTTGCCACTGACGGTTTTACCGCGTGGGTTTGTTGTCCGGAATGTCATCTCTTGTATTATATTGAAGCTAGTAAGCATCCCTTGAAGCTTTGGAAGATTTGATAGATGAGCTTGATTTATTCCATGTATCGTTTTGTTAAAAGATCTCGGATGTCATTCATGTAAACCCTTTATTATTTATACCATTCACTGAGTATCTAAGCTCATCCTCTCTATATATATGTAGGTGATGAGCAGGGTGGCGGCGACGCCTAGATGTGTTTGCCGATGTGTTTTTGGATTCGTGTTTTGCAACATCTTGAAGATCATGCTTCTTAGTTATTTCCTTGTATTTTGTATTTGATGGCTGAGAAGCCTTTTGGTCAAGATGTAATTTTTGTACTCCATTTTGTTGTATATAAGCTATTGTAAGATGTATGTCATTTCATTTAACTTAAGCACTGCTCTTATGGACTACTTAGCTTTTATTTATTGCTTCCGCATTTGTAAGCCCCATATGTTTACTTTGATTTGTGTGTGTGATCTTGTAAGTGGCCTTTGGTAGTCTCGAATTACTGGCCATCATGGCACCATTCTACTAGGGGCGGGATGGGGTCGTGACAGCTGGGGTGGGCTGGACTATGATTTGAATGGGCCTGATGTGAGGAGGGGTTTGGAGGTGGGACCTATTGGGAGGATGGGGGAAAGGCTTGAGGGGCAGACGCTTGTGGGCTTGGGGGATCAGGATGGGCCCAAGCATTGTGGGTTGGTAGGGCCAAATGTGGACTCTTTTGTGAGCCCTGAGATTAATATGGGTACATCTTCTACAGGCCCACTAAAGGTAGGGAAAAAATGAAAAAAGTTGGCACGTAATATTACACCACTGGGGGAGCAGAGGGCGTTACCCGCTGGTCGTACGAAGAAGCCTGTGGGGAAGAGGGAGAGAAGGCTTCGTAATGAGTCCTCGGGTTCTTCTGATGTCAGTAAACGGGTGAAGCTTTCTAAGGGTATGCTACAACATGGATCATATCTCCAATTAACGGTGGAGGCTGCTGGGCAGCCCCGCCGATCACGATGAAATGCCTCAGTTGGAACAGTCGTGGGCTTGGGAACCCGCGAACAGTTCGAAATCTTCAGCTTTTGTTGAAGGAACAAGCACCTGATATGGTCTTTCTTATGGAGACAAAGTGTGTGTCGAGCAAGATGGAGTGGCTTCGCTGTAAACTTGGTTTGGCTGGGGGTTTGTTTATCGATAGGATGGGTTTTTCTGAAGGGTTAGCATTGTTCTGGAGGACAGGAGTGTCAATGTCTATCCATAGCTATTCAAGTGGGCACATGATGTTGTTGTGGAGTCGGACGTGGGGATTGGAAACTGGCGTTTTACTGGGTTCTATGGTCATCCGGAAGTTGCGAAAAGACGGGATTCGTGGGAGTTGCTTCGTCGCTTGGGTGGTTTAGATAATCTACCTTGGTTGGTGGTGGGAGATTTCAACGAGATTTTGTTGCCTTCGGAGAAGTTGGGTTTGGGAGACTGAAGCAGAGCCCAGATTGACGCCTTCCAACATGCTCTTTCGGATTGTTCGTTAGCTGATTTGGGATTTTCAGGGCCCTGTTTTACGTGGTGCAATAATCGGCCATCTAGGTTGGTACGTGAATGATTAGATCGTGGAGTGGCTAATGATGTTTGGTTCAGCATTTTTCCGAAGGCTAGGGTGGTTCACCTCACTTGTACGACATCGGACCACATGCCAATTCTGGTTGACTTGTTGGGGCCGAAACTGTGTCAGAGTGGGCAGAGGTGGAGACAACATATTTATCGTTTTGAGGCGATGTGGCTCCATGATGGTAGATGCGAGGAAGTGGTCAAAACTAATTGGGTTTGTGCTCAAGAAGGAAGTATGGCTCAAGAGGGAAGTATGGCTGGATTACGGTTTACTATGGAGAAGACGGGTTCTTGCTTAACCCGGTGGGAGAGGACTACGTTTGGTCATGTCCAACAATTATTGCAGTCTAAGTTGAATGAGGTGCGGCGTTTGGAGGGTCTGTCCGTGCTCTCTCGGGACGAGTATGGAAAGCACATGCAGTTATGTCGTGAGATTGATGGACTCTTGGAGAGAGAGGAGACTTTGTGGTGCCAAAGAGCGAGAGCGAATTGGCTGAAAAAAGGCGATCGGAATACCTCTTTTTTCCACTCCAAAGCGTCGCAGAGGCATAAGAAGAAGAGGATTGATGGGCTTCAAGATGATCTGATAGATGGTGGTCTACACCAGAAAATTTGGAGCAGATTGTCGTGGGTTATTTTGTGGAGTTGTTTGTTTCGGGGCAACAGCGCGATATTGGGGAAGTTTTGGATACCATTCAAGCTGTCGTTCCGCCTGAGAGGAATGTAGAGCTAGCTCAACCATATACCGCAGAGGAGGTGTCATACGCTTTATTTCAGATGCATCCTACGAAAGCCCTGGGCCTGGATGGCAAACCAGCGCTATTCTATCAACGGTTTTGGCCGATAGTTGGGGCACAAGTTACATGGGCGGTATTGGGCGTTCTTAACGAAGGCAAGGTGATGACGGCTATGAATGACACATTTATTGTGTTAATTCCAAAAGTGAAGACACCCAAACGGATGTCTCAATTTCGGCCAATAAGCCTTTGTAACGTGGTCTATAAGATTGTAAGCAAGGTGTTAGCCAATCGAATGAGGAAAATATTACCCGAGATCATATCGATGAATCAAAGTGCTTTTGTGGCGGAGCGGCTCATTAGTGATAATGTGCTTGCTTCATTCGAGATATTCCATTTTTTGAAGAATAAAAGGCATGGAAAAGAGGGACATTTCGCCTTAAAAGTCGATATGAGTAAAGCATACGATCGGGTTGAATGGAGGTTCTTACGAGGGGTCATGGAGAGGATGGGTTTCAATCAACATTTTGTGGATACAATATTACATTGTATCTCCTCTGTGTCATATTCGGTCCTTATGAACGGTAGTTTGACGAAGAAATTTGTTCCTACAAGGGGGCTGCGACAAGGGGACCCGCTATCTCCGTATTTGTTAGTGTTATGCGCGGAAGGTCTTTCTTCTTTAATTAAAAGAGCTAAAGGAGAGGGTAAGCTTACGAGGGTGGCGGTATGTCGAGGTAGTCCACGGGTGTCTCATCTTTTATTTGTGGATGATAGCTTGTTGTTTGGAGCTGCGAACATGCAAGAACTATCAGTGGTTCAAGATATATTAGGAAAATATGAGATAGTTTCAGGCCAGAAAATTAATCTTGAGAAATCGGCTATCTGTTTTAGTGAGAATGTGGGGATGGATATTCAAGCGGGTTTGCGGAATGCGATAGGGGTTGGTAATGTGGTGGATTCTGGAAAATATCTCGAGTTACCTTACATTATGGGCCGATCTAAACGAGGCATATTTAATTCTGTTAAAGATAGAGTTTGGACTCGGTTGAATGGGTGGAAGGAAAAATATTTATCAATGGCTGGTAGGGAGATATTGCTTAAATCGGTGGCACAAGCTATTCCAACGTATATTATGTCCTGCTTCCAGTTGCCTGATAGGATTTGTGAGGATATTGACTCTATGGTGCGTAACTATTGGTGGGGTGAGAGGGAGAACAAGCGGAAAATTCATTGGAAAAATTGGCGAACATTGTGTGACCCAAAATGGGTGGGTGGGTGGGATGGGGTTTCGTAGCTTGAAGGCCTTTAACAAAGCATTGTTGGCCAAACAGGGGTGGAGGTTGGTTTCGGTGCCGGATTCTTTGTTGGCCAGAATTTTGAAGGCTAAGTATTACCCTCACACAACGTTTCTTCAAGCTAATGTTGGGTCGAATCCCTCGTTCACATGGAGGAGCATTTTTAATGCAAGACCTCTTTTGGAAGCGGGGTTGAGATGGCAAGTGGGAGATGGTCGGTCAATACAGATTTGGGGTGACAAGTGGGTGTCGCGGCCTCATTCTTTTCGGGTTTGTTCACCACCTACACCACAGTTACAGGGTGCTTTGGTTAGCGACCTCATCGATGTGGATAGGCATTGTTGGGACGTCAATGTATTGCAAGAGAATCTCTTGGAGATGGACGTGGAGGCAATCCAGCAAATCCCTCTTTGTTATTATGGCATTCCCAACAAGTTGGTTTGGCACTATGCGAGGAATGGGATGTTTTCGGTTCGCTCAGCGTATCATTTGCAAATGAATATTAGTGGTCGGGAGGTGCGCGGGTCTGGGTCTGATGTGCAAAATGTTATTTGGTTTTGGAAGCAAGTATGGAGCCTTCGCATTCCCAATAAGATTAAGGTCTTTGCGTGGAAGTGTTGTTCCAATATTCTACCAGTTAAATTAGTTCTTCGGCATCAGCATATATTGCAGGAGAATAGGTGTGATGGATGTGGGGATGAAGCAGAAACGGTAATGCACTATTTATGGGATTGTATGAGGGCACGGGAGGTCTGGAATCAAAGCCCGATATCGTTTGTGCTTGATCATGGTGTTGGTGGTGACTTTATGGGATGGGCATATGGTGTTGGACGTCGGACGGATAGAGTCACACTGGGTTTGTTTTTCGCCCTTTGCTGGGGGTTGTGGTCATCACGGAATCAAGCACTTTTTAGTAATGTCATTCACTCGGCTGCTGCGACAGTTCAGATGGTGTGTGATTTAATGCAAGATTTTGAGCGGGCTCATTCCAACGTGCGTGGTATTCCAGTGGCTCATGGAATTGCGAAGTGGAGACCGCTGATTGGGGAGATTCTTAAAGTGAACTTCGACGGGGCCATGTTCATGCGGCAGAAGGCCTGTGGGGTAGGAGTGGTGATTCGTGATCTCAATGGCGTACCTATTGCAGCTTTATCAGAGCAAATTCCGCAATGGATGGAGGTTGATTGTATTGAAGCTTTTGCTGCTGTCAAGGCTTTGGATTTTGCAGCAGAGTTGGGCTTAACAAACATTCAATTGGAAGGTGATTCCCTTACTGTGGTCAAGGCAATGCGAGAGGATGGTCATCTTAGTGTTTCGTTTGGTCATTTTTTACAATATGCCATCGATCGTAGTAAGCAATTTTCGAGCTTCTATGTCTCGTACACGCGACGGAGTGGCAATGTTATGGCTCATCATTTGGATCAAATGGCTAAGGAGGATCCGGAGAAGCGAGTTTGGATGGTTGGGGTTCCTGGGCATTTAGTGTAGGTTTTGTTGAGTGATGTTTCTATTTTGTAGGGGGTCATGACCTCCACTTTCTAAAAAAAAAAAACTATCATCATTTTTTACTTCAAACTAAAATTTGATACCCTTTCATCTTTTGAAAATTTTCAATTTAACATTTATGTATTCATTCGGTTAATAAAACTGTCTAAAAAAGTGCATATAATATGCATATGTCATATTTATAATAGATTTTTAAAAAATATTTTTGTCTTAAATATGACATGAGCACTGTACATGTACATTTTCTATCAATTTTGTTAACAAAATAGATATATAAAGGCTAGATTAAAAATTTTCAGAAGATGAAAGAGATATACATTCTATCAATTCTTAATTTGAGGGGATAAAGTGAAAAATGGTGATAGTTGAGGGAGTAAAGTATAATTTGCCCAAAATGAAATTTACAATTCATTGAGAAAAATTTATACAAAAATAAAAAAATAATAATAATAAAAATATAAAAATGATGTTGCATTTTTCTAAATTAAAATTACTTTTATTAGTGTTTTCTTTTAAAAGTTATCTTTCATCGTGGATCTCAAATAGTCAATTCTTATAGACATTAATTAATTTTCTTAGTTAGTATTTAAATTTTTACTTGTTTATTTTATTTTATTTTTTTGTCTTTACTGAATTCGTTTATAATATACTAGCAGTAACATAATAGTCTTGCATAATAAAATATAAATTTATGTTAAAAATAAAAGGTATTTTTAGATTTACAATAAAATCATTTACAATCAAATAAACTTAGCTATTTTCATGACAACCACACTTGAATTTTTTTTTTTTTTTTTACTATCTTATTATTAATGGTGCAATCTAAATGTTAAATAACAAAACACATGCTTTATAACATAATTGATAAATATAAAAAGAAAAATATAAGGTAAATTACAAAAATTGCCTCACGGTAAAACATAAATAATTTCTTCCTTAAAGTTTTGTAATAATGACCTATCTTATGCCAATTCACCCAATCTATAACAAATCATAAATTATTTTTTACCCTTTGAAAATAATAAATTCAAAAAATTAGAAAATATATATTTCAAGCTCAAAGCCTCACAACATTTTTATTTATATTATATAATATTACATTTCGTAAATATATATTTTTTTGGTATAATTATATAATTATATTTTAATATTAAAAATTATTATACTATGAATTTTATTTTATATTTTATATTAAAAATTATAAATTACTACGAATATGAATAAGGGCAATATGATTATTTAATATCTATTCCCGAGGGACTTATTTTCTAATACCATCGCTTTTACCTCACTACCAATCCCATGGTGAGAGGCCTATACAATGGTGTTGAGACTCATAGTCCTTTACCATAATTTCAAAATAAACAAAGTATTAACAATATGAACATACTATGAAACTTTAGTCCAAACCTTACTTCTTAAAACGAACAGGCCTTTGGGTTCGTTTGGAATTTGACTTGAATTTTTGACTTTTTAACTTTTTGGCTATTTTAAACGAGGTTTTTAGGCTATTTGACTTTTTTAATTTTTGTGAGAGAAAAAATAAAATGGTTATGATTTAAACATAACATTTTATCTTATTGAGCTAAAAAACTTATTTTATCTTTTTATGACTATTTTAGTCAAAAAGTCATCATTATGACGGCTAACCATCTAATCCATTTTACAAACAAAATATTCAATAATTTCTAAATTAATTTGAAATGCACAATTGCCTTAAATTGACAAAAAAATATTCAAATAAAGGGCATGTGAATAAAGATACAATAACAAATCGTTTTCAACATACAAGTCAACATTCTATATAACTTTCCACCTTGACAAGTATTTATAATTGAAATTTTTTAAGAAGTGGAACATGATATAAAGTGTAGATGTACAAAGTTTAAAAACAAATATGGCTTCTTTTTTTTTTTTTTTTTTTTTTTAAGGGGAAATTTCAAATTAATGTATATGTAACGCCTCAAAATAAATATAACAAACCCATTTCATGAGCGGAAATATAATTAAATTAACGTACTTTCATTCATCAGAGTTGATATACATGAGAGACAGATACAAGAAGGAATGAAAGTTATACAAATAATCATTTGCCTCAATGGCTTACATCTATCAAAATCATTGTTTGGTTACAACAAAAAAGAGTCTAACTCAACACAATTTAAAGCCATTGGCTATACGAAAATAAACACAACAAAAATAGAAGCTCTTGCTCTAAATCCTTCCAAGCCACTGCCTTGACGGAGGCATATCACCAACACTTGAAAATGATTTTTTCCAAATAGGGTAAGTTAAAACCCAGTAGAAACAATCTAGCACAATATATGAGATTTAACAAAGATATAAGTAAAATGCACAGATTCAATGCTCAATGATAGAATCTTTCTCAACTCTTCTCCGAAACCAAGTTATGCCAAACTTATATCTTAATTCATTTTATCCCAGTTCATTAGTTATTGTAACGCCCTCAAAATAATACATAAAACCCATCACTAAAGACATGAATTGATACAAGAGAAATCAACTATTTCTATTCATCAAAGTAGTTCTTACAAAAGTATTACATGTTAACAACAAAAGTAAATGCCCTACAGGCTTACAGCTTTCCAAGTCAACACTTGGTTACACACAAGAAGAGTGCTAACTCTATACAAAAGAAGCCCTTGGCTTGATATACATGTAATACAAACAAAATAAACAAAAGAGTCTTCAACTCTTATCATCATCATCCAAGCTATGTCCTTGGAGGTGGCATGCTACCTGTACCTGAAAATGATGTCCCATATAGGGTGAGCCAACGCTCAGTTGAGATATGCTAAACACAGTATGAGCAATAACTAAGACATTGGCAATTGATAAATGTTCAATTCCCATAAATCAATTTATAACCCATTTCCACTTCATGACCACTATGTTCATGTTTCGTTTCATTTTCCACTTCTTATCAACTTGACAATTTACATCAACGGCTCAGAACCTGGCCAATCACTTATATGAGACAGTGACTCATATTAAACGTTTCCTATTTTACAATAGATAAACATAATAGTTGTGTCAACACCTCAACAGATAAGCATACAAGCTGTATCCACTTTTCAACAGATAAGCATATTAGCTATATCAACACTTCCAATGATAAACATATGAGTTGTATCAACACTTCCTTAGATAAGCATATAAGCTGTATCAACACATTATCTGACAAGCAAATGAGCTATATCAGTGGAGTCCATCCCCTATCTCCTCCCAAACAACATCCGGTTTAAAGGTCCATCCCCTATCTTCCCCTAAACCGTGGAGTACATCCCCTATCTCCTCCCACACACACAAGGTTTATACACACAAGTCGTATACACCATCAATCAATACATAACGTTAATGTATTCTGTCAACCGTCATATTCTATGACATATCCAATTGATTAGTTTTAGTTTCTCTAATCATCACGCATTGTCTACAACAATCAAAACTACCCTCCACCGGTAGCCCAAGCAATTATTTCTAAACAGATAATAAGAGTTCCAACAGATAAAATATCAATGCTTTCAAAATGAGCGATTCATAAATCCAACTCTACCATTCTAACATATAATGAGTCAATTCCATTATTTCCAACTCAATCCCATATAACAACACTTTTCCCAAATTAATTATGCCAATTAATTTATACAACAAACTAGGGTTTTCTACCCCATTTCCCAACATTGACCCAATGGTCTATATATCAACAACCAACAACAACCTCATTATTTTGAAACCCAAATTACACATCTTAGAGTCAAAATAACAAAACCCCCTTTTAACATTTTGAAACCCTAAGTCCCAAAATCACCCCACTTCAACACTTTATCAAAACAACCAAAAATCTATGTCAAAGACTATAAGAGTGAGTAGGAATCCCTACCTCAAATTTCGGAGCCCAAGGAAGAAGATGACAAAAACGAAAATGCTCCAAATCACAACTTTTTGGGATCAAAAGATAGCCCTCGACGATCAACAATTTTTTTTGTAAAGGCCAAAGGTGAGCAAACAACTCCTACTAGATCAATACCTAGAGAGAAGGCAAGGTTCTAGAGAGAGAGGCTCAACAATGGAGTTTTGGAAAAGTAAGAGAGAGAAAAGGATGTGAAAAAGTGGTTCAAAAATTCGGATCTTGGCTTTATATAAAAGTCTCCCCGCTCGAGCGTGGAAACCCCCGCTCGAGCGTCACTCACAGACTCCTGCTTGAGCATCAAAAATCCCGCTCGAGCGGCGGATACACACTTGCAGAACTTTTTGCTGAACCAGGTCCCCGCTTGAGTGCAAAACTCCCCGCTCGAGCGTCAAAACGCTCGCTCAAGCATCCAACACTGTGAAAGAAATACTGGGAGATGGAGAATCACGCTCGAGTGTCAGAACTCCCGCTCGAGCGTCAAAAGCTCCGCTCGAGCGTGAAGGCAAAAATCTGGGCAACTACTCTTGGTTTCTAAGTTCAACCAACCTGTAATAAATTTGCCCAATACATCCTATAACTCAAATACAAAGTACGAAAGGATATAAACAAGATATAAGGAATTACTAACATCTACGAAAACAAGTCCGGATCACCGTACACAAGGGGTAAAACCCGGGATCGCTATAGTTATACCCACTCCACTTAATTAGTCAAACAAAGGATACACCCCACAAGTCTCCAACCAATATTATTATCATACAAATACATTCACTTGCCATTTTACGAAAATTTTGTCCGTGGGAATCAGCACCCATCTATATGTGCGATTTTTGGGACTTTCACCCTAGACATACAGGCCAACTTAATTTAATGGAGTCTATCCTATTTTCTCCTCTCAAACATAGAATGCATCACATTTCTCCTCCCAAATATCACACATATACAATGTATACAACTTATAATCATATTCAATGATAACGACTAAGTGATTAGTTTCAATTTGCCTAATTCTCATGCAATTTCTACAACAATCATAGCTATCATCTGCCGATAGCCCAAGACAGATATTTCTAAACAGATATACAATCTTCATAGCAGATAAACTATCAAACTTCCATAGGTGAGAGATAATACATATCCGACTACACCATTCATATAAACAACCTCTCAATTCCACACTTTCAATTCAAATTTTATTATTTATACAAAATAATCATTTGAGTCGTTTTAGGGCAAAACTTCCATTTTTTCCCGATTTCATCCCAAACATCAAAATATATCATTCTAACCCAACACAAGCTCATAATTACTCTCATAACCATTTCCATAACATTCATTTGAAAATTCCTCTTTTGATTTTGAACCAAAACCTTCGGTTTGTTCAAAATCACCATAAGTTCCAATATTTCTTACACATTGACGAATAACTAAGTTAAAACTCATAGAAGAGAGTAGAAAGTCCCTACCTCAAAGTTAGGAGATGAACAAAGCAAGGTGGAACCTTTCACAATGCCGAAACCAAGTTTCAATCGGATCAAAATGGAGTTCTTAGAATGCTCTAACTTTTTCTCAAAGACACTAGGGTAGAAAACCAAATGGATCTCGGTTAAAATGTAGAAACAGAGTGAGTTTTAGAGAGAGAGAGAGAATGCCGATCTAGGGTTTTGAGAGAGAAAGAGATGAAAAGTAATGAAAAAGGAGGCTACTACAAACTGATAAACGCTCAATCTGTTCGAGCGCAAGAGTTGATGCTCGAGCGTCAGACACAATAATTTATTCCGCTCGAGCGCAGGAAGTGAAGCTCGAGCACAGAATACACACATAATCTAGTAGTTTTGCAGACAGATGAACATCGCTCGAGTGCCATATTGGCTGCTCAATTGTCCACCCACTCGAGCATAGAACACACTCTCCTAGTAGTTTTGCAGACCTGTAAAAAGTTCATAAAATCCGCTCGAGCGTAAGAAGTGCCGCTCTAACGGAAGAGCAAAAATCTAGGTAACACAAGGTTTGGAAACCAAACAACTAACCTGTTCCAAACACAGCCACTACAACCCAATAGTCAAACTCAAGCAAGAATAAGGGGGAAAAAAGACATAAATAACATTCAGAAATTATAAAACCCGAGTCTAGAATACAAGATGGGTCGGGTCATATAGCGATTTCAATTTTGACCCAACCCTGGTTGTATCTCGGACTCGGGTTTAATGGTTTCATATTGTTGTTTACACCTTGTTTCCCTTGCATCTCCTTAAGTTTGGCTTTTGGATTGTTGTGGTTGCGCTTGAAACAGGTTGGTTGCTAGTTTCCAAACTATTGTCGCCTAGATTTTTTGTCCTCTACTCGAGCGGGATTTGCGAACTCTCAATACTTTTACAGGTCTGCAAAATTACTGAGAGAGTGTTTTCTATGCTTGAGTGACGTTTCCTATGCTCGAGCAGCCCTTATTGCGCTCAAGCGTTGGTTTGTTGTCTGCAAAATTACTAGGAGTGTGCATTCAGCGCTCGAGCGTCATTTCTTGTGCTCGAGTGGAACAACTTATTGTGTCTGACACTCGAGCGTCACTTATTGCGCTCGAGCAGACTATGCGTATATCAGTTCGCAACAACACCTTTTTACATCACTTTTTAACATCCATTCCTCTTAAAACCCTAGATCTAAGAGCCCCTCTCTCTAAAACTCTCACTCTCTCTACATTTTTATCTAGATCTAATGGTTTCTCTACGCTACTCCCTTTGTTAAAAAGGTAGAGCATCTCTGGGCTATATTTCTATCCGAATAGAGTTTTGTTTAAGTATCTTTGAAGTTTCCTCCTTGCTTGCTCGATTTCTAACTTCGATGTAGGAATTTTCTACACTCTTCTATTAATTTTAACTTAAATATTTGTTGATGTGTAAAGAACATTGGGACTTAAGGTGATTTTGAACAAACCTAGGGTTTTGGGTTAAAATCAAAATAAGGGCTTTTGAATGAACGTATTGGAAATGGTTTTGGGAGTAGCTATGAGTTTGTGTTGTGTTAAACTGGTTGATTTTGGTGTTTGGGATGAAATTGGAAAAAATGAAGTTTTGTCCTAAAATGTCTTGAATAATTATTCTATATAGATAATGAAATTGGTATTGAAAGTGTGAAATTGAGAGGTTGCTTACATGAATAGTGTAGTTGAATTTGTTTAATCTCTCACACATGGAAGTTTGGATAATTTATTTGTTGTAAAGATTATATATCTGTTTAGAAATACTTGTTTTGGGCTATCGGTGGAGGATAGCCATGGTTGTTATAGAAATTGCATAAGTATTAGGTGGATTGAAACTAATCTTTTGGTCATTATCATTGAATGTGATTATGAATTATATACATTGTATATGTATGATATTTGGGAGGAGAAATGGGATGTACTCCATATGTGGGAGAAGAAAAGGGATGGACTCCATTAAATTAAGTTGGCCTGTGTGTCCAGGGTGAAAGTCTCGAAAACCGCACGTATACATGGGTGTCGATTCCCTCGGATGAAATTTCTGTAAAATGGTAAGTGAATGTATTTGTATGATATTAATACTGGTTGGAGACCTGTGGGGTGTATCATCTGTTTGATTAATTAAGCAAAGTGGGTATAAATAGTGAACTAGGATAAAATGAATTAAGATGTAAGTTTGGTATAACTTGGTTTTGAGAGAAGAGTTGTGAAAGATTTTGTCATTTAGCATTGAACCTTTGTATTTTATTTATATCTTTATTAAACCTCATATATTGTACGAGATTGTTTCTACTGGACTTTGACTCACCTTATTTGGGAAAAACCATTTTCAGGTGTTGGTGATATGCCTCTGCCAAGGCAGTAGCTTGAAGGGATTTGAAGTGAGAGCTTCTATTTTTCTTGCATCTATTTTTGTATAGCCTAGGACTTTAAATTGTGATTGAGTTAGACTCATTTTTGTTGTAACCAAGCAGTGACTTGGAATGATGTAAGCCATTAAGGCAATAATTATATGTATAACTTCCATTCCTTGTTATATCTGTCTCTCATGTATATCAACTCTGATGAATGAAGGTATGTTAATTTAATTATACTTTCGCTCATGAGATGGGTTTGTTGTATATATTTAAGGCACCTATTGATGTTTCTTGAATAATTTGTAAACAAAAATTTTGAATTTATAGGATTATGGATAATGCACCTTCATGAGCTGTGCCAAAAAAAATATATAAAAATAATTTGGTTGGAATAAAAAATTACAGTTATTATGATGTGTCACATAATTAATCAGAATCCCTTTGAGAACTGAAATTATTATTCGTTTGGCATTGGCTACGGTAGCCAACTTTTTTGTGTTAGGACTTTTTTAGCCTAACTGTTTTAGCCTCGTTTGGTTTTTGTTTTTGGGCTTTTATGACTTTTGTGAGAGAAAAAAAATGTAATAATTATGGTTTGGATGTGACATTTTGTCTTATTGGCTTATATAGTCTATTTTGTCTTTTTATGCTTTTTTAACCCCAAAATGTTTACCAAACGAGGACTAAGATTATAGAGACTTTGTGCATGATTACCTTTAAGGACATTATTTATGATTTGAATTTATAATTTTTTATGTATCAATGTGAATAACTCTTATGATCTTACTGATATAAGCATAAATCTTATCCTTGAATCAACCCAACTTATGAATTTTTTTCTTGTTATACTTAAATATTGTCACATAAAAGTGTTATAATAGTTCATAATCAAATACTACTTGAAATATAATTAAAGACCCGATGCATCATTTTAGACATGACCAATAACATAAGAAATTAGCAAAGACCTTTTTGATTAATAACCAAAACAATACACCATGAGTAATAACAAAGTTATAATTTGTATATTATAAAAATTTTCGTTATTTTTATTTTTTTCAAAAAAAATAATATTTTGATATAAGTGAAATTCATGATTTTAGTAAATTTGATTAACACAAATAATAATTTGATTTTAGGTTGAGAATACATTTTTTTTTTTATAAAAAAAACTTTGAAAAAATTATTTTTACGAGCCTTTTACATGGAATTACACACACAGTGACAAAAATTTTCATCAATCATTAACAAATCTATTTGTATTTTACTTTTAATCGTTGAGGTAGCGTTTGATTTTGTTTTTAAAACATGATTTGAAACCAAAAAAATATATATATTTGGTTAATAAATTTTTAAAATACAACTCAAAACTCAATTTTCTCTCTCCTCTCTCATTCTCTCTCTTTTTTTTAAAAAAATTTTAATAAATACTCTCTCATTCTCTTTTTTTATTATTAATAAATCAATCAATCACTTTTTCTCCCTCATTGCTCAAATTCTTCATATCAATCAATCAAATTTTCTCACCCATTTATTTAACAAAATTTTTTTAAAAAAAACCTAAAAATCATCCGAAAACTATTTACAAAAATCATAACCAAACAAATTTTCAACTTTCAAATTTTTTTTCAACAATTTATCTTTTTAAAAACAATTCAAAACTCATCTAAAAAACTAAACCAAACCAACTCAAAATTTTCTACATATAAAGTATTAAAATTCAAAATTAATTTTTTATTTTAAAAATAAATTCTCGTACATCGTACGAGTCACCTACTAGTTAATTAATAATGAGATTGAGATAAAAAAAAGTTTGGGGGTAGAAATTAAGATGTAGTATTCTCTTCAAAATAATAATAAAAAAAGTATAAAAAAATCAACATATATAATTTCGAATTATTAATTTCAACGTCCACAAAAAGTACAAATTTTCAAAACAGAGAAAATTAACCAATGAGACAAGCTACACCAAAAAAAGAAAAAAAAAAGGAAAAAGAAAATGGAAACCAAAGACGACAATCAGATAACAATAATAATATGTTATTTTGAATTTGGATTCCTAAACCCCAGGCTCTTGCTGCAACTGGTAAAAAAGAAATCATGAACTGCATCAGAGAATTGGCAGCCCCTCCTCCCATTCTCATCATTTTGTCCAAACAATCAAAATAGAATAATACTATATGCATTAATTAGTATATTAATAAATGATATGATATGATATAATTTAAAAGATTTTTGGTATTTGTAATGTGATTAATGAGTAGGATCAATAGTGATGTTATAATTAGTATTGATACACTAATTGATACGTGTAACACCACCGATGAAAATAAGCTCTCTTGTAACAAACAGCCCAAAGCCCAAGAGAATTGCCACATCCGTACATTTCAAGATTTCTAATCTCATGGGTTTCATGGTTGAACTGTTATACCCACAGTGGTGTATGTAAATTAAATGTATAAATTAAGTAAACAATAAAATAAAATAATTCAAAAAATAATTATATAAATTATTTTTCCAAATTAAATGCTTACAGAAATTAATGTTGAGACTTGTGTTGGACACAATCTCCTCAAAGTAGATTTCGCCCTCACTTCGGTACTTCGAGTTTTAACCAGCATCTACTTCCCCAGATGCAACGACTAACACTTAATTTTACAGCACTATAAAATCAAGTCTGGCGAACCAAACGATGTTGTAACTCTTTCTTTTTATTTTCTTAAAAATAAATGCAGAAACAGATACATGGGCAACAGAGGACGAACAGAAAAAGAAATGGAAGAAGTCTGAAAATTTTTGGATACAAAATGAATTACTGGAGCAAACTATTTATAGGCAGATTGGTGGCTATTCGAACAGGTGCCAACAGATAGGCAACTATTCGGATAGATTTCAACAGATAAAAAATCTGTTTGGACTGTTTGGATAGTTCCAGATCTGTCCAGGAAGGATTCAACAAGTTCAAACCTGTTCGGGTGGGTTAGGAACTGTTTGGGTGAAGGAAAAAATTTTGGACCAATTTATTTTGAAACCAAAATTACAAATAAATAAATAAATTACAAATGTTTTTGGCCCAAAAAGATAAGTATTGGGCTGGACAAGCCCAGCCCAACCTCACACCATGCACCCGCGCCCAAGCCCAGCCCAGCTCACTCGAACAAGCGGTGGCGGCGCGCGCGCGTGTTTTTAATTTTGGATCCAATGGGTCTAACCCACTTTACCCATAACCTCACCCTTCCACAAACTTGGGTACCCCTTGGGGCCCATCCCAAGTATCCCAAGCTAAGGTATATAAACCCACTCAAATCCATAAGCCTTTCCAATGTGGGATAAGCACATTTTACAAATGTGTAGGAAACCCACCTAAATCCATTTCCACGAACCCGAAAATGCGCGTTGAATTCTTATTCATCCGAAAATGGTTTTGAGCAACCAAATACACGATTTTATTCACTACGCTACATTAAACATGAACCCAATTAGAAATGTTAAAAATAACACTTGGGTCCCACCTTAATTAATGCTCAAGGTTAGCAAAAAATAAGATTTTTTCAATAGCTTCCAAAGCCATTTTCCAACAATCTCCCACATGAATGGAATTCACGATAATGAGCGTGCAACAAGATGCAGACAAAGAAAATAGTACATTAAGAAGATACACCACATCGAGATAGGTAGCTTTTGACTTTGAACCCCCTCTAGTGAAAGCCTATCGGACTTACTGGCTAACGAGTGGATGTGATGCCTTGAACTGTTCAGCTTTTTGTGTAAGCCAAGACAATAGACTACACATAGTATATCTGCAAATACAGCTTGGTTCTTACGGTTGTGTTCATTTTGGCCCTGAACAACGCCTAATAATTCATGAGTGCTTTAGAGAATTTAGCCTTCTCAATTCTCACAGAACTGGCCCAGTTCACATTCATAATTTCTTATTAAGAGTATTTTGCTATACCCTACTTGGATGTCCAACCTATAAGAATCATTAAAAGCAAAATTTATCCTACTAACGTTGCAGGTATTACTCTTTGTAGACACCCCATTTTTGACCATCCTCAAGACTTGGACGTCACCGTTGGAACACCCGGTGATCATCCATGTTCGTGTTCGTTTTGAGTTCCCGTAGGCCTCGGCTGCGCGCCTTGCCTCAGGATCTCTCAACTAGTTTGTTTTGTGTTTGGTTTTGCACCAAATGCTTGTGCTTTTGCTTTGAGGGGCAGGGAATGGCTTGTTGGCCATCCCCACACCTCACCGGCCTCCCCTTTTCCTCACCGGCCATTCATTGTTGCCACCGGCCATGGTTTTTTGATATCAATGGCCGGTCGGCACTTTATGTAGCCGGTCGGCATTTTGTTTGGCCGACGACCTCTTTTGCTAGCCGGTATGCACCTTTTGCACCCTTCAGGCATGTTGCATGCCAGCTGTGCCAGCTGGAATGCACCAATACTTTTCCCCATACATAGTGTGGCTGTTTTGGCCCTTTTGCACCATTTTGGTCAAAGCTTCTTGAGGAAAAGCTTCCTCAAGAAGCTTCCCAGCTGTCAAAGCTTCCTCAAGAAGCCTCACCCCCTTTACCCCCTTTGACCATTTTTTGTTTGGCTTCTTGGAGAAGCTTCAAGCTTTGTATTGCCTATATAAGGACCCTTCTTCTTCCATTGTCAAGGGTTAGAGATTTTTGAACAAAAAACCAGAGATATACATATATATATATATATATCAGTTATATACATTCTCTCTCTATATTTTCCCTCTCTCTCCTCCCTTGTGTGTGTTTTGTGGCCTAAAAGTGCATTTTTACCTTAGTTTTGCACTAAGACACACACCATCACACCTTACTTCGACCTTGAGGGGCTTGGAGGGTTTTTTCTTGAGTTTTTGGACTGATTTTGATCAAAAGAAAAGGGCTGCATTCGTTGTTCATCAGGGGTTCTTCAAGGGTAACTACTTTACTTTAGTTTCCCCAATCTTGCGTTGGCTTTTGACCTGTCTTGCATGCTGATTTAAGCTTTGTGTATAACTACAAAAATTCTTGTATTTTCATGCTTTAGATCTTTCATTGAGGGTATTTTGTTACTTGGGGTCGACCTCCCCCTCTTAGGCCCCATTTGGCCTCTTTTAGTGCTTTTTCTTTAAGCTTTATTCATCTTGGTGTGTTGGCCTTCTCACCACTGAGATCCAGTAGATTTTTAGTGGTGAAGAAGGAGGTTTGAGGATTTGTGTAGGGGAGGGACACCCCTCTCCCCCATGTCTCTCATTTTTGCATGTTTTGGCTCATAAGGATAGCACGCATGAGTAGTTGCATTTGGTACCATTTCAGAGGTCTTTGGTTGTTTTTGGGTCATAACATACCTCTGTCCTTGGTCAGATTCATGGCCCTTTACATGTATAATACACTTGCTTTGTAATTCTCCATTTTGCCTAGAAGTATGCCATGTGTTTAGCTTAGCATATCCTCATGTTTTGACCTAACTTTGTGAAGTACTTGGCCGTATTTTGTCATGTTTAAGATCTGTTGGCCATTGATTTGGTCTTGTTTAACATGTTTGATATAGTTGCTTTGCATCTTGGCTTGTGAGCCCTAAGGATGTGAGTTCTAAACATGCATTGGTTAGGCTATTTCAGTGATTTGGAATCACTTAGCATGTTATTTCAGTCCCTAAACCATGCTTGTACGCTTGCATTCATTATTTCTCTCATGCTTTGAAGATGTGCCCCCCTTATGCCTTAAAATGTGCATTGTGTATGCCTATATGTTGGGATCATTAAAGTTGCCATAATAGTGGGTTTTGAGGCTCATTTTCACATGCTAGAATTCTATTTTAGGTTGCTTAGTTCATGCCATGTGTGGTCATGAAGAATAGTAGTCTTGTGCTCCATGTTTTATGCCTCTTTACTTGAGTCATTTGGGATGCCCTGTGTACGGGCTTTGGGTCTCATTCTAGCATGTCATGACACTTTTTTTGATTGGTCTAGTGTCCATGTTTTCCTTCTTTAGTATGCTTGTAAGTTGGCCTTCATGCCTTAGTCTTAGGCTTACTAGTTTGCATACTTGTTTTGCATAATTGGCATCATTGTTTTAGTCCACTTTGGCTACTGATTTTGGCATGCTTGCGAGCTATCCATGTTAGTTTAAGTTCATCATCGCATGTTGTTGCGTGCCATACTTGTTTACATGTTTAGGTTGTGTGCCTATTGCATATTAAACACATTGCATATTTGCATGTTTAGAATACATTGAATTTGACATGATTTGTGCCTTGGCTTCATTTGTATGCTTGAGCCATGATTGCATACTTGCATTGCATCGTTTGGCTTGGGGTGTCAAGCCAAACTTGAGGGGTGAGAAGCGTTCATACTTCAAGTGATGCAACATCTCTCAACCCTCAGTCGCCGAAGCCCTTGACTTTAACATGATGGGGTCTTGGTATTCATTTGTGTGTTGCATGCATTTTCATTGAATGGCAAGCTTGACTTCTTAGGTCATCATACCTAATTGATGGCCCGAGGTTCGAGGGTCATGCTCCCTTGAATCCATTGCATGATAGGGAGTGTGTCCGTGCATACATTTGCTTGAAAATTCCATGCCATACACTGCTTGCCCTCTGCTGCTGTCAACTGCAGGTTCTGTAGGAAGTTTTGGCCGACCGACCATATCTAGTGCCAGCCGGCCATTAATTTTTGGCTGGTATACAAAAGGGTGGCCGGTGGTTCCTCCCATTGTCCGGTGGTGTTTATACTTGGCCGATGGTATTTCCTAACATCTATAGAACATGTCCCAAGACTTTTGCAGTCTTCAGAGAAGCAGAGCGGTGTAAACAGAGGCAGTAGTGGCATGGTACGGGTTTTCCAGGCGAGACGAACTCGAACACGCATCATTCGCGCATTCCAAGGCGGGGCTGTGGCCTTTCCCCTTCTGCATTCACTTTGTTAATTGAATTAGAAATCTTGTAATAATTAATTTAGAATTATTTATTTGGACTGTATTATTCTTTTGGTCCCTCCGAGTGAGGGCATATTTGTAATAAACGTGTGTGAGTGTGTGCATGTCTTCCAACCCCACGTCTTTCTTCCCTTTTATTTACCTACTTATGATGGTAGACTAGGGCATATTTAAATTGGCATACCTTATGCAATGCATGCGTGCATCCATGCATTTGTCTTGCATGCATTAGGCTCGGCACATCATTCTAACTGTATCTATATTTCAATCCCAACTTAAATACGTGTTAGTTGTAACATTTCACATACCATTCTTCAGGATAGCTGAGCCTATTATAATTGCATCTTGTATGTGTTGCATTAGCCATCTTAAAATGAGCTAGGATCATGCATGTGATTACTAACTAGTTTTTGTTTTGGCTCGGAGTACTAGGTAAGCTTTTATGCTTTAGCATACCGTATGCATGTGAATGTTGCCATAATAGCATGATTACCATGAGGCTAGCTGCTTATGTGATATAACTGCTTGAATGCCTGTGGATGGAGGTTGAGTTATTTAAATTGGAACAATGCATTAACGCTATGAGTTTTAAGCCCACCAGATAGTGGCAAAACCATCTTTTCTAAAGCCTACTTGAAAGTGGCAAAAACCAGCAAACCATTTTCAAAACAAACATGAAGTGTTTTGTTCCAATTTAGGCGATTTGGTCTATACTTGTTTGCTACGCGCATAACATAGTAATTCTAGGCTAATAATCGGAAGAAGAGCATATAATGTTTTCAAAACAAGATATCACGGTTAGTAGAGGCCGATCTTCGGATCGGGCGAGAGGGGGTGCTCATAGCTGACCTTCCCCAATCGTACCCAAGCTCTCGAGCCGAGGCAACTTTGGTGATGACGGACACATGGCCTTTGGCACCGAGTCAGGGTTTCCTAAATTCCCCCATAAAAAATATTTAGGTGGCGACTTTGTATCTGGCAAAGCAGTCCATGTTTGTCACTTCTTTCAAAAAATCTATTTTCAAAAAAATGATTTGCCGGATTTGGACTCTTTGGTTCAGATTGAGAACCGTGACACAAATCGAGTCCGAACTGTAGCGAGGCCCCCCACGGGCTTGTTACACTCTTCTTATCATAGAAATGGGTAGGAGTAAACCTCCTTAGTGATACATGAAGTCATCCATAATTCGTTTGTCCCCTTGAACCTTGATCTTGGGATCTCCAGTCGACTAAGTTGGGTTGCCATTGTGGCGACTTTTAAGTAATAATAGGCTTTAATCCCATTTCCCTTGATAAATAGTACACTTGCTCTCTAGGTAGCCCTTTAGTCAATGGATTCGCAATATTCTCCTTTGACTTTACATATTCTATGGAAATTATTCCATGTGAGACCAAATGCCTAACGGTATAATGTCTTCGACGAATGTGTCGAGACTTACCGTTATATATATGATTCTGTGCCCGTCCTATTGCTGCTTCACTATCATAGTGTATGCATATAGCTGGCACAGGTTTAGGCCATATTGGAATATCTTCTAAGAAATTACGAAGCCATTCTGCTTCTTCTCCTGTTTTATCTTTCTTCTCCTGTTTTATCTAATGCAATAAATTCAGATTCCATTGTCGACCTTGCTATGCATGTCTGCTTGGAAGATTTCCAAGAGACTGCAGCACCTCCTAGGGTAAAGACGTATCTACTAGTGGATTTTGAGTCTTTAGTATCCAATATCCAATTTGCATCACTGTACCCCTCAAGTACTGATGGGTATTTGGTATAATGAAGGCCATAATTCTGGGTATGTCTTAGATACCTAAGTACCCTAATTATCACTTTCCAATGATCGGAACCTGGATTATTTGTATACCTACTCAATTTGCTTACAACATAGGCTATATCTGGCCTTGTGCAATTCATTAAGTACATCAAGCTTTCGATTATTCGAGAGTACTCTAATTGTGATATGTTTGCACCTGTATTTTTTGACAAATGAAGACTAATGTCAACAGGTGTTTTAGCAGGATGGTCGTCATGCTTTCCAAATTTCTCCAGAATCTTCTCAACATAGTGAGACTGAGATAAAGCATATCCTTCGGATGTTCTAGTAATTTTTATTCCTAGAATTACATCTGCTACTCCCAGATCTTTCATGTCAAACTTTTTGTTCAACATTTTCTTTGTGGATTTAATCATGTCATTATTGCTTCCAATAATGAGCATGTCATCCACAGAAATACAAACTATGACATAGGCTTTGTCTATGCTTTTAACATAGACGCATTTGTAACATTCGTTTATCTTAAAACTATCCGAAAGCATAGCGTGATCAAATTTTTCATGCTATTGTTTCGGGGTTTGTTTTAATCCATAAAGGGATTTGACAAGTTTACAAACCTTTTTCTCTTGGTCGGGAACTTAAAACCCTTCCAGTTGTTCTATATAGATTTCTTCATCTAACTCGCCATTCAAAAAAGCTATTTTAACATCCATTTGATGTATTTCCAGATTATACAAAGTTGCAATCGCAATCAACATATGAATAGATGTTATTCTTGTCATTAGTGAATAGGTGTCAAAATAATCAAGGCCTTCTTTCTGCCTGTATACCTTAACGACAAGCCTAGCCTTGTATTTATCTATTGAACCATCTGCTTTCATCTTTATCTTGAATATCCACTTATATCCAAGAGTGGAAGATCTACCAGTTCTCAAGTATGATTTTGCAGTATTGATTCAATTTCATTATTTACAGCCTCTCTCTACAACGGAGCTTCAGGATTTGACATTGCTTCCTTGAAGTTTTGAGGCTCATTTTCTAGCAGGTATGTCAGAAAATCTAGACCAAATGATTTAGAGATCCTAGCCCTCTTACTGCGTCTAGGTTCATCTGATTCATTATCATTGTGGTCTTCACTGCTACCCATAGCAGTATCAAAAGTTATTTTATTTGAACTTTTCTCTTCAGTTTCCTTGCATGGAAAAATGTGTTCAAAAAACAATGCATTCCTTGACTCAATAATAGTGTTTACACGCATATCAGGATTTTTAGATCTATGAACTAAAAATCTATATGCACTACTATTATTTGCATAACTAATAAACACACAATCAACGGTCTTTGGTCCTATCTTAGTCGTTTTGGGACTAAGGACTGCTACATTGGCCAAACACCCCCACACTTTGAGGTAATTGTAGATAGATCGTCGACTTTTCCATAATTCATAAGGTGTTTGATTGAGTTTCTTGTGGGGTACCCTGTTGAGGATAAAGTTAGCAGACAAAATCGTCTCCCCCCACAAGTTCAGAGGTAACCCTGAACTAATCAACATGGCATTCACCATCTCTTTAAGAGTTCGATTATTCTCTCAACAACTCCATTTGACTGAGGATAATAGAGTGTAGTCATTTGGTGAATGATACCATGTTCAGAACAAAATTCCTCAAATGGTGCATCATACTCACCATCTCTATCATTTCTCATTATTTTAATAGTTTTGTCAAGTTGATTTTCAACCTCAAGTTTATATTGCCTGAAAGCTTCTACAGCTTCATCTTTACTTCTCAATAAGTAAATATAGCAATATCGAGTGCAATCATCAATAAAAGTAATAAAGTACTTCTTACCTCCTCTAGTTTGAATAAATTTTAAATCACAGATATTTGTGTGTATTAAACTTAGAGGTTCAATACTCCTTTCAACTTTGTTAAATGATGCCTTAGTGAGTTTTTCCTCAACACAAATCTCACATTTATGATTAGGATCAAATTCTAAGTTTGGTAAACATTCTAAAGCAACAAGTTTATGCAAAGAATTAAAATTAATATGTCCTAATCTACCATGCTATAAAAAAGAAGACTCAGCAATATAAACAGAAGATGTGTTCTTATTATTAAAAGCCAAATTAGGTACAACAGTTATTACATTAAGCTTAAAAAGCCCATCACTCATGTAACCTCGCCCTACATACATTCCACTCTTGGAGAGTACAACATTATCAGATTCAAAGACTAATTTAAACCCATTTTTGATCAACAATGACCCAGAAATCAAATTCTTGCGAATCTCTGGCACATGCAGTATATTATTAAGAGTAAGTTCTTTCCCTGAGGTCATTTTCAACACGATCTTTTCTTGTCCTTCTACAGTTGATGTAGAGGAGTTTCCCATAAAAAGTTGTTCTCCACTTTCCACTACTTTATAGATTGTGAACATCTTTTATCTGCACAGATATGGCGGGTTGCTCCAGTATTGTAACAACCCCGACTTATGATTAGCTGACTAACCATAATTAATTATGCTTAATAAGTAACTAAGATGAATTATGAATTAATTGCATGTGTGTTGCATTATTTTTGTTTTTATCTATCTCTCGTAGGAAGATCTGTTTGTGTTTCCGTCTTATTCTATGAATTGCAAGCCTTATAGGCATTCGATCACGAAATTAACATGATATATGTGTTACTTGGAATTTTTAGGAATTTATGGTAGGCTTAATTGAAATTCGATTCGGAACAAAATAATTAGAATAAAATAATTACTATTGGCTAGCCCAAGATGGAATTAATTAATCTTTACTAATCAAGCCTATATAAGGTTAATGAGAGTTCTAGATTTCTTTATATACGCACACTCCTTCATCTTCTTTGGAAAAAAAAAACGTATAAGAGAGAGAGAGAGAGAGAGAGAGAGAGAGAGAGAGAGAGATTGAAGCCAAACATTAAAGGAAGAAGAGAATTAAGAAGGAAATAGAAGAGATTGAAGGAAATTGAAAAAGTCTAGCTCCAACACTTGTGAACTCAAGGTTAGGTAGGAAATTCAACTCCCTAATTATGAATTTGAATTACTTAGTGCAAAAATTCAAGAGAATTAGAAGATAAAGCATGAAAATTAAATTAAGAATGTAAAATGAAAGATTACTTCATGCATGCATGCATAATTCATGAATTATGAGTTAATTTTCAATCAATTCATATATGCAGGAGGACATTTTTGTTAAAGGTTGAGAGCTCATTATAGTTTTGCATTTATAATCCCAAATTACTCATGTTTTGAAAGAAAATATTATATATCATTGCATGCATGTTATATACATAAAGTTTCAAGCTTGGTTTTGAAAAATTAATTTGGTTTTGGGCCTTGATTTTGTGAATTGATCTTCATCTCATATTGTTACACAAGTTTCTAAATGTTTTCTCAAGTTTTTGGCCTAAGGAACCATAAATTTGCAGCTTTGGGTTGAATTTGAAGCTTGGAAGCAATTCTGGAAATTCCAAAATTCTGCCTCCACGCTCGAGCGACAACTCTTGCGCTCAAACGACCACCTTTGTTTTTGCACTTCCGCTCGAGCGACCAAAAGTCCGCTCGAGCGTAAAACGCATGCTCCCAGAAGTTTGCGTATTTGGCAGACCACTCGAGCGACAAAAGTTGCACTCGAGTGAGGGCATGAATCTCATGCTCGAGCGAGCAACAAGCGAGCATTGCACGGGAAAATCAAGCAACCAGTACTTTTGTAAAGTTTACAAACCGCTCGAGTGAAGGAATGTGCGCTCGAGCGACCACTTGCATTTTGCATGTCTGCTCGAGCGAAGAAAGCTGCGCTTGAGCGAAACCCCTATTTTCAGCAATTTTTATTAATTGTTTTCGAGTACATTTTAGCATCCTCATTGCATCCTAGGCATTCCTAGACCAAGTACATTTTAAAATGTAGAAACACACTAAGATCGGAACGTAATGAGTTAGATATATTCCAACGTGTGTTTCAAATGTGTATTTGTTATGTGTTAATGTAGGTCACGTGTCGTAAACCGTTTGATTAGTCTGCTCTGTTTGTCTGCATCTGGAGCCATTTATGAGTAAAAACTTCGTGAAGCTATGTTCAACTTTATTTATCTTCTGTATGATGAAATAATATATGTTTTCTAAAATGTTATGTTCTGTATAATAAATGATTGCCCAAATTCTGACATGTATTCGTGGCATCCTTAGCATCATGTGATATATGTTAGCTATTACCCGATATCGGAGGTTCCATTATGGAACGTATTATGTTTGTCATCTGTTACCCATACCAAAGGCTCCATCATGGAGCTCAGCATATCTGTTATCTGCTACTCGGATCCGAAGGTTCCTTTATGGAACTGGTCACTCATAACCACCACATGTTCTGTATCTGCTCTATTAGTGCTAATGGATGTACCACGTATGATTAAGCATGAACTCTGATTTCTGTATATGATTTGAACAAGAATATGAATGTGAATTTGATTTTTGACTCTATGATGGACATCATTCACTAAACCCTTTTACTCTGTTATTATTTACTGTGCTCCCGCTCACTATTTCTATTATGTATGTAGGTGATCAAGCACGTGACCAGGCTCAGAATTGAGGACCTAGCGTATCAGTTTTTTTTGTCAGCCAGCCTTTGTGCCTTCCGAGGAAGTTCCAGATTAAGTCAAGTTTAGTGGCTATGTTTTTGTGAATGTATAAGACTTTTAAGATTTTGTTCCTTTTGATTTACGGATAAGTTTTCTGCTTATACACATACAGAGTGACGTATAAATACTGTCTCTTTTTACATCACTTGTATGTCTATAAAAGTGTAAGATTATCTGTCCCATGTATGTCTTCATAGCTCGATGGACTATGCAAATTTTATATATTTGCTTCCGCAGACCCTAATTGCATGTTATTCTGTTAATAGGCCTTTGGTAATCCAGGGATTACTAACTTGTTACGACACTAAACCTATAGGGGCGGGTTTGAGTCGTGACAAGTATCCACCCATCATTCCTTGGGATTTCCCACCAAATTTTCTTCAGAGATTACTGCAGCAAGATTGATGTCTGCCACTCCATCGGAAAGATAAAAATCCTCGGCTATGTTGGCTTGTGCTGGCTTTTTGCTCAAACTTTCTTCGTCCTTGCGAACGTGACAATCCTTAGCACGATGTCCATCTTTGCCGCACACAAAACACGTGCCTTTGAACCTCTTGTTGAACCCGTTGTTGATCTTACTAGTGGATCCTTGTTTAGGATCATTACCATCATGCTTCTGCTTCTTGTTGTTGAACTTTGACCCTTGTTCATGTTCCGCAACATTTGGTTTAGCCTGTATGACATGGTTTCCTGACTTCTTGTCAGAACCACGGTTGTCTTCCTCAATTCTGATCAATTCTGAGTCGCACAATCAATTCCTCCAATTTCATCTCCTTGGGCTTATGCTTTAGATAATTCTTGAATTCTTTCCAAGATGTTGGCAATTTTTCAATGATTGCCCCCACCTAGAAAGAATCACTAAGAACCATCCCTTCCGCATGTATGTCATGGAGAATTAATTGGAGATCTTGAACCTGGCTAATAACCGTCTTGGAATCCATCATTTTAAAATCCAGAAAATGGCCGACAACAAATTTCTTTGTACTGGCGTTCTCTGTCTTATATTTATGATCTAGAGATTCCCACAGTTCTTTAGCAGTGCCTTTGACACTATACACATTGTACAATGTATTGTCCAACCTATTGAGGATATAATTTCGACACAGAAAATCACCATGTTTCCATGCATCGATTGCGGCAACTACTTATCGGTAAGTTTCTCTCTCATTCAATGCCGGTGCCTTTTCATGAGTGAAGCGAACCAAATTCAATGTCGTAAGATAAAACATTATTTTTTGTTGCCATCTTTTAAAATTATTGCCATTGAATTTTTCTAGCTTCTCCCCATGATTTACCGATATTGTCAGAGTCATCACTGGCACAATAGATGTGGGGGTTAGTGTAATAATAGTCTCAGTATTGTTAGTTGTCATATTTCTAACGAAATAAAAATGTACCAATCACAATTTTATACAAAAAAGAATTTACACACAAAATATACAGAATAATATTTTGTAACAAAATTCCAATGATAAACAGTATATTACTACTATGTTATCAAAGAAATCATTAAACAGTATATTATTACTATTTGAGAAATTAAACAGTATATGACTACTATTTAATTTCCCAAAACAAATTATTTGTCTGTCTTACACAAATAAATTAAAAAAGATAATCTACTTTAAGATTGTTATACCCACAGTGGTGTGTGTGTAAATTAAATGTATAAATCAAGTAAACAATAAAATAAAATAATTCAAAAAATAATTATATAAATTATTTTTCCAAATTAAATGCTTACAGAAATTAATGTCGAGACTTGTGTTGGACACAATCTTCTCAAAGTAGATTTCGCCCTCGCTCCGGTGCTTCGAGTTTTAACCGGCATCTACTTCCCAGTATGCAATGACTAACACTTGATTTTACAGCACTATAAAATCAAGTCTGGCGAACCAAACAATGCTGTAACTCTTTTTCTTTCTTTGCCTAAAAATAAATGCAGAAACAGATGCAGGAGCAATAGAGGACGAACAGAAGAAGAAATGGAAGAAGTCTGAAAATTTTTGGATGCAAAATGAATTGCTAGAGCAGACTATTTATAGGCAGATTGGTGGCTGTTCGAACAGGTGCCAATAGATAGGCAACTATTCAGACAGATTTCAACAGATAGAAAATCTATTTGGACAGTTCCAGATATATCCGGGAAGGATTCAACAGGTTCAAAGCTATAGCGATCCCGGGTTTACCCCTTATTGTACAGTGATCCGGACATGTGTCCGTGGATGTTAATAGTTGAGTATAGTCTTGTTTACATCCTTTTTACATTGTATTTGAGTTATAGGATGTGTTGGGTAGGTTTGTTTCAGGTTGGTTGTGTTTGGGAACCAAGGGTTGCTGTCCAGAATTTTTGTCCTTCGCTCGAGCGAGGATTTGGTCGCTCGAGCGAGAGTTGAGTTTTGTGTCTGGTGGGTCGAGCCAGAGTGGCTTCGCTCGAGTGAGCGATTGCGTCTGGTACTGGACCTGAACACCATGATTTTTGGCTCGAGCGAGCTTTTCTTCGCTCGAGCGATCTTCGCTCGAAGCGGTTTATCGCTTCGGCGTCGCGTCTGCGAACTGAAGGTCGAGTTCTGGCTCGGCGAAGCTTTCTTCGCTCGGCGAAGCTTGGTTGTTGGCTCGAGCGAGGCCTTCTTGGCTCGAGCTAGTGTTTTCTGTGTCTGGTCGCTCGAGCGACCAAGTCTTCGCTCGAGTGAGCCTATTTATATCAGTTCGCAGCAGCAATCTAAACTTCACTTTTTCAAAACTTTTACATCTTTAAACCCTAAATTTGAGAGCCTCTCTCTCTAGACTTACCTTCTCTCTAAGAAATCATCTCCCTAGAGTGTGAATATCCCCTAAGTGCTTTGTTAAAAAGATAGAGGGTGACTTGGGCTTCGATCTAATATGAAAATATTTGGTTTTGGAGCAAGTTGGGTGTTGGGTCTTCATCTCCTTTTGAGCTCAAACTTTGAGGTAGGGATATCCTACTCCTCTTTATGGATTCTGTCTTTGAATTTTAGCATTTTGATGTGTTGGAAGTTGTAGTGTAATTTTGAGAAACTTTGGGCCTTTGTGTAATTTTACAAAAGTTGAGATTTTATTTATAATGAACCTAGAGGCATGTTTGGTATAAAAACATGAGATTAATGTTGAAACATTGATGAAAATGGAACCTTAAGGGTTGTAATGTCAATTATGGAAAAATGCCCTAATTACATTGATTAATTAATTGATATGATTAATTATAAGGAATGAGGAATTGAAGTGGAAATGTTGATTTAAATATCCATTTTGTGCATTTATTTTCTGTTTAGAAATATCTGCTTTGGGCTATCGGTGGAGGATAGTCTTGATTGTTGTAGACAGTGGATGATGATTAGGCAAACCAAAACCAATCATTAAAATGTGTCATTGAGTATGACAGTTGAAGAATACATTAACTTTATGTATTGATTTGTGATGTGTATAATTATTGTTTATATGCATTGTGTTGTGTTGGAGAAGATAGGGGATGTACTCCGCGGTTTAGGGGAAGATAGGGGATGTACCTCTAAACCGGATGTTGTTTGGGAGAAGATAGGGGATGGACTCCGTAGATAGAGCTCATATGCTTGTCTTGGGAATGTGATATAGCTAATTTGCATATCTGTGGAAGTAATGAAATTGTAAGTGGTTAATATGGGTTATTGTCTCATATGAGTTGTGTGGCCAGGTTCTGAGCCATGAATTATGAATGGAGATTAAATTGAACATAGGCTTGAAAGTCTTGGAACTGTAATGTGTTATGAAGGAGTGTAAAAGGGTTGACCATCTATCAACTGTTAATCTTTTAGTCATTATTCATAACTGGTTTAGTATATTTCTATTGGGCTGTGGCTCACCCTATATGGGAACATCATTTTCAGGTACAGGTAGCACACCACCTCCAAGGACATAGCTTGGGAGGCTTGAGGTTGACAGACTTTTTGGTCGTCTATTTCCTTTTGATGTATTACATGTAAATTCAAGCCAAGGGCTTAAGGTGTAATTGAGCTAGTGCTCTCTTTTTGTAACCAAGTGTTAACTTGGAAAGCTATAAGCCCTTATGGCATTTGCTTTTGTTGTTAACGTGTAATACTTTTTGTAATGAAACTGTGATAAATAGAAGGATATGGGACTTTATATATATCAATGCATGTCTATATTGTTGGGTTGTATGTTGTTATTTTGAGGGCGTTACAAAAGCTGTTCAGATGGGTTAGGAACTGTTTAGGTGAAGGAAAAAAATTTTGACCAATTTATTTTGAATCTTGAAACCAAAATTAAAAATAAATAAATTACAAATGTCTTTGGCCCAAAAAGGTACAAGCCTCACACCTCGCACCCAAGCCCAAGCCCAAGCTCGCCTGACCGGCCGGACGGCGATGGCGCACGTGTGTTTTTAGTTTTGGATCCAATGAGTCTAGCCCACTTCACCCATCCACAAACTTGGGTATCCCTTGGGGCCCATCCCAAGTATCCCAAGCTAAGGTATATAAACCCACTCAAATCCATAAGCCTTTCCAATGTGGGACAAGCATATTTCACAAATGTGTAGAAAACACACCTAAATCCATTTCCACGAACCTGAAAATGCGCGTTGAATTCTCATTCATTCGGAAATGGTTTTGAGCAACCAAATACACGGTTTTATTCACTACGCGGTATTAAACATGAACCCAATTAGAAACGTTAAAAATAACGCTTGGGTCCCACCTTAATTAATGCTCAAAGTTGGCAAAAAATAAGATTTTTTCAATAGCTTCCAAAGCCATTTTCCAACATGAACAACACCAGCTCGTTCGTCCAACTTTCAAACAAAAGCTCTTTCTCCTTCCAAAACCCCCCACGGACATAAAACTTCTGGAAAGGGTTTTACTGTTACTAGTTTGATCCAACACCCTTCCTCATCCATCATCCATATATCAACACTATATTCAGAAATCACATAAGTTTGACAAAAGAACAAACCAATAGAATCATTGTACAATGAAAGAGACCCCCATTTATGTTTAGGATTAATAGGCACTTCTATCTCTCTAAACTCTTTTAGCCTCATGTCAAATGAAAGGATCTCATATTTACTACTATCATTACCTACAATACACAACCAATATTATGCTCCATTTACACATGTGGCATACAAAGAATTAGAGATGAAACGGCTTGTAGGTATCGTAAGAAGATCAAAATGTCTCCACGAATCTTTACCTAGAGTGTACAGTGCAACAACATAATAAGGATAATTTATGTCATCACCTAATTCATCACCAATCCTTTCAATAAAGTTGCGAATCCAAATAATCCTGTAATCCCTAGTCAATGGGTCCAACCCAAATCCAACTACATTTACAACGGCATGAAAATTCGGTGGAAAAATTGGTTTGAGTATATGGAGGCGGCAAAACTCTCTCATAGCAGGGTTCTACAGAGCCATACAGTCGCCATTACCATACCGACAATTGTATTCCAAAAACATGCCATCAATGGGGCCAACAACATCTCCCATACATTCTGGGATCTGTAGATGATCAAGATTTTCATGTAAAGGCGGTATGCCAGCAAGTGTTTCATTAGGGAAAAAAGCAATAGCATATCTATCAATGTTGGAAATATAATGATGAACAAGGAGGCGACCATTATTGTTTTCCTGGTTAAAAGTGCTTGGTAATCAAATTTGGGCTTTTAATTAGAATGTAACAGTACCTGCAGACACATTTGAATCGCAACAAGGATTTCACGAGCAGCCTTGAAAGTATCTCATTCATAACATCTTCAGGTAAATTTCAATTTCAATCCCTGTTGCTCAACATTTTACCACCTCTGCTATCAAGAGCCTTATTTTCCTGATGACACAAATATAAAAAGAACAAACATGTTACTGATTTTAGTTGAGTAAAAAAAGGACAAAAAGAAATCTTGTGATGCTCACCAACTGCAACAACCTCAATTGCAAAAAAGATATTGATAATGATTCATCTCCACCAAATAATATAAAAAGAAAAATAGGTTGATGTATCGTATGTGATTTTGAGTCAATAAATCAAAAAATATATATAATTCTATAACATCAAACAATTATTTATCACAATGATCACAGTTGCTCTGCGACACTTTTACCTCTCTCAAATAATGCTTTATGAATCAAATCTTTTTTTTAAGAACGATGACAACAGAACACTACCTAAAAGAAAGAATGAGGAGTGAATTGATAACTTTGAACTCATAGCACAACAGCATCTAAATGTGCATCATAAACATGACATGAGTGACAAGGCTTAATGTTTCCCAAGGCCATTAGTAATTTAGCAAAGTGTTACATTTGGAAAAAAGATGAAATATAATTTTTCGTGAATTCAAAAAAATTGTTAATATTTCTAGAATTGTGAATAATAATTTTTTTTTTTTTTAAAAAACAAAAATAAAACAAGTTCACTTATAGAAAAATATGGAATCTCTCAGGAATAGATCGAGAGATTCTAAAATGTGGAAATAAATCAACAAGAAAAGGAAAAATAAACCAAAAACATATGAATAGATCGAGAAAAACCTGACCATTCACAGCTAAGAAGCACAGAAAAATGAAGTAAAAAACAAGGAACCACCTTCAAATGATGAAATTGTTAACACTTAAAATGATAGAGAGACAAAGAGAGAAAAAGGAACCTGAAATGCAAAATCAGATGATTGAGCCACGAACAAGAGAGATTGCTTCTGAGAGACTCGTCTATATACCTAATATCTCGACAATATTTCACTACAATTTCAATATGAGAAATTAGTACGCATTAGCCACAATCTAACATAGAAAATAACATTAGTATCAGAAAAATAATATTATAAAAAATGCCCATAACCTGCATAGCAAAAGAAGGAGAGTAATGCTGTGTTTGGTTAGATGATTTGAGTAGGGATTTGAAAAAGGAAAGATTGAAATGTAAATAAAATATATCTACATTTCACCTAATTTCACACACCTCTTTTCAATTTCTATTTCCAAATCCCTCTTCAAATCCTAAACCAAACACTGCATAAATAAAAGAGCTAGAGAGAGAAAGAGCAAAGAGAGAGAGACACACACACACACACTTACCAGTTACTAGGGGTGCTACTCAAGCGGGTTCGGTCGGGTTAGGAGGTTGTCCAATCCTAGCCCAAGCTATGCTAAGACTTGCCTAGGCTTGCCCAGGCCCGAATTGTAATACGAGGTTACCTGTCCAAGCCTGACCCGAGTTAAACCTGAATTGCCTGAGTTGCCCGAATTGTAAATGAATTTCAGTTTTTTTTTTTTCAACTACATTATTAAATTATTTAAATTTGACTCCATTTACATTTTTTTTAATAGAAAATTATTAATACCATCAAAACAAATAATTTATATAATGTAAGAGAGATGCCGCTATAGTAGTCTTTACAATTTATGAGTGAAAATAAAAAATTAAAAAAAGTAAGATTTTATGTTATTTGTATATATAATATATATTCAATATGATTTAATAATCTAAATTACTTTAATATCATGTAATGGCTAATAATTTTTATATGTATATTTAATATTTTTATATATCTATATATGTACATTTCGGGTTGCTCGGGTTGTTTGACGTCTTTGCCCAAACCCGTCCAAATTTAATTCCAGTTTCTGAATTTTTGCCCAAACTCATACCGAATTTGAAAATATCTTGTCCAACCCTAAAAAAATTCGGACTGGGTTTACGTTGCTCAGATTAAGCTTGCCCAAGTTGCACCCCTACCAATTACCAAATTGGTGAGTGGAGGCGATCTGAAAGGATGATCGACGGTGACCGACAAGGCTAGCGGCAACAATCGGCAAGGCTAGTGGCGACGGCGGCGATCAGCAATTTAAGGAGGAATGAAAGGGAGACAGAAAGTTCTTTATAAATATGATGAATGATATGAGATGTTAGGGGTGGATTAGGGATCGTTTGCGTTGATGTATTTTAGTTAAAACTGTCAATAAGGATTAAAAAAAATTAAAATAGGTAATAAAATAAAATATAAATTCTTAAATATAATTTTTTTTAAATAATATATTTTGTAAAAAAATAATAAAAAATATAAAAATTCTTATTTGGAATTATCTTTTTAAATCTCAAATTATCTTAAGTTGATTTTGGAGTAAATAATTGAATAAAAAATTTATTAATTACTTTATATGTATGCGTACGCATAATTGTAACTAGTTTATTACCTAAATTAATTTCAATAGAATCGATTGCAATTTCAAAATTGTGTGGGTAAAAAAAAAATTTAAAATTCAATTATTATCTAAAGAATTTATTTAAAATTTAATTTTTTTCATTTTTGAGATGAAAATTTCACCTTGTTTGTTCCAATTTTCTGAATTTAATTTTTTGAAAATTGAGTTTTTTTTTTAGATTTTTTTTTATATTTCTAATGAATTTATTATATAGATTATCATTTTGAGTATAAATTTATTTTTTTATAAAAAATTTTTTATACATTTTAAATAGAGAATTTTTTTTATATAGGAAGTGCAATGTTATATCTTTGTTATTGCTTCGAGGGAAATTATTCAATACTCCTGGAACACCATGTATTTATACTCCAAGCCAATCACCAATTACTTAGTCCCATATTATTCCCTCATCCCCAACATAAATTGTGGGCCCTTAAGCCTCTCCACCAATCAAAACCTTATGGAGCACCACGTGTCCATACTCCGAGAGTGCTGAATAATCACCCTTTGGTTCGAAGGTATCAATTCATTATTTCTATCATTGGTCTACATTTATAGCTAATTTTCTTTTTCAAATGTTCTTTTATGGCAGGATTTTATTATAAAATAATGGTGAACAAAGATTTTTGATCAAGTGAATTCCTCACATTAAGACAAAGAAAATACTATGAATATTGATCTTCTATATTTATATACAGTATTTTGTCAATCTATCCATCTATCTATATATTATATAAGGAAAATGGAGTTTTTAGTGAGGAACCTTGTAAGAGCTTCAATATCTCATACTAATTTTTTTAATTTTCTTAATTTTAAACTGTAATGCTCCCAAAATAATACAATAAACCAACCAAGGCCATATGTGAATGATAGTAGGAATCAGAGTATAAAGTCCTTTTATTACATGAGATCCAATTATACAAGAGAGTGACATATGCAACTATACATTCATGAGCCTGTCCCTAAATCTATAGCATATATCACAACATGAGTTAGAGCTGGAAGCAAAACACAGAATAAATGCCCTAAAGGCTTACATTTTTCCAAGATAGGTCTTAGTTACAACAAAAGTGGACTTTCAGTCCAATACATTTGAAGCCTACAAAAGTTAAGTACAAAAATAATACGATTGAGCATTCTGCTCCACTGTCCTCCCAAGCTAAATCCTTTGTGGAGGTATATCACCAGCACCTGAAAATAGTTTTCTCCAAATAGGGTGAGCCAAAACCCAGTAGAAACAATGTAACACAATATATGAATGTTAACAAAGATATAAATATGATGCACATATACAATACCGGTGACAAAATCATTTACAACTCGTTTGCAAACCATGCTGTGCCAAGTTTTGTATCACAATTCATGCTATTTTAATCCCTTTTTTTTTTTTTTATCTTAATTCATTTTATCTCACTACATGAGTTATTTCCATTTATCACAAACAACCAAACTGAGGATACAACTCAAAGGTTCTCAAAACGATATGGTCATCACATAAACGCTTCCATTTGTCATTTTATGAAAATTTCGTCCGCGAGAATCGGCATCCATATATACACAACATTTTCGGGACTTTCACCCCGGACACACAGGCCAACTTAATTCAATGGAGTCCATCCCCTTTCTCCTCCCAAACAATAGAGTACATCTCTCTTTTCCTCCCAAGCATCATATATATACAATGTATTAAAACACATAGTCATATTCAATGACAACCGATAAGAGGTTAGTTTCAATTCACCTAATCCTCATGCAATTTCTACAACAATCATAGCTATCCTCCTCCGATAGCCCAAAATAGTTATTTCTAAACAGATATACAATCTATTCAACAGATAAAATTATCCAAAATTTCATAGGTGGGTAATAATGCAAATCCAACTCCACCCTTAACATAAACCATCATCCAATTTCATGTTCCCAATACCAATTTCATTAGTTTATACAAAATAATGATTTGAACCATTTTAGGGCAAAACTCCATTTCATTCCAAAATCCACCCCAAGTATCAAAATCAACAAATTTACCACAACACAACTTCACATTTACTTCCATAACTATTTTTAACACATACATTTGAAAACCCCTTTTTTGGTCTTAAACTAAAACACTAGGTTTGTTCAAAATCACCTCAAGTTCCAAAGTTTCTTACACATCATCAAATAACTAAGTTAAAAGCCATATGAAAGTGTAGAAAATCCTTACCTCAAGCTTAGAAGACCAAGAAAGAGGTGGAGAAACTCCGAAGACGCCAAAACCAAGATTCAATCGGATCAAAACGGAGCTCTTGGAATGCTCTTACTTTTTTTTCAAAGACACTAGGGTAGAAAACCCAATGGATCTAGGTTAAAATGTAGAGAGAGAGAAAGCAGATTTTAGAGAGAGAGAGAGAGTGCCGATTTAGGATTTTGAGAGGGAAAGAGATGAAAAAGTAATGAAAAATGCGGCTGCTGCAAACTGATATACGCACAGTCTACTTGAGTGCAAGAGTTGACGCTCGAGTGTCAAACACAACAATTTGTTCCGCTCGAGCGCAGGAAGTGAAGCTCGAGCATAGAATACAAACATCTAATAGTTTTGTAGACAGACAAACATTGTTTGAGCGCCATATTGGCTACTCAAGCGCCTATTCGCTCGAGCGTAGGAAATGCCGCTCGAGCATAGGAAATGCCTCCTAGTAGTTTTGCAGACCTGCAAAAGTACTGAGAGTTCACAAAGCCCGCTCAAGCGCAAGAAGTGCCACTTGAGCGAAAGAGCAAAAATCTGGGCAACATAAGGTTTCAAAACCACGCAGCCAACCTGTTCCAAACACAACCACTACAATCCAATAGCCAAACTCAAGCAAGAATAAAGGGGAAAAAAACATGAACAACATTCAGAAATCATAAAACCTGAGTCTAGAATACAAGATGGGTTAGGTCAAAATCGGAATCACTATATAAACAATTAAGAAAATCTCCATTGGCTAGTTTTTATTTGATAATCCCACATCGGAAAAAGAAGGAAAAAAATGAGTTATTTTACTTATATGAAGTGAATCTTATACTCTCATCCCACTTAGTGAGGAACCTTGTGAGAGTTTCAATACCTCATACTAATTTTCTTGATTTTTGAAATTTTAAACAATTAAGAAAATCTCCATTGGCTAGCTTTTATTTGATAATCTCACATCGGGAAAAAAAGAGAAAAAAAAATGAGTTATTTTACTCATATAAAGTGAATCTAATACTCCTATCCCATTTAATATTGTAGTGTTGTGCATGTTTCAATTCAATATAGTTTAAATTTTAAAAGTTTTAATTAATTAATTATGACCTAGCCGATTAGGCTAAATCATTTTTGATTTAATTGATTCGTTAGTTTAACCGCGATTTTAACGGTTTTATCAAAATATATTGATTAAATTTGTTTGATTCAAAATAAACTAAAAATTGATCAGATTAAAGATTAAAAGATTGAGATTGCTTGATTAGAAATAAACTTTCCGTCCAAATAATTGTTAACTTTTATGTTATAATCCCCCCAAAAAAAGTGAATCTTAATAATGTAGCATTGTGTATACTTCAATTCAAGACAATTAAATTTTAAAATTAAAATAACAGTTAAAAGTTTTAATTAATTAATTTTTGTATAATTTGGTTGGTCATTTGACCTAACCAATTAGGTTGAACAATTGTGGGTTTGACCAATTCACCTTTTTAATCGCAATTTCTCATATTGATTTTATTAATGTTAAACAATTAAAAAAAAATCATTGGCTAACTTCCATTTAACCATATAAAAATAAAACTCTAATTAATTTATGATTTATTTTATAATCCCACATCAGGAGAAGAATAAAAAACAAAGTTTGTTTCACTATCTATCTATATATTATATAAGGAAAATAGGATTTTTAGGAAGAAGCCTTTTAGGAGTTCCAAACCCTTATTATAAAATTATTGAATTTTCTTAATTTTAAACAATCAAGAAAATTTTCATTGGCTCTTCCATTACCTTTTATTTTACAAGCCCACATCGGAAAAAGAAAGAAAAAGTGAATTATTTCACTTACATAAAGTGAATCTTATGCTCCCATTTATATAAGCAAAAAGAAATTTTTAGTAAGAAACCCTATGATCAATATCTCATACTTATTTTTTCAATTTTCTTAATTTTAAACAATTAAGAAAATCCTTATTGGTTGGCTTCCATTTAACTTTTATTTTACAATTCCACATAAAAGTTTTAATTTTAAAAATAATTTTGAATGCGATTTTGAAACTCTGATAATATTTACTTTAAAATAATTACAATCCTACATCGAAAAAAGAAAAAAAAAAGTGAGTTGTTTCACTTATATAAAGTGTTAAAATCCCATATCTGGAAAAGAAATAAAAAATGAGTTGTTTCACTTATATAAAGTGTATATTATAAATGGAGTTGTAACGCCCTCAAAATAATAACATTAAAACCCATCAATAGACATGCATTGATGTAAAAGATAAATATTCTTCTATTCATCAGAGTAGTTCATTACAATGAGTATTACATGTTAACAACAAAAGCAAATGCCCTACAGCCTTACAGCTTTCCAAGTTAACACTTGGTTACAAAAAGGAGAGTACTAACTCAAATACACATTAAGCCCTTGGCTTGAATTTATATGCAATACATCCAAAAGATAACAAAACAACAAAAGTCTATCTGCCTCTAGCCTCCCAAGCTATGTCGTTGGAGGTGGCATGCTACCTGTACCTGAAAATGATGTCCTATAAAGGGTGAGCCACAGCCCAGTAGAAATACACTATACCAGCTATGAACAATGACTAAAAGATTAGCTGTTGATAGATGGTCAACACAGACACATCCACATATAGCACATTCCGGTTTCATGACATTAAGTCCATGTTACATTTCATTTCCCATTTCTTTTTCAACTTTGAGTTTGAAAACAAGGCTCAACATCTAGCCAAATAACTTAATGAGATTAAAACTCATCTTTAAAATACTTTCGAAATTCATGATGGATACACATTTTAATGCTGTATCGATAACACATAAACCATTTCCACACTTTACGAAAGATACACATTTCGGTGCTGTATCAACATAACATAGAATCACTTCTATACTTCATGATTGATAACGATATACATTTTAGTGCTATATCAAATCAATTCGAACACTTCCATAATCAACACTTGATACACATTGTAGTGTTGTATCAATGTCACACAAAATCCGGTTTAGAGGTCCATCCCCTATCTTCCCCTAAACCGTGGAGTACATCCCCTATCTCCTTCCACACAACACATGTATATAAACATAGATCATATACAATCAATCAATACATAAAGTTAATGTATTATTCCAGTCGCTATATGTGATAGCATACTCAATCGATTAGTTTTAGTTTGCCTAATCATCATGCATTGTCTACAACAATCAAAACTATCATCCACCGATAGCCCAAAGCAGTTATTTCTAAACTGAAAATAAATGCACCAAATGGATATATAATTGACATTTCAACTAGGTGAGCGATAAATGAATCTAACTACACCCTTCAATCCCATACACATCCAATTCCAAGATTTGCCATTCAATTCCTCTTTTCTTCAAATTAATTATACCAATTAATTTATCAATGTAATTAGGGCATTTCCCGAAAGTAACATCACAACCCTAAGGTTCCATTTTCACTAATAATCCAATATTGATCTCATTTCTCTATGCTAAACATGCATATAGGTTTATATAAACAAAACCCCAACTTTTGTAAAATTACACAAAAGACCCAAACATTCTCATAATTACACAACAACCTCCAACATATCAAAATACCAAAATTCAAAGACAAAGCTCATAAAGAGGAGTAGGATATCCCTACCTCAAAGTTTGAGCTCAAACGGATATGAAGACCAAAGACCAACGTGCTCCAAATCCCAAGTTTTTCAAATTAAATCAAAGTCCTCAACCCACTCAATCTTTTTAACAAAGGACTAAGGGCAGAAACTCACCCTAGGTAGGTCAAATCTTAGAGAGAGGACAGGTTTAGAGAGAGAGAGTCTCGGATCTAGGGTTTGAAAAAGAAAAGGGGATAAAAAAGTGAAGTTAAAATCGCTGCTGTCTGCTGATATACAACAGGCTCGCTCGAGCGAAGGATTGGTCGCTCGAGTGACCAGACACAAAGAATACTCGCTCGAGTGAAGAAAGTCTCGCTCGAGCTAACAACTCGAAGCTTCAGGTCTGCAACCCAGAAGCACGCTCGAGCGAGGAAACTCAAAACATATACCTCGCTCGCTCGAGCCAAGAAACATAACTCTCAGGTCAAAATAAGACGCAGACGCATGCTCGAGCGCAAGACCTCTCGCCCGATCCACCAGACACAAAACTCAACTCTCGCTCGAGCGACCAAATCCTGGCTCGAGCAAAGGATCCAAAATAAAGAGCTCGCTCAAGTGACAAACTGCTCGCTCGAGCGAAGGACCAAAATTCTAGGCAGCAACCATTTGCTCCCAAACACAACCAACTTGTAACAAACCTGCCCAACACATCCTATAACTCAAATACAAAGTATAAAAGGACGTAAACAAGATTTAAACAACTGCTAACATCACGGAAACAAGTCCGGACCACTGTACAACAAGGGGTAAAACCTGGGATTGCTATAGGAGTTTTGAAAGAGAAGCCTTCTACAAGTTCCAAACCCTCATTCTAAAATTGTTGAATTTTCTTAATTTTAAATAATTAAGAAAATTTTCATTGACTAGTTTCTATTTACCTTTTAATTTTACAATCCCACATTGGGGGGAAAAAAAAAGGAAAAAGTAAATTGTTTCATTTATATAAAATGAATCTTATGCTCCAATTTATATAAATTATTCAATTTTCTTAATTTTAAACAATTAAGAAAATCCCACTGGTTAGCTTCCATTTAACTTTTATTTTATAATCCCATATTGGGAAAAAAAAAAGAAAAAATGAATTGTTTCATTTATATAAAGTGAATCTTAAGCACCCATTTATATAAGTAAAAAGAGATTTTTTTTTGTGAGAATCCCTATAATCAATACCATTTTTTTTTCTTAATTTTAAAAAATTAGGAAAATCTCCATTGGTTAACTTCTGTTTAACTTTTATTTTATAATCTCACATAGAGGTTTTGATTTTAAAAATAATTTTGTATGAGATTTTGAAACTCTCATAATATTAAACTTTAAAATAATTACAATCTCACATCGAGAAAAGAAAGAAAAATTGAGTTGTTTTACTTATATAAAGTGAATCTTATACTCTCATTTAATATTATAGTATTGTGCATGTTTTAGTTCAAGATGGTTGAAATTCTAAAATAAAATTTAAAAGTTTTAATTAATTAGTTTTGTTGTAAATTGGTTGGCCTTTTGACTTAGCCGATTAGGCTGAATTATTTTCGATTTGATTGATTCACTGGTTTAATCATGATTTTAGTTGTTTTATCAAAATATATTGCTTAGATTTATTTGATTTGAAATAAACTAAGATTGACCTATTAAAAATTGAACGACTGAGATTGCTTGATTAGAAATGAATTTCCTGTCCAAACAACTGTTAACTTTTATTTTACAATCCTACGTCAGGAAAAGAAGGAAAAAAAAATGAGTTGTTCACTATATAAACCTTATGCTTCCATTTAATATTGTAGTATTATGTATGTTTCAGTTCAAGACAGTTTAAATTTTAAAATTAAAATAAAATTTAAAAGTTTTAATTAATTAATTTTTGTATAACTTGGTTGGTTCTTTGTCCTAGCCGATAGGGTGAACCATTTTCGGTTTGACTGATTTACTGGTTTAACTGTGATTTTAACGATTTTATCAAAATATAATGGTTAAATTTGTTTGATTCGAAATAAATTAAATATTGACCTAATTAAAGATTAAATAGCTAAGATTGTTTGATTCGAAATAAACTTCCCGCCCAAAAAATTATTAACTTTTAAACAATTAAGAAAATCTCCATTGACTATCTTTTATTTTATAATCCCACATTGAGAAAAGAAAGAAAAAGTAAATTGTTTCACCGACATAAAGTGAATCTTATGCTCCTATTTGTATAAGCAAAAGAAAAAATTTAGTAAGAAGCCTTATAATTAATATCTCATACTAATTTTTTTGATTTTCTTAATTTTAAACAATTAAGAAAATCTTAATTGGCTAGCTTCCATTTAACTTTTATTTTACAATCCCATATAGAGGTTCTAATTTTAAAAATAATTTTGTATGAGATTTTGAAACTCTCATAATATCTCTCCTTAAAAGTATTCTTTTATAAAATATATAGATTTATCAATAATCTCAATGTTACTCTTATTGCTCTTTAATACAAAAATTATGAGATAATTACGATAATTTTAAATTTGTATTTAAAACTTATAAATTATGAGATAGATTATTATAATTTTAAATTTATATTGTGTCGATTTTAAATTTAAATTAATAGATTGCTTTCCATATTTAGTGGAGATTATTTCATTTTTACTCCTATACTTTTACACGATTTTCAATGATCCCCCAGACAACTCTTATTTTCATGCGTACCCTTATACTATTTAAGTTACTATCAATTTTTCCCCTGTCATCACATTTGAAACGGAAAACGTTAAAAAAATTACATTTCGGTCTCAAATTTCAAAAGAAAGATGCAAACCAACCCTCCTAACACTTTTTCAGCCTGTAGACGAATTGTTTCGATTCAGCAATGTCGACACCAGCCCTCCTAACACTTCTCCACCAAACGCGACTTCTTGTGATGAATCCTTGCCATTATTGAGGCCTTCATGGTCCTCTCACACCGCTCAAATCGACGATTACTATTCATACATAGACCTAATGGGCTCTTTTGTTCGCGAAAAAGGCCATATATACTCACTTTCCACCTTTAACGACTTGTTATACACTGGTTCTGATAGCAAGAACATTTGGGTATGGAAGAATCAGAAGGATTTTTCTGGGTTCAAATCGAACAGTGGATTAGTTAAAGCCATTGTAATTGCAAATGAAATCATCTTCACAGGCCATCAAGACGGGAAGATTCGATTATGGAAAGTGTTTGTGAAGGATCCAACAATTCACAAACGATTCGGGACTTTACCCACTTTGAAACCTTATATAAAGAGCTCAATCAATCCGAGCACTTATGTTGAGATAAGAAGGAATTGAAATACGGTTTAGATCAAACATTTCGGTGTGATTTTGTGTCTTAGTTTGAGTGAAGACAAATCTTTGTTATACTCAGCTTCTTGGGATAAGACAATAAAGGTTTGGAGAGTATAGAATTCGAAATGCTTGGAATCGATTGATGCTCATGATGACGCGGTGAATGTGGTGGTTGCCGAATTTAATGGGTTGGTCTTCACTGACTCCGCAGATGAAAGTGTCAAGATATGGTGGCGAGAGATGTAAGGGAAGGGTACCAAACACTTTTTTCACAGAATTGCACCATATGGGTTGTGATGTTTTGAAATTTTTAAAATTAGTTTTCAGACAACTTTCGGCATACCAAAACCGCTCATTACACAAAGAAGTGAGAAAGCGAGGTAGTGTAGGGCGAAGCAGGAAGTAAGGTGAAGAAAATGGTGAAAGAATGAAGTAGAACAGTCAAGAATTGAGAAAGATATGAAGTCCGAAAGATGGCTCGAAGAAAAGTCCTTTTTTTTTTATCAACTTTCGGAGCTCCGATAGCATGCAAAAAAAGAAAGAATGAGACATGTGAGATATAATACGAAAACTACACCGTGAGTTGAATCCAATGATGTAAAAATGAGACGAAACGGAGTTATGACAAAGAAGATAGAAGGGCTTGAAATGATGGTTGGTGGTGGTGGTTTGCTGGTAGGAAATGATTGGTTTGCATATTTCTTTTGAAATTTGGGGCCAAAATGTAATTTTTTTAATGTTTTCCGTTTCAAATGTAATGGTAGGGCAAAATTGATAGTAACTTAAATAGTATAGGGGTACGCATGAAAATAAGAATAGTCTAGGGGAATCATTACAAATCGTGTAAAAGTATAGGGGTAAAAATGACATAATCTCTATTTAGTGACAGTTTAAATTTTAATAAAACAAAATTTAAAAGTTTTAATTAATTAATTTTTGTGTAAGCTGGTTGGTATTTTGACCTAACTGATTAAGCTAAACCGTTTTTGGTTTGAATGATTTGCTAGTTTAACCGTGATTTTAGCGGTTTTACATGTTACGATAATTCTTTCTTACTCATTAAGTTTTTAAAATTTCTTTAATTATTTCCCTTTCAAAAACCAATATGATAATTTTTTAAAATTCATATATTTTTATTCTAAAATAGTGAAGTATTAGAACTATGTCATTTTTTTTTATAACAAAGCATAATTTTAATTATTAATTGTCAATACAACAATTTTAATATATCTATACTATATAATATGGTAAATGAATATTTGAAACAAAACCCTCAAACTTATATATATAATTTTATTTATGAGAGACAAAATATAAAAAAATTAAATATAATTACCATATTTTTCATAAATAATATATTATTTTATCCCGTGCATAACACGGGTGATATGCTAGTATATATGATAAATGAAATATATTTAATAATAATTTTCTCTTTTCTAGATATACGGTATCTATCTATCTATCTGTATATTATATAAGAAAAAAAGGCTTCTTTGTGAGAAGCCTTCTACGAGTTCTAAACCCTTATTCTAAAATTATTGAATTTTCAATTTACAAAATGATTGACTAATATATTTAATTAATTATTAATTATTTTAGAAATAATAATTATTCCTTAATTTATGGAAAGATAAATTATTCCAAATGGAAAGATGACAAAATATTCCATAATCTCCCCCATCATAATCTCTCTCACCAATTTTCAAAAAATTAAAGCCTGTCTTCCTACTTTTTCTTTTCTTTCCCTAAACCATCTCTCTATTAAAAAACCCTACTTGCCTTACACAGTTCCAATATTTTTTTTAAAATGTCATATGTAACTTACTTATCCCTAAAGAGGTTATATCATGAAAAAGAACATCAAATCATTTTTATTATTTTTTTCTAAGGTTGTTAAAGGTTGGTTAATATTTAATTTTTTTCTTACTCATTACATTTTATTTTTAAATATAGTGGGTGTGCTCTTAGGCCTCCAAATCTCTATTCTTAATATCTTATAAAATCTATTAAAACTTTAAAAAAATATATGGCACTTAAGTTTCAAACTCACTCCTCTCCCATCACTTCCATTTAAAATAAAAATTATTATTTTTAATAATTTAATAATACTAGTGGTAACCCGTGCGATGCACGGGTGTATATGATTTAAAATGAATAAGTTAAAAATGAGATTACAAAACATATGATGTGTTGGTTATAGGTTTAATATCATCCGCACTAATTGTCTTTTATTCTTTAAAACTAATAACTAAAAATATAAAAAATAATTCAATTAAACAAACAAATAAATAAAAAACAATTGTAGTGAAACATCTATAAGTATTTGAGAATTATGTTTTGCTATGATAAAAATAATATTCTACTACCAACCCACAAACAAAACAAAATAAAAGACTCAATTATCCTAGTTTCTTATTAAAAAATTAAATTTGATATCAAATATAAAAGAGCAAAATTAAATATTACATAAAAACATATAAACTATGTGAATCCATCACCAAAATATCCTCAAAAGATAAAATTTTAAGCAAAAGAATAGAATAGATAGTCAATGGCCAAGTTAAATCACTCTGAAATTCTCAAATAGAAAAGAATTTTTTAGTTTGGTGGAAAAGTCATTATGAAAATGATGCACATAAATAATTTTCTTAAACATATTTTTTTTTTGGGTACATAATGTTCAACATTGATGCAATAAAAAGAAATTCAAAAACTCTTTAACCGTCAAGTTTGGTATTGTGTTTATGATGTCATTTGTAAAAAAATTAAAATTTAGACAAAAAATACAAACGTGTGAAGCATTTCAACCATACCTATAATAATATAAAATTATAAATATAGAAAAAGATAGGGGAAAAGAGAAAAAGCAACATAATAGTTTTGTATGTATTTATAATCAATTGAAATATAACTGTTTATATAGGAGTAGAGAGATGTGAAATTGAATAAATAAATATAGATTATCTTTATTATATATTCATATTCAAATTTAAATTATCATTATTTTGAATTTTGTTGATAGATATAGATTGTCTTTATATAAATTTTCAATTCAAATATTTTTGAATTTTGTGATAGCTTTCTCTTTTCTTTTTTTTTTTTCTTTTTTTTTTTTCTTGTTGATAAGTTTGTATTTGGATAACTATTATTCTAAGGGTTATTAAATTATTAAAAAATAATTTTTATTTTAAATGGAAGTGATGGGATAGAAGTGAGTTTGAAACTTAAGTGCTACATAATTTTTTTAAATTTTAGGAAATTAAAAATAGAGATTTGGAGGCCTAAAAGCACACCAACTACATTTGCTGTTTATATAGGAGTAAAGAGATGTGAAATTAGATAGATAAATATAGATTATCTTTATTATATATTTAAATTCAAATTTAAATTATCATTATTTTGAATTTTGTTGATAGATATAGATTATCTTTATATAGATTTTCAATTCAAATATTTTTGAATTTTGTGATAGCTTTCTCTTTTCTTCTTTTTTTTTTTTTTTTCTCTTGTTGATAAGTTTGTATTTGGATAACTATTATTCTAAGGGCATATATTATTAAATTATTAAAAAATAATTTTTATTTTAAATGGAAGTGATGGGATAGAAGTGAGTTTGAAACTTAAGTGCTACATAAGTTTTTTAAATTTTAGGAAATTAAGAATAGAAATTTGGAGGCCCAAAAGCACACCAACTACATTTGCTTATATATATACTAGCAGTATCCCGTGCGATGCACGGAAAAATAGACTATATACATTTTGTGTGATAAATAAATCATCTTAATCTTGAATTATGTATTAATAGTGGCAAGCCATGATGTTAGGTCATCTGGGTAGACATTGACAATAATTAACCCATAAAATTTCACAATAAAATTTGATATGCATAATAAAAAATTGTTAATTATAAAGATTGTTAGGAATAATAGTATCACAATCACTTGATAATATAAATAACTTATATCAAACTATAGTGTCAGGCAGAAAAAAGAAGAAGAAGAAAAAAAAAAAGGAAATCATTAAAAGAGAGAAATTCTATAAACTCAGAAAAAATTATTATAAATTTACTTAGACTTTTAAATTAGTGGTGTATATTATTATTGTGGAACCAAATTATGAGTAAATCTCAACTTTTAATTATAATTTATAAGAAATTTTTAAAAAATTTTAATCTAAGTTTGTTACCTTGCTTATAAAAAGTACTTCTCAAATAAATTATTAATTAATTCTATTAGCAACTCTCTATCTTTGATCTCCTCTATCAATGATACATGCATATCAAAGTATAAATTCTTCTCCATAATCATTTTCTCGATAGTTTGAATAATACTTGCATAGTTTCTACAGCATTTAAAAAAAATAAAAATAATCAAGATAAGAACTTTGTAGGATTATAAAAATTATATAAGAAAATAGTTTTAATCCATTTTATTTACCAAAAAAAAATGATAAAAAATTATTTGAATTGTATTTGAAGAAATATAACAGATGATAGCTTTAATCATTATATACCAACAAAAAAAAATTAGGATAAATTACACTAACACCCCTTGAGGTTTTTGTTTAATATAGATCCCCTTCACACTTGAAAAATTACACTTACCCCCATATCAAATTATAATGACATATTTACCCATTAGCTTTTATACATATAAAATAATAAAATAATACAAATATTTTGTTAATGTTATTTCAAGGGAAATAACAATCATCTTTTTTGGTTTAACTCACACGAAAAATTGAATTTTTTTTTTATTTTTCATGTTTTTTTATTGAATTTTTTAAATATTTAAAGTAATTTTTTATTATATTTTTTAGACACACCTAATCTAGATATACTTAACAAATATAATATTTTATGATTTTTTTAAAATTGACCAAATATAAAAATAAAAAAATTCAATACATAATCTTATTTTGTTGTATTTAATGGATTTTTTTTAATAATGAAAAGTTATAGAATATAATCATGATGATAGGAAGAAGAAATGGTAGGAAAAAGGACATGATGGTCAGTTAGAAAATTTTAGGGCATGACATCAGCAATCCAAGGGCAGTTTGTAATGAGATTACAAACCTTAGGGAGAGGAATGTAATTTTTCAAATATGAGGGAGAGATTCAGATAAATGTAAACCTTAGGGGGTATTAGTGTAATTTATCCAAAAAATTATATAGGTTACTCAATGAAAAAATGGTCGAATGCAACTAAAGTTATAGACATTGAATTAAATCATATGAGCTCTAAATTAATAATATAATTTAGCAAATCAACTAATAATAACAGAGAGATATCGAAACAAAAAAAAGTATTTTCCTACCATCTTTGTATTATATTCATTAATTTCATATATCATAAGAAAGTTTTGCTCGTCTCGATCTTTTAATTAAATATGCATCAAGAAAACAAATTTGATAATAAATTAGTTCTAAACTTTACTATTGAAAAAACAAAAATTTCAAAGAGAGAATTTAGAGATGGGATTGAAGAAATGTTATAACAAATGACAACCTTATAAAAAAAGAAAAAGAAAAAATACATAGCAATGATCTAATGCAAACTATCTTAAACAACTAAAAGAAAGAATATTAAATTATTACCTTGGATAAAATAATGACGAAAATTAATTTTGTAAGATTTTTGTGTTGCCTCCTTCCATACAACCTTCATTATTTAATTATTAATACACTTCTTATTTAGAGCCAACAAAATTTTATTTATTTATTTATTTATTTTTATCTTTATCACTTAGTAGATAATAACGAATAATAAAAATTATTAAGAGAATGTTAAGAATTTAAGAAAAGATAAGAAATTATAGATAAGGACATTTCATAAGATAAAAAATTCAAAATAAAAAAGGATAATATGTGATAGATGGAAAAAAAAAATGAGTAAATCAAAATAAAGATTTAGATATATATGTTTTTGATAGATATATAGATTAACAAATCATATCTTTTTTAAAATTTTATTATTTAAATTTTTTATAAATGAATTATTTAATCTTTATCTTTATCTATAAGTTATGAAATTAACTTTTTTAAATTAATTATTTAATTTTTATCTTTATCTATAGAATATAAAATTAATTTTGATAAATTATTTATCAATTTTTATATGTTTATCTATATAGATGAATTTTGAAATTCAAATATTTATCCATAAGCAATGAAAATAATTTTCATTTTAATTAATCAAACAAATAAAAAATGGAGGAAAATAGAAAACATGAAAGACAATAAAAGAGGGTTGTCACGTAGGAAAGAGAGAGTTTTAAAATTATGAGAATTTAGAAATAAATGTTTAGAGACTTTTGACAAAACAACTACATTTGGAAAGTTATAGATAACGACATTTCATATGGTAAAAAATTCAAAATAAAAAAGGCTAATATGTGATAGAAGGAAAAAAAAAAAGAGAGTAGATCAAAATAAAAATTTAGATATATATGTTTTTGATAGATATATAGATTAGCAAAACATATCTTTATCTAAATTTTATTATTTTAATTTTTTATTAATCAATTATTTAATCTTTATCTTTATCTATAAGTTATGAAATTAACTTTTTTAAATTAATTATTTAATTTTTATCTTTATCTATAGAATACAAAATTAATTTTCATAAATTATTTATCAATTTTTATATGTTTATCTATATAGATGAATTTTGAAATTCAAATCTTTATCCATAAGCAATGAAAATAATTTTTATTTTAATTAATCAAACAAATATCATAAATTATTTATCAATTTTTATATGTTTATCTATATAGATGAATTTTGAAATTCAAATCTTTATCCATAAGTAATGAAAATAATTTTTATTTTAATTAATCAAACAAATAGAAAATGGAGGAAAATAAAAAATATGAAAGACAATCAAAGAGGGTTGCCACGTAAGAAAGAGAGAGTTTTAAAATTATGATAATTTAGAAATAAATATTTAGAGACTTTTGACAAAACAACTACATTTGGTTATATATATAGTATAGATATAGATAGATAGTATAGATATAGTATAGATCTTCAAGCAAAAAAAAAAAAAAAAAAAAAAGATTGAAAGTGATGTGGTGTAAAAGAATGGAGAAATAGTATTGTTGAAAAATAAAAATGTAATGAGTAAGAAAAAAAAATTAAATATTGACTTACCTTTAACAATCTTAGAAAAAATAATAAAAATGGTGTGATGTTCTTTTGCATGATATAACCTCTTTAGGGATAAGCAAGTTGTATATGACATTTAAAAAAATATATTAAAACTATGTAAGGTAGGTAGATTTTTTTATCAGAGAAATAGTTTAGGAAAGAAAGAGTAAGAAGAAATGTTTTAATTTTTTGAAAATTGGTAACAGAGATTATCATGGGGGAGATTATGGAATATTTTGTTATCTTTCCATTTGAAATCCATGAATTAAGGAATAATTATTATTTTTAAAATAATTAATAATTAATTAAATATATTAATTAGTCAATAATTTATTTTTTAATCTATTTTGTAAATTGAAAATTCAATAATTTTTGAATGAGGGGTTTGGAGCTCGTAAAAGGTTTCTCACTAAAAATTTCATTTTCCTTATATAATATATACATATGCTCTTAGAATAATAATTGTCTGAATACAAACTTATCAACAAGAAAAAAACGAAAACAAAAGAGAAAGCTATCACAAAATTCAAAAATATTTGAATTGAAAATCTATGTAAAAATAATCTATATCTTTCAACAAAACTTAAAATAAAGATAATTTGAATTTGAATTTGAATATATAATAAAAATAATCCATATTTATCTATCCAATTTTACGTCTCCCTCCTCCTATATAAACAGTTATATTTTAATTGATTATAAACACATACAAAATTATTATGTTGTTCTTTTTCTTTCTCTTTCTGTCTCTCTGTTTCTCTTTCTCTCTATATATAATTTTATATTGTTATAAGTATGGCTAAAAAGTTTCACACATTTAATTTTATATTGTTATAGAATTGCTCCACTCATTTGCATTTTTTTGTCTAAATTTTAATTTTACCAAATTTGACGGTTAAAGAGTTTTTGAATTTCTTTTTATTGCATCAATGTTGAGTATTATGTACCAAAATTACAAAAAAAAAAAAAAAAAAAAAAGTGTAAGAAAATTATTTGTATGTATCATTCTCATAATGAATTTCCCACCAAACTAAAAGACTCTTTCCTATTTCAGAATTTCAGAGTAATTTGACTTGGCTATTGAATATCCACTATATTCTTTTGTTCAAAATTTCATCTTTCGATGATAATTTGGTGATGGATTCACATAGTTTATATGTTTTTATGTAATATTTAATTTTATTCTTTTACATTTTATATCAATTTTTTTTTTTTTTTGAATAAGAAGCTTGACTAATTGAGTCTTTTATTTTGTTTTGTTTGTGGGTTAGGAGTAGAATATTATTTTTATTATAACAAAACATAGTTCTCAATTATTTGATACTTATTGATGTTTCACTGCAGTTATTTTTTATTTATTTGTTTGTTTAATTGAATTACTTTTTATATTTTTAGTTATCAAAATCTCATTGAAAATAAATAATAAAAGACAATTAGTGCGGATGATATTAAACCTAAAATCATAACACATCATATGTTCTGCAATTCTATTTTTAAGTTATTCATCTTAAATCATATACATCCGTGCATCGCGTGGATTACCATTAGTAATATATATAGTTATAAAGGTAAAATACTCCACAAAATTATGAAATATGTATTGGAAATACAATCCATCTCCAACTAAATTCAATCCCCAAAATGAAATCCAAAGCAAACAGGCAATGAAAAAATCAAATTGATACAGAGAGAGTCCAAACAATCACAGCTAGCAAGCACACCGTAATGTTCACTATATCACGATATCGCCATAACCGAGATTTATTTGTAGGTTCCCATACTGACAGCAGCTTCTCCAGCATATGGTTGGAAGCTTTCCTTGGCCTTGGAATAGAAAACATAGTAAAGCTCTGTAACTATGCAATTCAAGAAAACAAAAGCTGCTCCGGCTCCAAACACTCCCTTCCTCAAGGTCTGGCATGAGGGAGGGTTATCTGTGAAAATTGTCCGGTACTTGGTGTGATAGGCATTCCTCACCGAACCAGCTAGCAAGCATACCTCCGCAATGAAGAAGAACACCCTGAGAATTATAATTGCTTGTTTAAGTGTAGTAATGTGAGGCTAAAATTTTCAATTTTGGTTCTGTCAAAGGTGTGGATTTCACATCACTTAGATTAAAATTAAGTTTAAGCTTCGTTTCTTTTGGCAAAAAATTTCTTATGTTTGATTGTGACTTTGAAGCTAATGTGGTATTGTTATGAGGTGGGTGGTGGTAGTGGTGGCGGCAATAGTTGTGGTGTGTGGTTAGCATTTTAAATATCAATAAGTATCGAGATTTTAAATTTTTAATACAGACATTCATTGATTTTAGAATATATAGTATAGAAGATATGTGAAGTTGATGCATACCAGCAAGTTATGAAAAGGAGGAGTGCCAAAGACCTGGAACCAACAGGTTTCAAAGCCTTGCCACAGCAGAAACATTGGCTAGCCACCATTATTAGGATTTGACTTGCCATGAGGAACAACAATGCTACCACACCATACCCTGTTGAAATGTCCGAGTCATACACACAATAGTTATAGTTCCTTTCATTGTCCTGTGTGATCGTGGCCTGTCCAAAGAAAATATATTATCAGATCATTACTTCATTAGGATTTAGGAAAACATGACTGTGCTTGAGGAATCAATTTAATTTTTCTTGTGCAAAAGATTAAATCAAAGACTGAGCTAAATGTATGAATGAATGCATTTATTTTTGTTAATTGAGTGTCCAAATCAACTTTCAATTAGGGACAAATTGTAATTGGAGGACCTATAGCTACTCTTTTTTACATACTAATTTACGCACTCACTGGTATGGGTTTGGGACCAAAAAAACAGAGATAGTCTTAGGAGCATTTAGAGATTGAATCAACAATGAGAGAATGATCTGTGCTTGAATTGTTAATTATAGAAAGTTAATCTGAAAATACAAATTCTGTGACAACAAAATGTCAATACCCACTCAACCCTTTACATATGTCATATATAATAGAATAAATATTTGAGGGGGATTTACATATAACTTATTTTTTTATTTATTACAAAAAGGCATGTAAAAAAATATAAAAATTATAAAATATTTTCTGAATGGAATACTACGTATTCATAATCCCTAACCAATCATCAATCATCATGGCCTTATATTTCTCAATCATCTAACATGATACCACACATACCTACCTTTTCTACCCATTACGATAGTATGGAGTATCACGGGTTTATATTCTAAAACTAGTCAATAATCACAATTTATAATAAATAAGTCAAGAAATAACTTATTTAGAACCCATACAGCTGAAATATTAGATTAAAGAAGTAAATAAAGTAAGAATAATGGGTTATGGAGGTTTAAGAGGAGAGAGAGGGAAAGCAAATTCACAGTGCTTCTCCGCTGCTCAGCAGCAACAGCCAACGCAAAAGCAATGATATCAAAGACGAACACCAATCCCAGTATGATTTTCGACGCCATTTGGAGTAATTAATTAATTAAGCTCTCTCTCTCTCTCTCTCCTTCTTCACACCACACCCAGATCTATTATATTTTCTCTCTATTACTTCTCTTTACTCTCTCTCTCTCTCTATCGGCTTTCTCTCTCTACATATAAAGAGAGATGCAATGCAATCCAATACAGAAAAGAGTGTTTATGAAGCAGGTGGCGAACAGAAAGAAACATATAAAACGTAGACATTTCAACACAACTTGACAATACATATAAACTTAGCAGATCGGACGGCTCATAGAGGATGCGTGAAACCAACGGTTACCATCTTCTCATCAGAACTGAATGCGTAAGGACGATATTGACAGCCGACCTTGCGTCTCTGTGTTTGTTAACTCGTCCTTGTCTTTTTTATTTATTTTTGTTTTTAAAATTTTGTTTGTACTACTAACCTACTATTGTCAGGGTCGTTTTTATTTTTACCAGAACAAAATGTTGAGTCTTGGAGGGCGCCCCTATGGCAAGGAGAAGTTATTAGGTAGTTTTGGAGTATTGCTCCATATTATTTATTGAAAGACAAGTGTTTCATTGTCTCTTAAAATGAGATAGAAAGGTGATGGATCTCATCAAAAAATAATTTTTTAATAAAATATTAAGTCTTGTAGATTTTAATAAATATTTTACACTCACTCAGTGTTGGGCTTGGAGGGCACCCCAAGGGAAGGGGTCACGGATACCCTGTTCGAATTTTTTGATATTTTGATAGGTTTTTACTATTTTTGTGTTATTTTAATTTCTATATTTATAAATAGACCTTTTTTTTTTTGAATTATTATAAAGAGTTATATTTACTTTTAAATTATTGATTAGAAAGAGTTGTTTCCCTAGCACAAAAATAGCACAAATTTGATTTTGACGAAACTTTAGGTAGCTGCTGGCAGTAGCAACCATTATAAGTTATTGGTAAAATGGAAAGAAGATAAAAGAAAAAGATTGCTAGCCTTTCTTTTGGTTGGTAGTGTCTAGAAGTGTATGGAAAACTGAAATGAAGTCCGCACTTTTACTCAAGCCAAAAGGTAAGAGATTTCTTACTTTTAAGTGAGTTCCTGATGAAATTTTTTATGATGTTTTGAATTTTTTTATTTTTATTTTTTCAAAGTGTTGAGGACTTACAAATGCTTGCTTACTTGGGTGACACTTACCATGGGTTTGAACTTTATTAATATGGTTGTGTGTATGAGTATTTTATAAGATCAAAATAAAGGGAAAAAAGTGATGTAAAATTAACAAGTTTAAAAGTAATAAATAAATAAAAATTTCTAAACTATTTTTTCTGAGATTATTATTATTAGGCATGCAAGGTTAGTCAATGGGCCATAGCCTTCTCCTTGTTTACACAACTCAACCGAACCACGGCCCAATGGGCTTAATAAAGAAACCATTTCATTTTGTTGAGAAAAGAAGAAAAAAAAAATTAATAAAAAAATAAGAATAAGAAGAACAACTCATTATTAGAATAAAAAGGAGATCTTTATTTACCATTTTTATGAATAGACGTTTTTCTTTTCATAAAAGAAATTATAAGAATTCTAAAACAGGAATAAAACATGCCATATATATGATCAAATTTCCAACCTTTAATATATATATTTTTAAAATAAAACAAAAGCCAAAAAAATGAGTTTGCATTTTTAATTGAATCAAGAAGGTCTGATCATCCAGAATATGTTGCATCTTATATACCAAACATTTGAAGAATTAATGAACAATAACACAAAAGTGATAAGCAATGTTATTCAAATCAACAATTATAAAATTAGTATACCAGTTATATTTATTCTGAACAATTTCTCTTATGTATATAATTTGCATCGTAAAATTTTAACAGGTGCCTTGGTTTTCTAAAATTATAAAAATAAAATAAATTTAAAAAAGGGGACTAACTTTTGTGTATGGAAAATCATGATCAACGAAACGACACACACAAAGCTTATCCCAAAAAATACTACTTATGAGTAATTTTTATAATTTTACCATTTTTGGTGTGGATAGTGTGTATATTAAAAATGGAAACAGAAGAATCAAAAACAGAATGTAGTGTTTTTTGTTTCCAAAATATAAAGCAAACGTATTTTTCTTAACGCAGTAAGTCTGAGAACACGTGTCTAATGAGACCTTAAATTATCTTATATATCTTTTTTTTTTCCTCACTTGATTGAGGCCTCCGTAGCCAATTCTATTCTCTCTTCTTCTTCTTCTTCGTCTTCTTCTTTTTTTTCTTTGAATACCGAAGTGGGAGGTTGTTGATAAAGTACAAAGAGGAAGACAAATGAAGTCTTTGTTACACACTGTGTTCGGATGGATCAAAGACTCACAATGGAGTAAAAAGTGGTAACAACACATACCTGCTTTCTTTCTTATTCTTCTCCATTTTTTGGGTACTAATTTGAATATTAATTTGTACAAAGAAGAGACAAGGAAAGAGAAAAGTGACACATTTACCTTTTATTTTTGTCATTTTTTCTTGTCTATTTAACTAACTGTATAGTAGTTTATTTGGATGATATGGTTTGGTAAGAAATGAAGAGGAAGAGAACTTTTTCTCATATTTGATTTATAAATTCAATGATAAATAGTGAGGAGAACAACTATTTCATTTTTCTTGTTTTATTTCTCGCAAAAAATGATGAGATTGGTCAAAAACTAAGTTATAAAATAAAAATTATAATATCATGATTACCAGTTATAAAATACAAAAGAAAGACAAAAACAATTTCACTTATATTCGTCTCACATATTTTACTATTATACCCATCGAAAAATTATAGTAGAGAGAAAGCACAAGATTTTTAACATTTTTTTTTTTCCTCATCTATTACTATACATATATAAATTACACTTTGCTATGGTAGGGTTGATGATGCCTGGAATTTAATCTTAATTGGGCTTATAGTTTGTTATTGGGGAACTTACTGATAAGTCCCATGTACCAAGTTCAAGACCCAGCTAATCCTCAAACAAAACACTTGCACCAATTGGAAAATGTTTGAGGGCCACAATTCTTGTTGCCACAATGGCTCAAAACTGCCAAAACGACGTCGTTTTGAGTGCAAAACATGCCAAAACAACGTCGTTTTGACAGTTTTGAGTCATTATGGACACAAAAATTGTGGTCCTCTAGCATTGTTGTGCACCAATTAGTCCAATACATTTTTAATTGTTACCAAAAAAATTTTTTTTTTTTATTAAATTTGTAGACACTATTCACATCTTACTACCGTCGGACTTCCGTCAAACGGTCGCCGGAGACTCATCGGAATGTTCAACATCACCGGGAAGTCGCTGGAGTATCACCGGGAAGTCGCCGGAGTTTCGCCGGAAGTTCACCGGAGTGTTAAGAACGTTAATGGAAGTCGCCGAACGTTCGAGCGTTCCATCGGACGTTAAGAACATCACTGGAGACTCACCGGAATGTCTAGAATATTGCCGAGAAAAAAAAAAGAATAAATGGATAAATTATAGCAAAAAAAAAATAGCAAAATGTGCTAAATATTGATAAACTAAAAGGAAAAAAAATGAAACGACAAAAAACAGCAACAATGGGGAAAACATATGTTATTTTTCAATTTTTGTAAGGTTCAAGCAACTAATCTCTAAATAGTGATCAAACTGAAAAGTAAGTTTTGAAACTATAAAATGTTACAGTTTTAAAACAAAAATCTATTAAGCATTTATCCTTATTAATTAAACTGGAAAACATGTTATGAAACTGTAAAATTTTACAGTTTTATACCATGATTCATTCCAGCACCAAAAAAATTTGAAACTGCAAAATTTTACAATTTTAAACCATGATTCATTCCAGCACCAAAAAAAATTTTGAAACTGCAAAATTTTACAGTTTTCACCGCCTGTAACTAAAACTCGAAAACTACTTGTTTAGAATTTGAAAATTTTCTCCATTAGAACAAAAAAACAGAAGTGTATAGCAGAGAAAAAAAAAAAGAGATCGAAAGAGAAAGGCGGATGTAGAGAGAGGATTGTACTCCGGCAACTATTTTTTGTTTAGATCTAACCAAATCTGATGTTGATCTACTCAAATCTGAGATCTACATCAGATCTGAGTAGATCCACTCATCTTTTTCGTCGGAAATATATTATCTTCTTCGTCAGAAATATATCATCTTCGCCATCGGTGAGAGTGAAGTCACGAGTTGATTTTGATGATTGGTGATTATCGGTGAACCCCGATCAATGGAGAAAGACATTATCACCGGTCGTCATCCATGACAAAGACGATGAGAGAAAAATGTAGAAAAAAAGAGAGATAGGAAAACGTAAAGAGGAAGGCAAAAAGCAGAAAGAGAGAGAGAGAGAGAGAGAGAGAGAGAGAGAGAGAGAGAGAGAAAAGAAGAACTTTTAGATCTACGAGAAAAGTTACAGGATTAAATGGTGTCCACATGTTCTACATGGGACCTGTGGGTAATTTCCCCTTTGTTATTCAAGTGTCAGGCCTCGCGCTAGGGCTTTTAGAAGAGAATGATACGGGCCCACTCTTAAGATGTACAGTAGACCTATAATAGATCCAAGGCCCATGCAAATTATAATATATTGCCGTCACAAATGATGACTTTATTGACAAAAAAGGGGAAAAAAAAATTAAGGAGACTACTTGTACGTCATAATAGGTAGATTTATTATCTAATAAATTTTATGATAATTAATAATATTTTTTATCAAATACTATTAAAAAACATCACTAATTATTAATTTTCAGTAATAATTTAAAAAAATTTACAAAAAATATCACTAATTATAAGTTTTAGCGACAGTTTAAAAAAATCGTCACAAAAAAATCTTACTAATTTTTAACTTTCAGCAATAATTAAAAAATTTATCACAAAAACTGTTACTAATTATAAATTTTAGCAACAATTTACAAAAAAGTGACCAAAAAAATTATTAATTGTCAATTTTTAGCGACGTATAAAAAATCGTTACCAAAAATTATTTTTAGGAACTATTTTATTAGGACTTAGGCCTCGTTTGGGAGCCCTCCCTTTTAGCCAAAAAGTCAAAAAGTTACTAAATTAGCCAAAAAACTAACAACTCATACCAAAAAACTCTTTTCTCTCTACTTTTTGCACATCTTTTCATAAAAAGTCAAAAAGTCATCCCAAACATACTAGTTTTTTTTAGCTCATATTTTAGCCAAATAGTCAAAAAGTTACTAAATTAGCCTGCTCCCAAACGGGGCCTTAATAGGAATTAAGTTTAACTATTAGGATGTATTGTTAATTTATCCAAAAATTAAATCATTGCCATAAAAAATTAATTATTTGTAACAACAATCTCACTCTCACCCCCTATACATACGATGTAAATAACTATTTGTGTACATGGCTATATATATTCTAGCAAAAAGTTGATGAAGCGAGCTCGGCGACAATTGTTGATCCAGACGAAGAGGAGAGAATCAATAATACGACAATCGCGGGCTGATATAGCTCAGCTCCTCTTGTATGGCCACCATCACAATGCAATTTGCTAGGGTAAGTTCTAACATGAAAATGAAATGACCTAGACCTACACCTACACATAATAATAATAATAATAATAATAATAATAATAATAATAATAATAATAATAATAATAATATTTTCATGCTCTCTTGTTAATCTCTTTAGCGCCCTGTTGTAGTGTGCAACCCTTAAAGGATTGCACACCATATGTAACTTCATTATTGACCATTAGATTACATAAGTTGATCTTGACGGTTGAATTATTTAATTTTGAAAAATTTGACACCGGAGCAACCGGTTGACAGATCTATATTCTCTCTTCTTGCATAGTATTCTCTCTACTTTCACTTTCGTCTCTCTCTTTCGCCCCCTCTCTCTCTCTCTCTGTTGCCCCTTCCTTCCATCTCTTCCCCTCACTCCTCTCGCTCTCTTCCCTCTCTATTGCGCTCATTCCTCTCTCTTTCTCTGGCTCGATTGAATGCAAGCCGAAGTGGTTGTTCTGTTTAAAACCCTAATCTAACCTAGTGAGCCTCTGTTTGGTTTCTAAGAAAATAAAGAATTTTTTTTGGAAGAGCAATCAACAAGGTATGCCTCCCTCTGATTATTTCTGAAACCCTCCCTCTTCTAAAACTCTGTTCTTTCCCATTTTTTACTCTGTTTTCTCTCTCTAAATTTGTATTCCAATCTCTCCTGTTTCACACTCATTCGAAATTTGTACGAATGAGTGTTTGTGTTTGTGTAACTTGATTTTGATTTTCATTCAGTTGGTAAATAGGAGAAATTATTCAATGCTCGTGGAGCAATGGTAAATAGGCAATTCAAGTTGTTCTGAATCAAGTTCCTTCAAGTTGTTCTCAATCGACAGTCGACGATCTTCTAGAGGTGCGAATTGCAAATCTCTCTCTCTCTCTCTCTCTCTCTCTCATAACGAACAGAGCTTTGTTCCCAATCTCTGTTATTGTACATTTTCGATGTCATCGAAGATGCTTTCAAGATCACACTGATTATCTCGCGTGAGATGAGTTCTCGTTGATTCATTCAAATTTGTTCGATTTTTATCATTTTGATTCTTTGTTAAGGGTTTAATTTTAATTTATATTTTGGGTCGATTGATGCTTATTTTATATTAATCTATAAAATGGAGTGTTCTTGTTCTGCTTCTTTAGGTTTTGTAAGTTGATTTTGTGTGTATGTTTTTTCAAGTGTTTGGTATAGAACACAAAAGTTTCTAGGATTTGATTTTGGTTTTTTCATTTTGTATAATTTTGAGTTTTGAAAGCTATTAATTGATGAAGCTAGGGTTTATGAGGTTAATTTGATGAAGCTAGGATTGGGTGGATGTTAATAGGGAAGGTGCATTGATACTTACACAACTATGGCGTTAGTTTTCGAGTTTGAATAAGACTTTTTGACTGGAAAAATAAAGCCCTAAGCAAGTGCATGTGGGTTTTCACACTTTGTTGGGTTGCTTTGACTTCATCCACTAGCATTTTATAATCTCCACCTCTACTTTTATTTTTGGGAAGCCGTTCCAAAATGAAAGATAAAATTGAATTCATAAATTAAACTGTATCTAGGACAACTTGATAGTTTCTGACATTGATTGTGCCCTATGATGAGGTTGAGGTTGTTCACTTCGTAAGATGACACTGCCTTAATGAAATTCAATTTTTTTTTTAAATTTTTTGATAAGGACATCTATTAGGATAGATAAACAAGTGCTATAGTGGCTATGTTTCCTTGGTGGAGGCCCGACCTGCATGCTCTTTGCTTTCCAAACTAAACCTTGGGGAATTGAGCTGGATAGCAGCCTGAGTTTAGTGTTGCATGATATACTGTTCTCTGTCTCTATTCTCTTTTTGCTTCATTTTTTTCTTTTTTCTTTTTCTTTTTTTTTTTTATAAAATGTTTTGATCATATTTTCTTTTCCTTTGTCATGTTTTTGTTAGGTAAGGAAGAGAGACTCAAACTTTTAGTCTATTTATTAAGATAATGCAACCTGCGTAGCTGTGGTATCATTTTTCACTCATTATTAGATTTTTTTTTAGTATTTTTCTTTTTTGCGTTGGCAACTTAGTCCAAGTGTTTGTTAACTAGATTATTATTTAACAAATCCATTCATATGTGCATGTGGTGCAATTGATGAATGTATTGTACAACCTAGATGGTGTAGGATATTTTCAATTCCCACATTAAGTATATATGTCAACTAATGAATGTACTATAACTTTTAAGATTTTTGTTTGTTTTTTCCCTAATCAAAGATACTAGAAGTTTATTCTTCTTGTCTTTCTTCACAAGGAATTCTGATTGAAGCCTGATGGATTAGTTACATGTGGTATAATCTATTTCTAACCATTTGCAATTTATCTCTATGCCTCAGTTACATGGATGTAGTTAGTTATTTTTAACCATGTGAGGAACTATGCTTTTAATCTTTGGAAGAACAAGGGATTGAGGGACGTACTATCTACTACTACCAGTTTTATATTTTTCTTATTTGATTGTGTGGAAAGTAGTACTAATGTTGTTAAGGATGGACCCTGGTTTTTTGGGGGGCACTTTCTTGTACTGAAAAAGTGGCACAATATGATAAAATTATCTAAGGAGAGGCTTGATAGAATTTTGATTTGGATTAAGTTGTTTAACATTCCTTTAGAATTTTGGGATGATGATGGGCTTAGTAGGATTTCTAGTGCTAGAATTTCATTTGCTAAAATATGTGTGGAAATAGGATTGGATTCTCTTCCTACTGATTTTCTAATCAAATGTGAAGATCAGAGTGTTGAGATTGGGGTTGAATACCTGTGGACTCCATCCAAGTGCTCAAAATGTAAAGTCTTTGGGCATATGGAAGATAAATACATCAAAACTCGAGTGGAGAATTTGTCCAAAGAAAGTATTTCACAGAAGGTGTAAACTTTTGGTGACTAAAAAAATTTAGTCGTTTTATGTTCAATTTTTGCCGACGGCAAAAAAAATTAGTAGCGAAATTATGTTTTTGACTACAAAAGTTTAGTCATTATTGATTAATATTTGTTGACAAATAATAATTTAGTTGCTAAAGAGTGAGGAATTTTATTACCGCGTGCCCCTCTTCTCTGTTTCACACAAACACTTTCTTCTCTGTTCTCTCTTACACACATAGAACAGTCACCACCAAACCTCACCTCAAGCCGCTGTGCTCGATTATCCACTTTTACAAAGTAGAAGTCACATAGCGCAATGTCCTCAACTTGCTATCTCAAAAACTCTTTCTTCCATGTAGCCAGAATGCCTCTTGGCAACACCACCAGTGGTCTAGCATGGGGATACTTGGCCAAAAAACTCTGCATAAAACTAATTGTCATGAAAGCTTTTCCAGAGCCTGGAGCGTGGGCCATGATGTAGCCACCTGGATTCTCTGCAACCAAGTTACTCAGTAGAAAATTGAAGCCCTCAACTTGATGGGGTTTCATCTGCTTTTTGTGCCTGGGATGAGTAACAATTTCAGTGACATCAAAATCCTGTCCACATAATTTAACCCCATCATGAAATATTTCAGTTACTTTATTGTCCTTATAGTCCAGCCTCCATAAAAGTATGTACGTGTAGACCTTGTGCCCTAAATCAAAAAGAAAATGAAGCAAATTAGTCAAAGAAAATCCAATAGAGAGAAAATCAGTAGCTTCATACCTACAAAAAAAAAAGTTACGAAGAAAATTAAGAAACTGGTAAATTAGCAACATTGTAAAGCTACGGAACATATAAAGAAAATCGGTAGCTCCATACCTGCTTTACTTATTCTGTCCTATGCACTACAAGTTTCTCTTTCAGTTGTATGATTTATTTTCTTGGAGCTGTTTGCTTAATCAAGAGTTCTTGTTTGCATGGTAGGATTTACAGCTACGCTAGGGCTTATGTTGTATTTGTTGTCACTATATAGGTCCAAACTTACTCCGAATGGGTAATAGATGGAGAGTATGATTGGCCTCCTAAGTGCTGCCTATGTGATCCTGCGATTGAAGAGGGGACCAATCCTCAAACTATTTGATTGGGTTGCTTGCGTATGTGATCCTGCACATTGTTAAACCTCATGCATGCAATTTTTATCTTGAATGAGAGCTGAATGAATTATACCAAATTACTTACATTTTTTTGGGTTCATATTAGATATTATAAATACAAGCTGCTTGGGTTCACATATTAAGGTTTTTCCTCCACACACTACTCTAGCTGGATATACTTGTCCTGCCTGTCCCAACCCGGCATGACTTTTTCTTTTTATTTTTATGGAAGCTGACCAAAGTTTTATTTATTTCCATTCATTTCTTTTGTTTTTTAATGAACTTATCATGGCTGCATTCCTTTATTACTCTCTTGTCATGTACCTTCAAACAGTTAGGTTCATTACTACTTTTTGTTGAAATTTCCTAAGACAAGTATGCATGTATCGTATTTGTGTTTTGTTTTTATTGTATCAGAAGCTTCAAATAAGAAGGGATTCATGCTAGTAGTGAACCAGTGATACTTGTTGATTTACGTGTAAGAAAGTACAATCACTGTGAATCTTGAAAAATTGACAATCATATCTGAAAGTAATCACGAGGGAGTATGCAATTGTAGATTAACTATGCTCTAGAATCTAAAAAGCCTTGTCTGAGGCAACCCAAGGTATCAACCCCAAGCCTCATTTTGAGGCTGAATTTAAACCACTCACTGCAATAAATAGTTGCAGATAATCAGATCAATTGTAATGGCTCCATTTCTGTCAATTATTTTTTCATTTACTACGAAGTTTTGAGTTTTTTTGATATATATGACTCAAAATACTTCTTTTTGATGTCTATTTTTTCCCTTTTATTGCTTTAGATTCATACAATTGATGAAAATCACTTTTCATCGTAGATTTCCTTCTTAAATTTATCATATAGCTTTAATTGAGTTGTGAATATTTTTTTAAGCTTATTACAAAATTTTAGAAAAGTAAAAGATGAGGAATGCCAATTTTCTGTTGACCAAAGTTGATCTGTTGAATAGAAGATGATGCCTTTATTTATGTTTTGGGCAAAAACTTTAAAGCTAGCTCCACCACCCCCTAGTTTTATATAACAGTCTATATTAGAGAATGTGTACAACACTCAACAAATGGCTGTTACACTTATTTGACATATTTCACTCTGATTAATATCTCAAATATGTAGTAGATATTTGAATGAGACAGTTTTGTGTGTCTTTGATGGCTATTTCTTGAGCTCAACAGGTGCAAGAGAAGAAAGTGAAGAAAATTTCTGACATGAACATTGACTGGTGTGTATGTGACATGATTATGACATGGTTATGCCTCTTACAAGGGCTTTGAATCTGGGGGTAAATGTTAAAATGATCACTAGTGTGTATATTCTTTTTCTTTTTCATTCTTTTTAATAAATATTTCTTTCTGTTTTGCTGTTGAATACTCCCGGCCGTTGCTTTTAATCGGATCTGCTTAATCATTACCAAAAAAAAAAAATTTATGAGATGAAAAGATAGATATTTACTTCTACCAGATATTTGTGGCTGCAGAGTTCAAGTTATTGTCAGCAGGGCGCTTACTATTTTAGTTCATGGCATTATGCCATGAAAAAGTCTTGTTGCATCTTTTTCTTTTTTTTTCCGCAATTGCTTTCTTAAAATTTCATCTCTTTCTCACTATCTCCAATTATGGGAAATTGGCCTTTTTCATTTATTTTGTTTTTCCCCATTGGCATTGACCTTTTCAATCTCCACTAGGTGATCAACTGGCAATAGCAAAGGAAACAGGACGGCGATTGGGAATGGGAACCAATATGTATCCTTCATCCGCCTTGTTAGGACAAAGACAAAGATGAGTCAATTGCGCTTTGCCGGTTGACGAGCTGATTGAAAAAAACGATGGTTTTGCGGAGTTTCCCTGGTAATGTTTATTTAATTTTTTTATCTTTCATTCCTCCTATAAGTCGAAGATATTTTTTCTACTTTTTGGTTAACTATATCTAAACCTAGACCCTAGGCATAGCTTCCAAGTGAGAAAGGTTTGATACCTTACACTCCTTTAAGGAGGAAGCTAGACCACTTGGCCTAAAGACCAATCTGTTGGTATTTTTTTTTTATGTAATACGTTTCAATTGTTGCATACACAACAGAATACTGAATTACCAAAGACCTAATGTTCACCGAGATCTTCTTCTGTGATTCTTGTTTGATTGGCCATGTTTTATTTGTTGGTACAGAGCACAAATATGAGATTGTAAAACGTCTGCAAGCTAGAAAACATATATGCGGAATGACCGTGATGGAGTTAATGATGCTCCCGCCCTTAAAAAGGCCGACATTGGCATAGTTGTTCTTGATGCAACCGATGTCGCCATGAGCTTCGACATAGTCCCGTTGAACCTCGACTTAGTGTTATCATCACGCCGTACTAACTAGTCAAGCTATCTTCCAAAGGATGAAAAATTACACGAAGTAGAGTCGGCTCGGGCCTGAACAAGGAGGCACCATTTGAGAGTCCTGTACATTTTCAAATGATGAAATGGTACAACTTTTATTATCTAAAAGATGTGTGTCTTATTTGTTAACTTTATTTTCTTTTGAAAAAAAAGGAAAAGAAGAGAAATGTTATTCCTACTCCACTTCTTTATAAACGCACTCTAAAATTTGTCTTTTAGTGTGCATTGAGCCATAGGTATCAAACATATCTTTGTTAGCCAACTGTTGCTAGGACTATTCAAGTTACTAATTTTATTTATATCTTGGGTGCTATTGGTACAAATATATGTCGCTTTCTATTACAATCCATTGTGGTAAGTATTTTAATTTGGGATGACCATTGAAAAACCTCTTTTAAATTTTAATTTTCACTTTTAATATTATTATTATGAAGTATTTGATGGATCCTCTTGTTCATGGCTTGTAGTTTTCCTTTTACTTACTTCCCTTTTATCTCTGCTTTTGACTTGGTTTTATGTTACTCGTCCTCATATGGAAGTTCGATTTCCCACCCTTTATGGTGCTTGATCATTGCCATCCTTAATGATGGTTGTATTTTGTTACACTAAATACTCATTCCTTTTCAGCTACCACATGCATGCATATTTCTTCTCATTTTCTTCATTATCTTGAAATCTTGCTTTTGTGTGTGGTTCTCAATACTTAACTCCCTTTATGGCATGCCAGTACCATTATGGCAATATCAAAAGATAGGGTGAAACCGTCTCCTCACCTGATAACCGAAGTCAGAGATTTTTACTCGAATCATTCTTGGCGTTACTTGGCCATGATGACCGCCATTTTCTTTTGGGCGGCATACGATACATGCACATTTTTTCCTGTAAGATAAACTTATAACTAGATTAGATATCAAATGAATTTCACATTTTTTCTTCCTTCTAATTCATAATAAGTAAGCCCATTTCTAGTTCCTTTGTTTTTTGTCATCATCATACAATTGGTTTTGTGATCTGCCACTGTGGGATCATCTGCATTGGTTTCCCCTGAGGTGTTTTCTCCACAATTCACTATTAAGTTTGTTGTTTCTTTATGTTAGAAGCCCATATCATGTTTACCTAGGCGATGATGTTGATTGATATAATCCTTTCTGGTTGGAGAAAAACTCCTAGGAATTTATCTAGTTTAGTTAATTTAAGGTGATTTTACCTTTTTGGTTGATTGATAAAGAAGTTGGTTGAACTCTTTAATTTGCGCGGTAAGACATTATCTTCAAAGACCAGGGGAATACCATCTATGTTCTCGAAGACAACAATAGTCAAGCAAGCTGCTTTATAAAGATAACACAGGTTGAGTTGTGATGGTTGTACTAGATGATGTGTGATGTCTCATAGGAGTCAGAGATGGGTCGTTGTTCGGACATTCTAGTGGCTCAGAATGGACAGCAGATGCATCATTTGTCAAGCCTTGTCAAGAATGTTAGGGAAATATTTTGAAGTGGCCATTTATTGAGAAAGGGAGGTAGAGTTTGCTTAAGAATCCAGAGATGTAGGTGGAGGTGGTTGGCTTGTAGTGGGGAAAATGCTCAAGGAGTTCAGTGGGGAGGTTAGAAGCTGAAGGATGGGCTGTCAAAAATCTTTTTGGGAGGGTGAAGAAAGGGCAGCAGAGGACAGAATATGAGTGAAGGTGGATGAGGGATCTTGTAGGTGTACAATGTCTTTCATATGGAATGGTCAAGTGGGTAGGTTTGGCAGAATGGGTTTGTCGTTGCTGAAGAAGGTAAAGCTTTAAAAATGGGTAAACAATGTATGGAGGGTACCATAAGGAGCTAGGGCAACAATGCTCAGTGCTGCATGCTTTTTTTTTTAGTTACCATCACTGTTAGCTAAGAAGCATGAGCATGAACATGGACATGGGCCATATTATAATATTTAATGAGTTTTTTGGTTTGGGTTGACACTACCCCTACCAGCCCCTTTGTCGGTCCATCTCTGCCCACCACCAAGGTGAGAGGTCTTTTGTCCTCTATGATGTTTGCTTGGTACTATTTGGCCTCCAATTTCCCTAGCCATAGAAGGCAAGTTTCCATGCCTCATAGTTTCATGCAAACTTGACACATAGAACGATTGAACAAAACTATTCTCCAAGGTAAATTGAGCTTGTCATGCTGAGGGTGATAGGAGTACTTGCCAAGTGCTGGTAATAAATCAATGGCGTTGGTGGCTGGGGAGAGAAGTGCCATCTGTCTATGATGTGCATGAGATACTGCAGGATTGGTAGGAAACCGTTGTCGGAGTTGTAGTATGCTTGTGGGGAACTGTCTGGGTAGTATTTTTTTTTATCAGCAAAAAGAAGACTTTATTGATGGAATATGGAAAATTACATCAATAAAGAGGAGCTTGGAGCTAAATCAAGCTCCAACCTCCTAGTTGGTGAGAAACCAACGAGCAAACAAAACAGAGAGAAAAGAAAACCAGGAAAAGCAGATATGTTAGGCAAGAGAGCACGAAAACCAGAACAAACAACACAAAGACACCTTTAGGCACCCATCGATCAGACCCTGCACCAACCCTTCAAACACCAAAGGTAACAGCTTCTTGAAGCACCAAAAGTAACAGATAGAGCAGAATTTGCCTTGAGCTGCATTGCCACACCTTGCCTTGAACAGAAGCAGTTCTTCAAAGACCAATCGATCACACTCCTTTAGGCACCAAACAGAACAACCTGATCACCAAGTTGAGCTGCAAGAACAAGGGTCGGCCCCACAATTGACCTTCTTGTGCACATTGTAAAGCCTCTCAGATTCTACCGTAAACCGAAGCTTCGGACCTGAAAGGAAGTAGTAGTAGCCTGAATCTCTCCTTCAGTGGCAAGTTCTGCAAAGAACTAAAAGCACCATATTCACTAACATTCCTCTTCTCTTGGCAGATGCAAAGAGCTTAGCTACAAGAGATTCTAGACAATCACTTTCCAGATATGTTAGGCACTATAGCACCAAAACCAGAACAAACAACACAAAGACTCCTTTAGGCACCAATCGATCGGACCCTGACCAACCCTTCAAACACCAAAGCGAACAACAGCTCTTGAAGCACCAAAACAGAGCAGATAGAGCAGAATTTGCCTTGAGCTACATTGCCACACCTTGCCTTGAATAAAGAAGCAGCCCTTCATCCAAACCACACACCAAGATTTTAAACCCGCACAACTGTCTGGGTAGTATGATACCAGTATGGTACTGCCCTTATAATACATGCTCTTTGCTTGGTACTTTATAAACCCTATTTACTTGGTACTTATTCTGGATCTTATTATATACTTGTTTGGCCATGTGAGATGCAGGGTCTTGGAGGTTCATAGATTTCACAAATAGCTCCTCTAGGTTTCCAGATTTCAGGAAATCCAATGGAAATTCCATCTTTGAGTTAGTTACTACACCAACAAAAATTAATGGTGTACATTATCTCCAGGTGAGTCATTCCACTAGTTGTTTATGGCCATGTAAGCCTTTTTTTTTTAATTATTATTTTTATAATAATATTTGTCACATGAATAATATTTTAAGTGAAGAAAATATGTTAATATTACCACAGCTAGAAAAAGGAGCTTTAGACACGGAATTTTTTGCAATGGTTTAAAAATTGTCGTAAAAACCAAGTATAACTTTTTGCGACGCCTTGATTTTCGTCGCAAAAGCTACACATTTCAGATGGATAAAATAATTCATCGCTAATAGTATTTGTTGGGACAAAAAATGACTGTTGCTGATAAATGAGCAAAAAGGCGTTATCATTAGCAACAAAAACAAATTATCCGTCGCAAAAGGATCCATCAGTTGTAACAAATACTAAACCGTGGCCAAAAATTTCCTTAAACTTAACTGAAAAATTGCATTTCGGGAGGGAAAAACTTGGCAGAAACTTGTTTGGACATGCAATATATGATTACGGCTATAATTATACAATTTTGAAAAGATAATATACATTCGAGTTTTATATAATTTTCTTTTATAATTTGAAATGATGATGTTATTCAATCAATACTAATGGTTAATTTTATTTTTACAGATGGTTTTTGGCGTGGAAAAGTGGATATTCTTTATTTTTGTACGGAGGACATTGTTTTTTTTATAATCCGTTATTATGTTGTCCTTTGTTTTTTTTTTTTTTGGGATTACTATTATTCATACAGATAAGTATTGGCATGGTACAAATTGCTTTTGGCATAGAACATATTACTTTTGGCATGGTATAGATTATCATTTGACATGGTATTGTGGATATTATTTTTTTTTGTGTACGGTAGACATGATTTTTGTATAATCCTCTGTTTTGTATAAAATTATTATTTTAGGTTGGATTATGCTTGATTCGTATGGAATTTCTATTATATTTCGAATTTGATGCTAAAAGTTAAATTTTCTTGGATTGTTATTATTTTCCTTATATACAAGGTACAGGTTGCACAAAATAAATACAGGTTGTGGCGAAATATATATATATATATATATATATGTGTGTATAAAGATAAAATTAAAAATAAAAAAAGTAAAGAAAGTTTTTGATGAATAAACATTTAGTAGCTAAAAAGAAGTGAAGTTGTTGGCGACTAACCAATTCGTAGCCAAAAAGGAAAAAAGGCTTTTTCGCGATTAAATATTTGGTAGCCAAAATAAAGAAAATATTTTTGGTGTCTAAATAATTTGTAGTAAAAAAAAAATAAGATGAAAAATAAATTTTTTTGGGTCACTAAATATTTAGTAGCCCAAAAAATTTGAAGTTTTTGCCTACTTAAAATTTAGTCGCCAAAAAAATTGTCGATATTTTTTATGACTAAACATTCTAAGTCACCAAAAAAGCTACAATTTTGTTGCCTACAAAAAAGCTTGGTTGCTAGCTAAAGGAGTCAATTAGATGTTTGGCTACAAATTAATTTGTTGCTGATAATGGAAAAAAGAATTGGCGACTATATTTTAATCACTAAATAAAACATAGTAGTCATAAAATTTATCTACGACTAAAAATTTAGTCGATTAAAGTTCAAATTAAATTTATAAAAAAAAATTATGGCGACTAAATTATTAGTCGACGAATGGTATTCTTTGGCTACTAAAATAATTTTAGTCACCAATACTTTTCCCGACAATTAGTCAATGACCAATTGGGTGATAATTTAATTGGGAATTACATTCGTCGACTAAAAATGATTTTTAACAATTAAAAATTTAGTTTTCAAATGTGCAATTTCTTATAGTACGTAACTAGTTTGAAGATAATTCATAGTGTCAAGAAAATTCTAAATGATAATTTTTATATTTTTTTGCAAAGTATATATTGTTTAAAATTTATTATCATAATTTTGTGGTGTTGGCGTAAGAGGCGGTACCCTTTGTCCAATTCATTTGAATCCAATTATAATTGAGTTTGTAGGATAAAAGTCATTTAAATTATGATTAATTGCTCACATAAAATTACATAATTATTTAATGCTAATTGAATTTGTAAATGTTTATACACAAGCATCAACATACATCATTATAACCTCACAATTGCTATAATCATCACTAATGTTGCTGCAACCATCATCACCGTCACTGTCACTGTTAGCACCACCACCGCCACCATTATGAACCCACCATTGTTATTTTTATTTATTTATTTATTTTGATTCATAAGAAAATGAGATAACAGACAAAATAGAGAAATAGGCAAAGCTGCCTTACACAGTATAAGGAGAAGAAGAAGCCCCAATGATGTCTGCAACGAGCAGATTTGCAATCTCAGTGGGGGGATCATTAAGAAACACAAAAGGGGCTTGGTGATTTACACCCATATTTGCCAAACCATCCGCACTCTTGTTTCCCTCTCTACGTATATGAGTTATTGTGCAGTTGTATCTTTGCATTAGAAACTTAGCATCTTCAAGCAGAGCCCTGTACTGAAAGTGCTGAGATGGTGAATCCTTGATGAGTTTAACAACTTGTTCTGAGTCTGTCTCAATGCATATGTCCTTCATTCCCTTCTCAAGCATTATGGTGAGGCCTCGGTAAACTGCCCAGAGCTCAGCCTGCATGCTAGTTGCTTTCTCCAATTTTCCATGATATCCATGAAGCCAAGCTCCTCTTTCATCCCTGAAAAGGCCTCCATATCTAGCTAGGCCCGGATTGCCTTTTGAACAACCGTCAACGTTGAGTTTAATTTCCCCTACAAAAGGCAAAACCCAATTAGTTATGTGATTTTAGAGGTTGGCCTGTAAAGTGATCAGTTTGGAATGCCTCATATGTCTCTGTGGCTTGGTGTTGAATGGATCTAATAATTTCGTGGACATTTCCATCATCTTGTCTGAAGACCACATTGTTTCTATCTTTCCAGATTGCCCAAATAGTGTATAAGAACACAATGCTCCAAGGTATATGGTAGGTCTTCCTTTCCTGATTCTTCAAATTTAGTTGTAGCCATTAAGCCACCGTTGTTATTACCACCACCTTTATAATCCTTGTCATCATTATCATAAAACATACCATCATTTCAAGTAGTGAAATTTCATTATCTTTAAATAGTGAAATTTAACCTTATTATTTAGGTGAAATTATTGAAAAAGTGAAATTTCTACTAAAGAAATAAAAATTACAAAATTAAAGGTAAAGATGAAGTAGTAAATGGAAAACTTATGAGTTAAAGAGAGATGTCATCAATGGATTCGTTGGAAAACAAGTGATTGTCACTATCATTTAAGTTAGCTAATGATAATTTAATTTTCCTAATTAATTTGTTGTCTAATTAATCCTATAATGTGTGTAATTACCAAAATTTTACTTTAATTTGAAATTCCCTCTCAAAATTTAGGACTCTCCAAGTTTTGCCCCTAAGCCCTCATACATTTCGAAGAGTATTTTGTGTTGGTACTTCATATTTATGTTTGTTTGATCAATTGCAAATATATGTTCGTTTGTTCGCCTTGCTCACTTTCTTCCTCCCTTCTTTAAGGTTTTTACCAAGCTCCTCCGACTTATCGATCCAATACAAGAAAATGCACTTTTAGCGACCACTTTGTCTCTCTCGTTTATCACTCTGTCTCTGTTTCTGTCTTTGTTTATCTTCTCTATCTGCCTCTCACTCATCTTTCTCTCACCACACATCTCTCTACCACCTTCACCACTCCAAATGTCATTCCACTACCACCACTACTATCATCAAGCACTCCACCTCTACGACTATCATTACTACCACCATCAGCACCATTCCACTACCACCACCACCACTACTGCCACTACTACTACCATTACCTCTCCTCCACCATCACTACTCCATCTCCTCTACCACTACCACAACTTCTGTTTACACATCACAAATTTCTCTGGACACATCATAGAGAAATTTTATTGGGCATCTTGATCTCGCACGTCTCTAAACATCGAAAGAAATGAGTTGAACCCTTCAGATGCAGCTTCGTCGAAGATCTACAGTAGCAAGTTACTAAACGAATTCATATTTGTCGACGGAGGAATCTTCATTGGAGGACTAGTGATCGGAGGAATAACAATGAGGACTAGTGCTCTACTTCATGTAAATCTTGCTGTATAAAGCACTATCAGGAATCTTCATATAAATCGATGATCTTCATTGGCAAAGCTTTATAAATGTTGTTTACGCAAATTCCTCCATCGTAGTCAATGCTAATGAAGCTCTGAACAATGTTGCGAACGAAGAGCAAAGAGAGAGGAGTTGTTTGGTGCAAGAAAAGAAAGGAGAGAGAATGAGAGAGTGTGTTATATATATGGGTGTGAGTGAGGGACCTTAGACTACAAAAAAAAAATTATTGTGGACCTCTCCCATTACTAAAAGTTAGAGAGGGAAAAATATCTATGAATACAAAAAATAAAAAAATAAATGTTTTTTTTTTATATTTGGTGTAATTTTATTTTTTTAATGAGATTTATACTTTTAAATGTATCTAAATTTTATACTTTTAAATGTATCTAGATTTATACTTTTACCCCTATTTTACCAAATAAAAAAATAATAAATTTTTTTCAATAAAATAAAAAATGAAACAAATAAATTTTCAACTTTAGTAACCTAAAAAAAAATAAAAATAAAAATCATTAACTACAAAAAAAAACAAAACAAAACAAAACAAAATTTATTTATTCTTTCTTCCCGCGCATGAATTCAACCCCCCCCCCCCCCGCGTCACCATCTCAAATCCCCAATACCTAACCTAATCTCAAATCCCCAATACCTAACCTAACACTCCCTCTCACTCTCCTCTCTCTTTTATCTCTTCCGCCTCCTACGTTGTACGCCACCGGCCACCACCACCGCCGCCACACCTCCTCCTCACCGCCTCTCTTTTCTCCTATTCTTCACGGCTCGTCTACATCGCCTTCTTCACTCTCGCTGTCGGATCCAAAACCCTAACCCTACCTTCGATCTTCTCCAATCCCTCCACAAGCCATATGTTCAAATCCGCACCCTACACTCCCTCAACTGCTTTTAGAACCTTTGTCTACAAAGGACTATTGTCGGACTCGCCGAACGGCGATCTCAAACGGGCTGATTGTGATGAGAAAGACCAGAGGCGAGGCGATTAACGCATCGTAAACGAAATCAAAAGATGGAGTTCATCTTTGCCCTAAATTTTCTCCATTTCTACTCAAATGTAAGTATGATATAGTCGTCCTCAATGTGGGTTTCTTGGGTTATCGTACTAGTCTTAATCACAAGACTTTATGTGTTTGTCTTAAATGTATTATAATATATACTTAGTAAGAAATGCGCTTAAAATTAATTATCCAATGCATTGCATGAGTCCAACATTAGTTTTAAGACTGCAAATTGTTTTGTTGATAAAATCTTTTGGCGTGTTCCATAGATTTGTGATCAAATTAGGGAAAAGAACATCTTTACACGCTTGTTTTGCATTTCTTAGTGGACCACCATGTGCAGCAAAGACAATAATATTTGAGCATAGTCGAAGATACTATAACCTCTCCATATGCAAAGAAAGATAATAATTTTCAAAGATAGTACAATGAATTTGAGAAGCATATACTACAAGGCCACATTATCTGCCGACCTACCTTCCTAAAAAACACATTGTTCATTTTAATTGTTGTTAAAATTATTATAATTTTATTTGGTAAGGTGATTGTTTTGTTGGAAACAACATGCCTATGAGTTCTGCTCACATGGAACCCAACTTGCCTTTTTCTCCAGTTTTTGAGGCCTACGGGATTTCATACTAATTATGTGACACAAAGAATGCTCCAAGCTTTTGCAATATGAATACAAAAAGAAAAAAAAGTCCTTTGCATGGAACTTAAAAACTATAGAAAAGTAATAAATAATAATAATCATAGAAAACACAAACAGAGAAAAAAAAACCTTGGGTTTTGGTTAAAGGCAAGAGAGGCTTTTGGAACATATTATCGAATTTAACTTGAATTGAATTGGATGCACATGGCTGATATTAGATAATGATATCCCTAACATTTCCACCCCAGTAATTACGAGGACCCCTTTTCGCTCCTCCTCTATTCCTTTTGTAATTTTCATTATCTATATAATTTTGAGTTCAAAATGGAACAGTTTGTTAACATCATTTGGTCATAATCGTTCCCATCTGCTAGCCATTCAGATATTAATTTCAATTTCTTCATTCGTGTATGAACAATTTCTTCAAGTACTTGTAGTTGTCAATATATATGCATGACACATAAACCTCAAACAATTGAAAGTTATATGCTTTACATTCACCCACAAATTCATAGTTAACTGACAAACTGATTGAAACTTCTATGTGAATTACCTGTTGTACAAAGGGCGATTATGAGGACAATATGGTAGCATCAAGCAGAGTCTCAATTTGCAAAGGCAAATGATTGTAGTTTCGAAAGTAATATATCTTTAATTACCAAACTAAAACTAAATATTGTTATTGCCAATGTGATTCAAAAACTTAAAAGTGCTATATTTTTACTTCAAATTTGTTTTATATGCGTTTAGTCGCAAATAGAACAAGGAATTCCTATTCTATCCTGGTGATCTTCAACCGATTCAAATTTATCGCATCAAAGGGAGTTAAACTTGGGCCAAGATTTGTCTTCACAAGGTGAGCATAATAAGAAGAATCATGCAGAAGTAAGGAAGCATAAAAACACTCTTCGTAATTCTTTTGATTAAACTTTATAACCGACGATAGTAGCTACTAGCTACTAGCTAGGACTTGGAAGTTAAGAAGTAAAAGAAAAGAAAGGATTATGCCATGAGAAACACAACTAAAGTGGAAGATATTGTTATTCTCAAAATAGGATTCAATATCAAACTAAACAATTTTCTTTTGCAATACATAAATTTGGTAAAAAGAGAAAGCACAAGTTAACTTTGGATATGCTTTTGAAGGGTGATTCTGATTTTTTCAACTTCACAAAGCGTTATGAAACATAGTGCTTTACTTGCATTTGCAATATGTTTCTGTAATTAGTAAATGATCCTAAAAGTGTTTTTTTTTTTTTTGGGTGAAAAATTTATATCTTTTCTTTGACTTTTGACAAATTGTGGCTTAATGATGAAGCAAATAGGTATTAAGAATAGGAATTAAGACCCATCTTTGTTGAAAGAATATATTTTGACCTAAGTTTAATGTTTAATGAAAGCTCTCACCCGATTAAATTAGTATATTGATTTTTTTTTTTTTATTTGGTTTGGGTAATGAAGCTCTGGGCAATCCCAGATGATGGGTGGAGCGAGCACACAGAAACTAACTACCAATGATGCATTGGCAAATCTCAAGGCAGTTAAGGACATATTTCAAGATAAAAGGGATAAATATGATGAGTTTCTTGAAGTTATGAAAGGGTTCAAGGCTCAAAGGTTTGGTCATTTATTCCTTCTTTTACTTCCAGAATCTAAATAAAGTTCTCATTTAAACAATGTTAATAAAGTTCGTATATCCTTTTTCTCAAAACAAAAGTTCATTTAAACAATGTTGTAGTCCAAACTCCAATGACATGTTATAAATTCTTAAGCGCCATTATTATGCTCTTTATATAACATGTCACTATATTAGGCTTTGATAGGAGACCCGAGAAGAACAATCCAAGTTGATCTTTTGGAGTTCCAAAAATTTATGAAGTGCAGTTGCTGCAGCAAAAGTGGCAATATTATCCGTTATAGTTTCACCCATGTGTTATAAATTAAATGTTAGGTATTGAGATATTATTAAACATTTAATCAATGTAGTATATCATAACATTTAATCAATTAAAACTAAATGTTGTCTGCTATGATACCATGTGAAGTTATTTGGGGCCAATTCATTTAAAGGCTTAATTGTTTTAGAGAGGGGTAATTTTATTTAGCCTTTCTGCACATCCCCCTTTATTTTTAGTGATTTGTTGTGCCTTTGGGTTGAATACCTGCGTTGTGTTGACAATATTACTCATTTATTTATCGAGATTTCTTGGGTGCATGACATGATATGGATTCTTCTTTGTTTAGTCGCTAATGGGTTGAGATTAATTTTATGGGTTTTAGAGTCCTTTGTCAGAGTATCGTCGCTCGATGATGCAAAGGTCAATGTATCATTTGAAGAAGATGAACCGTCACTTGGGGTTGTAAATTAAATTATAACTTGACAGAGCAGATGGAAAAACGAAATCGATTCACGAGCCAATCCCAATTGATTGTAACATAAGGCTTAGTTTGGTTTGATTAGATTTCGGTAGATGATTAATTTGTCTAAGCGAAGATAATTATTGCTCATGTTTATCTTTTACTCTTGACTTTTAGTCTAAAATTCTTTACTTTTTTTAATCAATGTTATTTTTTTTTTGGGGGAATGGTGCCAAATCAAATGGTGGATTTTGCCAGTGCATTAGGTCAAGGTACCTTGCTTTGCTTCGTAAAAGCAAGCATTGCCTGTCTCACAGGAGTTGTGAAAATATCCTAATTGGAGATGGAGGGTCAAAATAATATGACTGTGAGTTCACCTAATGCTCTTCACAGAGAAGTATGCACTTTTATTTCCTTAATATGTCGGAAGCATGCAATTAATTACATTGGCCTATGAAATTGGTTAAACTATGATTCCCTTTAGGCAATAGAGTCCAATCAAGTTATGAGGAGCAACTTTTAATTATTCGAATATCAAATATATTTTTATAATTGCATTTTAATCTTAAATTTAAATAGTGTTGCGATTACAATTATATTATAATCCTAATATTATTTACACCGTGCCTTTAGGCACAGGCATACGCTAGTAACAGTATAACTTAGTGGTCTAATTTAGGATTTGTAATATAGAAATTAATTAGGGTTTGTATATATAACAGTATAACTTATATGTAATTTAGAAATTGATTTAGGGTTTGTGTGTATATATGACTTAGAGATTGATTTAGGGATTCTATTTAATTTTCTTTTGAAGCAAAAAAATAAAAAAATAAATAAAATAATAATAATAATAATAATAATAATAATAATAATAATAATAATAATAATAATAATAATAATAATAATATGTTGTTGTTGTTGTTGTTGTTGATATATACTGAAAAGGGTATGAGCATTCTGAAAACCTTCTTCTTGTTGTTGAGGTTGAGGTCCAGTCTAAGCATTATTAATAGTACAAATGAAAATCAGTTTCGGATCAAATCAGAGTTAGGTTATATAAGCTACTTCATTAAAGATGGAAACAAAATGTTACTTTTTGAACTCGAGCCCACCCGATCCATAACATAGACGTGAAAAAAGAAATCAGAATCCACCGATCCATAACATATGCCATTGCAAGAGACCGAGAAATGTTTATAGCATTTAATCTCGCTCAAAGATGAACTCAGACATTTCCAATTGGTTATCCTTGAATGCTTGAACTTCCCATGATTTCATGTCCATATATGGAGGCAAAGCATAAGATTCCTCAGCAAAGGGCAAGGTTTTATATCATGCTCTTCCCTTTCAAATTCCATCTTAGGAAGTTCAAAGAACCAAAAACCACCACAAATAGATGTTTCACCATAGGAAAAACCACGGCTCAAGACTCGAATAAATTTCGCCTACAATTCAAATCAACATCGTCCCTAAATTTAAATTAATGAAGAGTGATCAGAACAACAAAGAATGGAGGTTCAACTTATATAGGCACAGAGTCGAAAAATATCATGCTTGTTGATTTCAAATGGCGGCTTCGCCACTCTTAACCCTGTTGGAACACTAAAATTACTTGATTAATATCACAATATCACCGCATTAACTCTTTCCGTAGACAATCTTTGGCCTCCCATGAGAATTGAACTTAGAGTCCATTTCATATATTTCCTTCTCTTAGTATTGTTCCAATTCCAAGCCGTAGTTCTACTAATTTATTTATTAGAGCTCAAGAATTGCTTAGATATTTGTAAACAAAAGTCTACGGTTCAGATGTATATTAGATACAGAAGAACTTCACCATGGTGAAACCTTAGACAATTGAGTGTCCCCATGTCAGAGGTGCCTTTTCCTGGACTAGAGTTGTATACTTTTTTTTTTTTTTTGATAGAATTATATGGCCCTCGCTGACCGGGTATGCTTGTTCAAACTTCATTAGTCAGTCGCTAGTTATCATGATGGTATAATATCGATGTTCAATATTCGCTATTTCAACTGAGTTATTTTGCTTTTGTTGATGTTGGTATAATATCATAAACCATTTGTTGTTCATGTTGGGATGGTATAATACCAAAGTGTAGCTCTTGTTTGCTTCCATTTAATTCAAACCTTTCCTACTTTTTAAACAGTTCTTAGACTAATACACTAACTGATTGAGATTTGGCTTCATATTTTTGTAGATGTCAACTTCAAATGCTAGTGGCGATTCTCGATCATTTGAAGAACAAAGTGTAAATGGACAACATACCAACCGTCACCGAACAACTTCGAACTATGGGTGAACACTTGCAATTTCAAAGCGAACAACTTCAAATTCAAAGCACGCAGATGCAAAAATTGCAGACAGACTTAAATCGAAGTTGGTGTTGCATTTATGAGATCTTTTGCTTCCTTGTAATTATTGTTATATTAGTTACAAATATGTAATAATTTAAATAATGCTTAGAAGTTGAAATAGATGATATGTATGAAAATTTATGATATATGATGCTTATTTTGGAGGAGTATAAACATGTAATCATATCTGCTTGTTTGTTTATTTGAAGAATGTTTGAACACAAAGTTGTTAAAATTATGTTTGTTTGTTGGAGGAATGCTTGAACACGGGTTGTTATATGTTTGTTTGTTTGAGGAATGTTTCAACACAGGTTGTTACATGTTTAACGAATGCTTGTTTGTTTGAAGAATATTTTGACACAGGTTGTTATATGTGTTTGTTTAAAGAATGATTGCATAGGTTTTTTGTTTGAAGAATGATTGCACTGGTTTTCTAACACAGTTTTCTGCACAAATATTTTAAACATAGAATTTGAACACTAGTTTTTCAACACAGATTTTGAAGAGATATTTTGAACATAGCTTATTCAAGACAGATTTTTTCACACAGGTTTTTGAAGATAGATTTTTTCAGTCAGATTTTTTAGCACAGTTTTGAGGACAGATTTTTTTACATGTGTTTTAGAGATGATTTGAAGACTGGTTTTTTAACACAATTTTGAAGATGATTTTTTCACAGGTTTTTGAAGACATTTTTTTCACAAGTTTTTAGCACAATTTTGAAGACAGATTTTATGACATGTGTTTTACAGCATGATTTGAAGATGATTTTTCAACACGCTTTTGAAGATAGATTTTTTCACAGAGAGGTTTTTAACACGCTTTTTGCAATGTGTTTTGACACAAGTTTTTGAAGACTTATTTTTTTGCATAGGTTTTGAACACGCTTTGAAGATGATTTTATCGAGGTTTTGCGCATGATTTGAAGATGATTTTTCACACAAGTTTTTGAACAAAACTTTGAAGACAGATTTTTTCACAGAGGTCTTTTAACACAATTTTCTCGCAATGATTTTTTCACGTGTTTTTGCGATGATTTGAAGATGCTTTTTTGAACGCAGCTTTGAGGATGCTTTTTTAACACCGATTTTTCAACACGACTTTTTGAAGATGATTTTTTCACACATTGAAAAAGTTTTTGGAGCACAAATTTTGTAACACATTAAATCTGCAACAGATTTGTAACTGATTTTTATCATATTAAATCCATTTCTGTATAGAGCAAGATAGCATATAACAACAAAACAATATCAAATTTCTATAAATTTCATAAATTATGCTCCATCAAATATAACAACAAAGCAACATTAAATTACTCCAACCACAATAAACTCCAAGTTAAAATTACAAGTTTCCAACTAATGAAAACGAGATTCATTTCCGTCCATTTGTACATTGAAGTCAACAAAAGAAGACGGTTGCACTCCATAAATTTGATTCAAACCAATCTCCATTTCTGCTCATTCAAAAAGAAGTCACCACTATTTGAACCAATCTCCATTTCTGCTCATTCAAAAATACCATATGAAATCAATGATTTAATAGATTAATAGAATAACCTGTTTAATAGAATAATAGAATAAAAGAATAACCTATTTCATTACCACTTACCCTTTCAATAACAAATTATACCAGTTACCCTTTCAATGATGCAAGCTGTTGTATGTTTCCTTACAACAGATTATTCAAAAATTAACAATAGATTATAACATATTACCCTTTCAAAAATTAACAGACTAACAATTTATCTATGTTTTATACCCTGTATAAACAATATAATCCATCAATACTGAACCACTTGTATCTATTATTAGTGCAACCTATACCCTGTATAAACAATATAATCCATCAATACTTAATATATTATCAACCATTCAACAACGTGCACACATTTCACTTCCAACCATCCAAAAAATTTATATTCAACGTCCAATTCTAAATGTAATACAAATTCCATACGAACCAAGTATAATTCAACCCCAACAATTTAATTCCATACATAATAGAGGATTAACCAAATTTAATATCAAAAGGAAATCTATACCACACCAAAAATTTATTCTGTCCTCTCATTAGTGCCAAAACTATCACTATGACTTTCCCGGAAAATCTGGGGAGTAGTTTCTCGAGCAAATCTAGTCACACGAGAGAATTTCTTCAATACTTGCATTGAAAGATCTCGAGCAAGATCCTGAACCTTTTGCGTCTGCCTCCCATTGTTTTGTATATGACTGCCACTTCCATCAAAGGCACCTCCATCAGTCCTCTCTGAATTATCAATTGAGGTGCACTCATCAACTGAGACTGATGAGGATAGCCCGTTACCAACAACAGCCCTAGGCAACTCCAAAGAGGACAGAGTTCTCTGTCCAAGAAAATAAAACAAAAACAAAAGGAAAAGAAGAAGAAGAAAAAAACACATATTTCAATTACAAATAGGGCAGACATGAAATATCAAGGTAAATGTATTTATTGTGAAGTGTTGCAGCAGTTAAATAAAAAAAATTAGATAATTGTTGGTGTAAACTTCACCGCCTCCTATTTCCATAAACCAAAAATCAATGTAGAATACATGCCAAAAACTAAAAGAAATACTTTATTTTTGTAACTTTTAACAAAAGCAAGAAATGTTGGAAGGAACATAAAAGCTCGACCACGTGATGAATGACCATCCGTAATTACAACTGATTTAGTGTTTGGTTAGTCAAACCATTTATAAACATGCTACAGCCCCAAAGCCCTATTCAATCACCCCCAAATCTACCATAATCCCTTCTCCTACTTATAAGCCTCTAATTTAACCATTAAAATCCTAAATTACTCACCGTTTAGGCCATCAAATAACCTCTATTATGAAAATCCAACAAGTCATCCTACATCAAGATCCCAACTAAACTGCTAAAACAATGAATTGTGTTAAACCAATAGTGAGAATCCTATCTCGTAACCCTAATCCCAACCATGATAACAAAATTCTCTAGTCTTTTAGAATCTCTCAAACAAGTGAATCCTGAACACTCCTATATATTCCATTAATCGTATTTTTTCCCAAATAACTGAATAATACAAATAATTCTCAGATTTTTCCGAAGTTTCTTGAAATATTCAGAATATTTATGGAAGGAGAACTCATGTTTTTAAAATTTCTAAGCATACCTTGCATTGTTATTAAAAAGATTTCTCAAACTTTTCACAACTACTTGCGATATAGAATTATCTTATAATTGAATAATTGAAGAATCTCAAATTTATTACGATGATCCCAACTTAGAAATAAAAAACAAGGTGGACAAACCCATGAAGGAATAATTTCGTTATCCAAAATAAATAAAGAACATGGTGGACAAACCTATAAAGCAATTATAGAATTTAACGAGAAAACAAGTCAACAAGACTTACTTGAGACATAATTGTCTGATCAAGTCAATACGAAAGTATACAGACTATCTTTTGCTAAAGAGGTCATATCACTAAATATAAAAATTTAAGTTGAAACCAACTTTAAAACGATGTAAAATTGAATTTGTATTGGAGACAAACATGAAAATTTTAAAATGGCCTAAAACCAAGAAATTACCTTCTGGAATATACATTTATAAGGAGCCTTTACCATCAACAATTGGAATTGAACTTATTTGAGCCGAAAATAGAAAAGGAAGATGGGTGAAATCGGTAATATAAAATCAGATATGCACCCCACATAGTTGACCACATAGTCGTGGCCTATCACTATTCTAGCTCAATCTTTAAGTAGCAGAGTTCATAACTCTAGCTCAATCGAAAGAGATTCCGTTGAAAAGATGGTGCTTGTTCCTCAAATCCTGAAACCCAAACTACTGAATCAGAAGAACAAAGGATGGAAAAGCAAAAGCCTGATGTTAGGCCTTAAGCTTCCTCAAAGCCTGAAACCCAAACTGCTAAAACAACAGAACAAAGGATGAAAGAGCAAGAACCTGGTGTTAGGCTTGAAGAAACCATCTCCAATATCAAAGGGCAAAGTCTTGAAGCTGAGGAAACAAACCCCTTGTTCGACCCAAAACCTACTGGGTTACATCAAGTGTCTGATAGCCAACTCCCTTTAGAACACACCTTGCCACCTCAGGGTAAGTCTCCTTGTTTTATTTTCTTGCTGTTTCTCCTTTTATTCTTCTGTTTTCCTAATCATGTATGCAGTAACCATTTGTAAGGCCATTTCTGAACTAGTCGATAGAACTTTTCTTGGGCCTCATCTTGGCCACATACTCCCAAAACATTCTGATCATAATCATGCCCTTGAGAGTGACCCTATCACAGAAGGTACCATTTACTTTTTTTTTCTTTTTTTTGCTTATCCTTTTTCAGTTCCATATGACCCTAGAAACTTTTTAGGTGATATCCCTTCTTCTGTACTTCCCCTACTAGCTTCTTCAGACTCCCCTTTTTCTATTTCTGAACTAAGGTTATCATCTTTTGGGCCTTCTAATATTTCTCAAGAGCTACAACTGATTTATATTCCCCTAACAATGGATGAACCATCAACTCCTCCAATAGACATGGTTAGCACCACCGTCATTGTAACTCCTACCACTGAGGTTGACATTCAGACTTCTTAAGCACGTCTTATCAAGAGCACCTCTTCTTTTCCTGCTACTACCACTGAGGTAACCTTTTTTTATTTTATTTTTTTTATTTTTAATTCTAGACATCCATTATTATGCATTAATCTCTACATTAATGTGACCAAGCCAGGAGTTCTCTAATGGACTTAACTCCATATTTGCTAAAAAAGACCAGTGCCTTTTAGTTGTCAATAGCCAGTACTACCTATGAAGAAGGGTTCGACCAACTAACCTCTTCTAAACAACAAGAAGCCGACCAATTATTCCTACTGCTTAGTCATTTTTTTGAAGATCTTGCCCTCACCAGGGTTGAAGAACTTTCTAGCAGCTTTCAAAGTTTTCTACCACTAGCAGCAAGAATTTTAGATCTTGACCAGCTTCAAATCCTCCAAGACTTCATGGGTCAACTTCTCCAATACCTTTCTTTCATGACATAATTTAAAGTTCAAATTCAGGCTGCTAATGCACAAATGGCCTTTGTAAGGCAAGTTTCTCACACATTGGCTAGTGTCTTTGCTTAAAAGAAAGTGCCTTCATCAATGAGAAGAAGGCTTCCAATATTGCACAAATACAACAGCTTGCAAAGGTAACTTATCAGAGGATACCTAGCAAACTCTCTTAATGGAGGAGCAGAGTAATATTAATCAACAAATGGACCCTTGTTGGCAAAAGATGGCCCCATCGCCTTAGAGATGTCCAAGTGAAGGCCAAAAGAAGGGCAATCCTCTCACTTGGGCTAGCTTTGTAATTGTTCTTCAAAGGACCGAGATTTTTGTATTTATTTTTTCTCTTTTTTAGAATAGACATTAGAACTTTTTTTGTGTTTAAATTTTATAACGAAAAGAAAAAAATTTTATGCATGTCTTCTTACTTTATGCTTGTCTAACATTTTCCTACATGGTTGGATAATATTTATTTAAATATTTACTATTTATAACTTTCCTATATGGGACCCCTTCCAAGGATGCAAGGTGATAGGCTCCTCCTCTAAGGACCTTAAAAACCTTAAATGGTATTTCACAATTTGGGGACCACTTTCCAAATTTTGGATCATCGCCTATAGGTAAGATAGTCTTCCACACCAAATCCTCTCGAAAGTATCTTAACTTTTATCCTCATATTGTAGACTCTCTCCACTCTTCTTTTTTGGGCAACAAGATAGCTATAAGCCATAACTCTTTTTCCTCTAAATCTTGTAACTCAACCATCATGGCCTCAGTATATTCATCAATTGGAATATCATAGTGTAAGGCCACTCAACTAGATTGGACAATCACCTCTCAAGGCAACATTGCATCATCGCCATATACCAATTCATAAGGTGTAGTACCAGTACTATTTCTCTTGGAATTTCAATAGGCCCACAATACATTAGACAATAAATTGTGCCAATATCTAGGGTTCTCCTCAATCACCCTTTCCAAATTATTCTTTATTATTCTATTACTCAGCTTGCCCATTAGGCTGAGCATAATAAGGTGATGAATTGAGGATTGAAATGTCATATTCCTTGGCAGATTCACTAATCTCTTCCCCATTAAACATAGTTTCCTGATCAACAGTAATCGATTGGAGTAGACCAAATGTATGGATTATATGCTTTTTCACCAAGTCAATTACATGCCCTTGGGTTGCTACCATCAATGGCACTGCTTCCACCTACTTGGTGAAGTAATTAGCTACCACCAAAAGGTAAGAATGCTGTTTTGAAGAAGGAGAAAAAATTTGCCCAATCAAGTCCATTGCCCATCCTTTGAAAGGCTATGGCTTTATCACTGAATGCAAACCAATTGCAAGGACTCTTTGAAGGCTATCATGCTTTTGGCATGCCTGACATCTCTTAGCATAGGCCATACAACCCTTCCTTATTGTAGGCCAAAATAAACCGTACCTGTTGATCATTCACCTCATTTTTTCTCTAGCTTGATAGGCACCACATATGCTTTCATACACTTCATCCATTACTTTCATCTGTTCATTTTGGCTAATGTATAATAAGGTCATACCATCATGGGCTCTATTGAATAAGTCATATCCCATGATGACATAATTCAAGGTTTGATACTTAATCTGCCTACTAACCTTCTCATTGGCATTTATAAAATATTTGATCAAAGGATGTCTCCAATCCTCTTTTGCCACTTCCAAATTCATTACTGTCACGAAATTTCTCTTTTGGATCCTATTGGAATCCTTTAGGAATCTTTAAACAAGAAGCCACTTGAGCCATTTCATTAGCCTCATTATTCTCCAATCGAAACATGTGCTAAAATGTCACATGGCTGAAGAAACTCACCAACCATTTAACCTCAACTAAATACTCTTCTAATGCCTTGTTAGTGCACTTGTATTCACCTTTAACTTGCTTGATAACCAAATGTGAATCACCAAAAACTTGCAAACTAGTGATTATGAATTCTATAGCCAATTCTAAACCTATAATCAAGGCCTCATACCTAGCTCGATTATTTGATAAGACATATTGTTCATCTAACTAGTAAGAACATTGGTGTACTTGCTCATTAGGGGCAACAAACACAACACCAGCTCCAACCCCTTCCTTAGTTCTAGAGTCATCAAACATTAGTCTACAAGGGGTGTTTTCTATACAATTAATTTCAAATAAGTCCTCATTAATAGATGAACAAGGGTGTTTAGCTAAGAAATCAACCAAAGTTTGGCCTTTTACAACTTTTTGAGGGACATACTTGTAACAACCCTCGTATTGACTACCGTTTAACCACTGAATTATATACTGATTAATGCTAAACTGAACTGATAATGACTGATAAGTGAACTGGATGAACTACTGAACAGACTGAATGGAACTGAAACTGAAATTGAATAAGTTTGTCTGTTATATTGCATATTGTATCTGTTTGCTTGAATGATTATCTGTTTGAGTTATGTGTTTAAACTGTTAATTGAAGGCCTTATCGGCGGCCGATTTAGAAACCGTTTGAAGTTTTAGACTCAGTAGAATATTTCTGATTTTATGGTATATTTATCTGAAAATTGATTAGGAATGATTAAATTAGATTAAATTGAGTTATTTGCAAACCTTGACTTATTTACCAAATTGCCTAGTGAGTGGGCCATTATTACATTACACTTGAGCCTTATTATACTCCTACACAAACACATTTGATCAGTCTTCTTCCACTCTTAGCCGACCAAACAAGAGGATAGATAGAGAGAGAGTTCATCTTGAGGGGATTAAGCTCAAATTGTTAAAATTGCTAGAAGAACTTGAAGATTTGAGGCATGGATTGCTAGATTGAGCTCCTAGACTTGTAATTGAGACTTAGGTGAGTGAATTCATCTTCTCCTTGTTGAGTTTAAACTTCATTCTTGCATGATTCATGCATCATTGTAGAGCTAAGTTATGGAATTGTTCATATATGTTGGATTGAAGTCAAATTCATGCATGCTACTATGGTTTGGTGAGTTTGGAGTTGAATTCTTGGAGAATTGTCACATGCATGTCCATGTTTTCATCATAGTTCATGTTTCCTCATGGTTTTCTAAGATTGAGCTCATTTGAGCATGATTTGAAGCTTAAAATTGTTTTGAATGCATGCATGTCATGTTTGAGCATTGTTCTTGAAAATGGTTTGAAATTGAGTTTAATTGAAACACCCTTGGGCCTTGATTTCTTAAATTGAGCTTTAAAACTTGTTATTCTATGTGTTTGAAAGAGTTTTCCAGAAAATGGGCCCAAGAGGATCGAATTTGGAACATTGAAACTTGGTTTGAAACTCAGAGGTCGAATCTGGATTTTCGAATTTTGTATCCTCTCAGGCGAAGTGCCGCTCGGCGGAATTCATGCTCCCAAAGATTTCTTCGCATTGTTTCTGATCGCTCGAGCGAGAGTTTCACGCCGAAGGAAATCGCGATCCAAAGATCTTGCATCAGATCGGCCTTCGGCGAAGTTGACGCCGAAGCGGACCTTTGTTGGCTTGTCCGCCGGCGAAGTTGACGCCGAGCGGAGGCCTGCTTTCAAAATTTCAAATCGATTTCAGTGCACATTTTGCATCCACATCCCATCCTAGGCATTCTTAGGCCTAGTTTAAGGCATCTTAATGAGGATTTAAACATAGAACCACACCGAGGAATTTAGGGATGTAATTATCATCTTTTCGATCGTGAACTTAGTGTGTGTTCTATTTGTTAACTGCTTAGGGTTGGCTCACGGGACGCGCTTAGCTACCGATAGCCCAATCTCGTGAGTAACAGATTGTAAAGATATGTTCAAATGGTTTTATTTTGAATACCGAATCGAATCGATATTGTTTATTGAATGAATGTATGTCCGTAGCGTATTGTGGCATCCTTAGCACCCATGTTATTGGTATTCTGAGCTCTGTCGGTTTCCTTGTGGAACCATCTTGATTGATGGCCATCATTATTGTTGGTTCATTAAGGCCGGTCCTTTTGGACTCATCGTTTATAGGCTAATGGATGTACCACATATGACCGATTGATTGAAATATTGATTGATCAAATATCGAAGATTGAAATCAGATAATGAATTGATTTCATTATCGTAAGGACATTCATTCATAACCTCTTTACACGTTATGTTATTCACCGGGCTTTAGCTCACGCTTATATATATATGTAGGTGCTCACCACCGCATCAAGCTAGAGCGTGGGATTGGTCCCCGCTTTGTCAAGCCACCAATGTGCCTCATGTGAGGTTCCGAGACACCATGCCATGGCTTGGGGTGTTTTGTTTCCAATTGCCTCTCCATCAGACATTGTACCTTTTGTATAGACTGTTGATCAGATCATATCGAGGATTGAGTCCCCATATCAATGTCTCAGAATGATTGTATAGAGTGTACTGTTTTGAACTGTCTGAATGCATAAAATGTTTTTGGCATACAGATTATCACAGCTCAATGGACACTAGTTATTTACTGTATTGGCTTCCGCCAGGCCCTCTACTGCTTTGATCAGACATCGCTCAGAGGCCTTCGGTAATCTCGGATTACTAGCCAGTTACGGTGCTAAACCCATAGGGCCAGGTTTGGGTCGTGACAATACTTGAAACAATACTCTATTAGAGCCAACAACCATTTGTCTTGTCTTCCCCTCATTATGGGTTTAGACAACATGTACTTGATCACATTAGTTTGTGCCACCACAAATACTTCTGAGGGGAACATGTAATGCCTTAACTTAATGGCAGCAAAGTATAATGCCAAGCATAATTTCTCCATTGACTTGCTAATTCAAATGATAGAGCAAGCAACAACGAGGTGGAAAAAAGGCATGTTTCCAATCATATGCAAAGAAAAATACTGCAAATGGCTACCAGTTATGCTCTTGTCTCTTAGAAACATCAACAAATTATAGAGAAGGAAACAAGGAAAGTAAAAAAGAAAAAAATGTTAGCGGTAAATTGTACTTACAATTTTTTATTTTTTTTCTTTTCAAACTTGTTCCAGTTTTTCTTTTTAAATTTTTAGGATGTAGACCTAGAAAGCAAACTATTTTTACTCAAAATTGGAAAAAATTTAAAATAAAATAACGTATTTAGGGTTGGTTTGAGTAAAGTGTAGAAAATTCATATTTGAGAAAACAAAAAGAGAACAAGAGCATAGCTGCAAAGCAAAGAACAAGAGAGAAGGGCATTGAAATTGATTTCTATCCGACTGTCTCCGTATCAATAGAATTTGGGTAAAGTAGATAGAGAGATAGAGAGAGATACCCAGCGAGAACATCGAAGTTGTTAGCAATGACCTTGAGGAAGCTTCCAGCTCCAGATCGCATCTCCACCACTCCACGATCTCACTCTTTCTAAATCAGAAGAAGAAGATAGAAACTGTTAAGAGTGAGTGAGGGTTTCGATCGTCGGTTTGTGAAAGTGGTTCTTTTCTGATTAATTATGAGAAAAGAAAATGATCTTCCAGGAATTTTAGCATTTGGATTGGCGAAATGTTAGTGGTAAATTGCTATAAGATTTTAGGGGTTTGTCATGGCAGTAAAACAGCCTTGGATTAACCAATCCAAGTCCAAATCCAACCAAGTATCTTAAGGTAAAAGAGAACCTGTTTTTAATATAGAGGAAGGGAGAGAGAGAGAGACCGAGATCGACAGAGACGGAGAGACCGAGATAGACAGATCGACAGAGAGATCGGCAGAGAGAGAGAGACCGAAATCGACGGAGATCGACAAAGAGAGATCGAGATCGACGAAGATCGACAGAGAAGAGACAGATCGACAGAGATAGACCGAGATCGACAGAAAAGAGACAGATCAACAGAGATAGACCGAGATCGACGAAGATCGACAGAGAAGAGACACAAATCGACAGAGAGAGACCAAGATCGACAGAGAGAGAAAAAAACCTGCAACAGCGGCGATGGTGATTTGCGGCGGTGGCGATGTACGACGGTGGCATGCGACGGTGGCCAACGATGATTGGGTGGTGAGCGGGGGTGAGATTTGGTGGTAACTGTTCTGTGTGCGTGGGTGAGAGACAGAACAGAGAAACCGTTGGTGGTAACTGTTCAGTGGTTGTCCCAAAATGTTTACTCCTTTTGTGTTTATGAACCTTGAAATGAAGGCTTACTCCTTTTATGGTAATGTTGATGGTAACTGTTCAGTGGTTGTTCCAAAATGTTTACTCCTTTTGTGTTTATGAACCTTGAAATGAAGGCTTACTGCTTTTATGATTATGTTGGTGGTAACTGTTCAGTGGTTGTCCCAAAATATTTACTCCTTTTATGTTTATGAACCTTGAAATGAAGACTTACTCCTTTTATGGTTATGTTGGTGGTAACTGTTCAGTGGTTGTCCCAAAATGTTTACTCCTTTTGTGTTTATGAACCTTGAAATGAAGATTTACTCCTTTTATGGTTATGAACACTCTGAAATGTTATTTTTTTTAAATTTTTACATAAAATTTATACATTTTATTAAAATTTATATTTTTTTTGAAAGCCAAACTTAAATCTTTTTTTGAAGTCATTTACATTTTTTGTGAAAAGGTGTATGTTCATAAAAGGAATAATTTTTAGAAAAGGTGTATGTTCATAAAAGGAATAATTTTCTAGAAAGTTACTCCTTTTGTAAAATAATTTTTTTATAAATTTTACACATTTTAGTGAAATTTATACGTTTTGTGAAAACGAAACTTACACATTTTGTGAAGCTACTTACATCTTTTTTGAAATAACTTACACTATTTTTGAAAAGTTACACATTTTGTGAAATAATTTTTGTCATAACATTTATACTTTTTCTTCGAACTTACACTTTTTGTGGAAGCCCAACTTAAAGGTTTTGTGATCAGAAGTCACTTATACCTTTTGTGAAAAAATAAATTCATCAAATTTATACCTTTTGCTTAAGCTTATACCTTTTCGTGGAAATAGTTACACCACATTTTTCTGAAAACTTACGCCTTCTGTGAAATTATTTACACCTTTTATGAACACTTACGCCTTTTGTGAGTTGACTTACCAAAGGTGTAAACAAACGAAAACTTACACATTTTGCTTAAGCTTACACCTTTTCGTGAAAATAGTTACACCATTTTTGAAAAGTTACTCCTTTTGTGTAAGAATTTTTGGCATAACATTTATACTTTTTCTTTGAACTTACACCTTTTGTGGAAGCCCAACTTAAAGCTTTTTCGGAAGTCACTTATACCTTTTGTGAAAAAATAAATTCATCAAATTTACACCTTTTGCTTAAGCTTATACCTTTTCGTGGAAGTGCTTATATTTTTTTTGAAAAGTTACTCCTTTTGTGTAAGAATTTTTGGCATAACATTTATACTTTTCTTGAACTTACACCTTTGTGGAAGCCCAACTTAAAGGTTTTGTGATCGAAGTCACTTATACCTTTTGTGAAAAAATAAATTCATCAAATTTACACCTTTTGTAGCTTATACCTTTTATGGAAGTGCTTATATTTTTTCAAAAGTTACTCCTTTTGTGTAAATTTTTGGCATAAACATTTATACTTTTATTGAACTTACCTTTTGTGGAAGCCCAACTTAAGGTTTTGTGATCGAAAGTCACTTATACCTTTGTGAAAAAATAAATTCATCAAATTTACCTTTGTAAGCTTATACCTTTTCGTGGAAGTGCTTATATTTTTTTCAAAAAGTTACTCCTTTTGTGTAAATTTTGGCATAACATTTATACTTTTCTTGAACTTACACCTTTTGTGGAAGCCCAACAAGGTTTTGTGATAAAATAAATTCATCAAATTTACACCTTTTGCTTATACCTTTTTTGGAAGTGCTTATATTTTTTTCAAAAAGTTACTCCTTTTGTGTAAGAATTTTTGGCATAACATTTATACTTTTTATTCAAACTTACACCTTTTGTGGAAGCCCAACTTAAAGGTATAAGTGACTTCCGATCACAAAAGGTGTAAGTGACTTCCGATCACAAAATCTTTAAGTTGGGCTTCCACAAAAGGTGTAAGTTCGAAGAAAAAGTATAAATGTTATGCCAAAAATTCTTACACAAAAGGAGTAACTTTTTGAAAAAAAATATAAGCACTTTTACGAAAAGGTATAAGCTTAAGCAAAAGGTGTATATTTGATGAATTTATTTTTTCACAAAAGGTATAAGTGACTTCCGATCACAAAACCTTTAAGTTGAGCTTCCACAAAAGGTGTAAGTTCAAAGAAAAAGTATAAATGTTATGCCAAAAATTCTTACACAAAAGGAGTAACTTTTCAAAAAAAATATAAGCACTTCTACGAAAAGGTATAAGCTTAAGTAAAAGGTGTAAATTTGATGAATTTATTTTTTCACAAAAGGTATAAGTGACTTCCGAAAAAGCTTTAAGTTGGGCTTCCACAAAAGGTGTAAGTTCAAAGAAAAAGTATAAATGTTATGCCAAAAATTCTTACACAAAATGAGTAACTTTTCAAAAATGGTGTAACTATTTTCACGAAAAGGTGTAAGCTTAAGCAAAATGTGTAAGTTTTCGTTTGTTTACACCTTTGGTAAGTCAACTCACAAAAGGTGTAAGTGTTCATAAAAGGTGTAAATAATTTCACAGAAGGCGTAAGTTTTCAGAAAAATGTGGAAGTTTTCAGAAAAGGTGTAAGTTTTCACAAAAAGCGTAAGTTTTCAGAAATCAGTTACGCCTTTTTCTGAAATTGCTTACGCCTTTTGTGAAAACTTATACATTTTTTTTGATCATTTACACATTTAGTCATATAATATATTATTTTATTAATTTACCTGGAAAGTGACCTGCTTAGCAGGTCACCAATGTGTAAATTTTCAAATATTTTGATATAACCCAATACATATAAATGTGTAAATGCAAAATAGAAAGGTGTAACTGCCTTGCATACCATATACAAGGCACACTTAAGAAAAGTCCATCTCGTTAACATGGTACTATGTTACAAAAAGTTCACTAGACTATGGCCTGTTTGTTATAATTTTTGGAGGTAATTTATACCTTATTTGGAAGCTTGTGTCAAACTATTTGATGTAGTTTCTACTTATAGTTTATTAAACAGAAAACAACTTAAATAAGCTGAAAAAAACTAATTATTTGAACACTAGTGTAGGGGTACTTTTAGGTTTTGTTTTCTAATTATCAACTTTTAACTTAAAAAATCTCTACCAAACAGGACTATAAATTATAAAATCATAAAATAATCTTAATATATACAAGAATCCAAATAATAGGACAAAATAGATCCAAAAAACAAATACTAGGTCCACAATAGTGGGTCGTGCTGATCGTGCTATAAGCATAATTGGGATTGAATATATAGTTACATTAATTAGTCCTTTTTGTGACGAAATTTAGGTTGAGCAACTGTACAATGACTAGTGTGTATTATCTGCATATGGTCAAATCGACAACTTCTTTGATTTCCTCCATTCCAACCTCTGCAATATTAGCAGACAGAGGTATGTAGTCTCTGATTTATCGCATCCATAAAAAAAATCACATTTAATATGTTTTAATGACATAATATACCACGATTCATGTCAGCAGTAAACTAAGTGATGAAGTGAATGAAGTTGTGTCTAGTTTGGTGTTTGCTGCCTCAAGATGTGGTGAATTGCCAGAGCTTCGTCGGATGAGAACTCTGTTCAAACAGCATTTTGGTGATGAATTTGAGAGGAACAATGTGGAACTTCAGCTGGGGAACTCTCTGAATTCTCATATGAAACACAACCTAGGTAAAAACTCAGTGCCAGATGATATGAAGCTCCAATTGACAAGCAACATAGCTAGAGAGTACACACTCAGCTTGGAGCCTCCAACTCATGAGCAGAACACTTTGTGCCACAATGCCAGCAGGTGGGTTTATTTGTAGGGTTAAATTAACTGCCGGCCCCTAAAGTATCCGTTTTGTGTCATTTTAGTCTTCAACTTATTTAATTTATGTTTAAATGGTTCTTGGGTGGTTTCCATTCAAAACTTATAACAAAAGTTGGTGTATTTTTGTCTAAATTTGGACAAAATTTGGTTGGAAATGGTTTCAGAAACCATTTATAAATACAAATTAGACAACTTGTAGACCAAATTGGCAAAATTGAAATATCAATGATCAAAATAATATTGATCACGTACTTTGAAAATCAATAGTGTATTTAACTTTATATTGTAATGTTGTGTTCTTGAACTGAGCACTACTCACACAATGAGTAGGGTTGACTTGACCTATCTTGGTCTGCTGGGTGAGAGACAAGATTGACCTCATTAGTCTTGTTTGTACGACCTAATTGGTCAAGTGCACCATGTGCATATGTCACGGTGGTGCTCCCGTGATACTTTGAAATTACTGAATAATTTTTCTTTTACAAATATCTTAGACTTAAGACAAGTTTTTCTTAATTTGTAGCTCCCAACATACAGTTTTTCCAAGAAAAATTGTGCAACAAGAAAAAAAATCAATCTTTGGATTTGGTAATTCAAGACTCTCATCGAATGCCAACATAAAAAATGAAGGATATGTAATGGAAAATTGGATCAAGATTTTCTTCCACCAATTCTAAGAGCTTGGTGACCTTTCCTTGTGATTCTTATGATAGTTCATCAAATAGGACTACACTAGATAGTTCACCTCCAATTCAAGACACACTAGATAGTTCACCTCCAATTCAAGACACAGCCATTGTCTACCTTGATGACATGGAAAATCAGTTATCAAACAAAGAAGATTTCAGAGGCAAGAATGAAATTAATGGTTTGGATTCATGGGATAGAAATGTTAGGTCTAAAAGTTTCGTGAAGAAGAGTTTAGCACAGAGACACAATGCCTTGATCAAGAAAGATGAAGCGTGCATAAAATACAATGGATTGCTTCGTGAGAACAGAGTGAATTATCAAAACATGATAGTCAAGGGAGATATTTCAATGCACAATTCTTGTAATTCACGCCATGATCATCAGGGGGAAATAGAAGAAGATGAAGAGTCCAAGCCTCGGTTGAGCTATGTTCACCCAAAGCTTCCAGACTATGATGAATTAGTAGCCACATTCACAGTACAAGAAAGAGTATGTGAAGAACAATTCAAGTAACAGAACATTTTCCAAGTGGATGTGGTGGTGAAATATATTGAACACCATCCCTTGCAGCAATTTTTATTCATGTTCATAGCCAGGTTGTCTACGATCTTATGTCATCTAATGAATAGTTGTTGATGGTTTATGAAACATGGCTCTGAGTGGCATGATTGGTTCGAACCGTGTCCACGTAACAAATCAAGCAATGATCTGAGCTTTGCTCAAAAAACTAAAAATGAAAAAACACACTATGAGTGGTGCTACCGCTACTCAACCCAAATGCAATGCAATCCCAACATAATATAAGAGAGATTCTTCAACAGTATTGGATAATTTGCAAAGCAAAAAAAAATTGTAATGAAAAAATGGAACATTACAGGGTTTTCAATACAAAATAAACATAACATGAACAAAAGTTATAAGTGATACAAACAAGATTCACAAGGTATATCAATCCAAATTCACAGGGTATACCAACAAAAAGATTACAACTCACAACTTTCTCGAAATCAGAGATAACTTACAAAATGACTCCATGGCAGCAACACAAAATGCCTTATTATGAGTTGGAGCTATCTAGCCTTTCCCATTCAGCAGCCGCAGGGCAAACACTGGCTGGACAATCAAACAATTCATTGGGTGGGTTTTCCTCTCACTCCTAATCTGAGCCAGAAGAATTATGAAATGGTGTTTAAAAATAAGCATTTGACATAAAACAATCGATAAGGATATCCATGAGCTCAATAGGTTGGCGTGTTCCGGGTTTTCCGACCAAACAAGAGAAGCTTTCTGAACCCTTTTGTAGCTTTTGGAGAATTTTCATCACTATTCCATTTCTTCCGGGAGTGGATTGGTTCTGGGGCCATTTTATCTTTTGGGGGTGGTGTTGACATTTCTACAATAGAAATTTCAGGCGAGACAAAAAAAATTTCATTTGCCTCACCATCCTCATCAATGTGCAAGGCAGTGGAGTTCAAAGCTTTCTTAGGTGATGGTGGTAATGGATGTATAGTCACCTCAGGGACAAATTGAACATGGCCATTAGAGACAGTCATGTCTTCAAGAGCTGGAGAGGCTTTTGATGTTACCTCACTATCACCTTTCAAGTCATCCAGTTGTGCAGAGTGATCTTGAATATGAATGGAAAAGTCACCATTAGGTGAATTCCTACTAGAGCTCGTATCATCCGAAGTGTCTCTTTCCAGAACCCTATTTACTTCATCCTTCTCAATTGAAGATATGCTATGCAACTCCTTGATATTTGCAGAGTCATCAATTGCATCAGATGGTTTAGTTGCTCGTCCAGTGCTCAACTCTGCTGGAAATGCTATTGTGGCATCTGCACTATCCTTCTTCCTTTGGGTGCCAGAGTCAGAAGAAAGTAACCCATTTGAATTCGTAGGGCCAATTGTTTTATCTGAAGAATTGACCCTATTAGTACCTGGTTTCTTGTTCTCAGTTCCAGATGTCTTTGAGATTGCTTTTCTAGTTTGGCTAGATTTTGCTTCAGTTGATAACAGCTTGGGAGTCACCCTTGCAGCTGCAAGACGATCTATGGTGGAATTCCTAAGAATGGGCTTTTGTAATTTCTCTGTCTCCTTTGGGGACTGAAGTTTAGGCTTCTCATTTTTCATGGAAACTAGTGATGTCTTGTTCTCTTCTGAAGTCCTCTTAGATGTTGCTGAACCACGAGCAGCACTTCTTTCAGCAATTCTCTTTTGACGCTGAATCAGTAATTCCTCCATTTTCTTTTTACTTTCTTCGTCCTATAGAAGAAATGAGCAAATAAAAAAAATCATAAAGACAAACAACATAGAAGATTCATGCATCCCAGATATTGAATGGTTTGAAATTATTTCAATAGCATTTAAAGTAACAAATCCAACCCCCGAAATGGATGCATTGGAAAACACTGTTATCTACAACAATGTTCCATGGAAGCCCCCAAAAGGTCATTCACATCCAATAAATAAATTTTATTGAGTAAATTACATTGACCTCCCCTGAGGTTTCTGACAAATATAGAGACCTCCCCTGTGATTTGAATAATTACAGTAACCTCCCCTGCTTTACTTAACAATGTCAAGATTCTCCCCTTCTGTCAAATTGTTTCAAACGGTGTTACTTTTTCTATAATAAATTACCTTATTGCCATTCCTTTTAAAATATTAAAAAATATTTTTGGATTGGAAGATAGGTTTGGAAGAAACAAACAATGTTTGAAACAGTATTTTTTATTTTTTATTTTTAATATTAAAAAATGTTTTTAAAAAATTATTTTTTTATTTTAAATATATAATTTTTATTTAAATATTTTATTTTATCTTGTAAGTATTTTAATTTTAATATTTTAAACTCAAAACAGAACTTCACACTCAAATCGTAACCAAATACATAACTCAACTCAATTTAAAAATTATTTTCAAATCTCATAACCAAACACATAACTCGACACTCCATACTACTTTCAAAACTCTATACTCAAATCGTAACCAAACGCATAACAAAAAAATTAAAATATTTAAATATATATTTATAAAATAAAATAAAATATTTAAAATAAAAAATAAAATTTTTTAATATTTAAAAAATATATTTAAAATATTAAAAAAATACAACACATAGATGTATGAAATATATATAATGCACATTAAAATAAATAAATATTTAAAATATAAAATATTTACTCTAAAAAAATAAATTCAAAAAATTTCAAAATTTATAACCAAGCAAATTTTTTCTTTTCAAAACACATAACTCAAAATACGACTGCACACTCAAATCATGATTCTAAAAATAATTTTAAAAAATAAAATAAAATTTTTTTGAAAAAAAATTTCTTTTAAAATAGAGTTTTTGAAAAAGTTTGGTTTTGAATTTTGAAAAAAGTTTTGAATCGAATTTTAAGTTTGTGTTTGGTTATGAGTTTTGAAAATAATTTTTGAATTGAATTTTGAGTAAAAACATGTTCAGAAAAAAGATTGTTTTTAGAAACATGTTTGGTTCTCTTTTAGAATCACAATCTCAATTAGAAATTTTGAAAAATCTTTTTAAAACTCATAGTCTTAACCAAATACACAACTCAAAACTCAATTCAAAAATTATTTTCAAAACTCATAACCAAACACAAACTTAAAAAAATACAAACTTATGTTAAATATATTTTTTAAATATTAAAAAATTTTATTTTATTTTTTAAATATATAATTTTTATTTTAAATATTTTATTTTATTTTATAAATATATTTTTAAATATTTTAATTTTTTTTGTTATGCGTTTGATGATTATTTGAGTGTAGAGTTTTAAAAGTAGTATGGAGTGTCGAGTTGTGTTTGGTTATGAGATTTGAAAATAATTTTTAAATTGAGTTTTGAGTTATGTGTTTGGTTACGATTTGAGTATAAAGTTCTGTTTTGAGTTTAAAATATTAAAATTAAAAAAATTAAAATATTTACAAAATAAAATAAAATATTTAAATAAAAATTATATATTTAAAATAAAAAAATAAATTTTTTTTGAACATTTTTTAATATTTTAAAAAAATAAATCCAAAAATACTGTTCCAAACACTAATTTGTTTCTTCCAAACTTGTCCTACAATCCAAAAACATTTTTTAATATTTTAAAAGGAAGGGCAATAAGGTAATTTACTATAGAAAAAGTAACACCACTTAGAACAATTTGACAGAATGGGAGAATCTTGACATTGTCATGTAAAGTAGGAGAGGCTACTGTAATTATTCAAACCACATGGGAGGTCCCTGTATTTGTCAGAAACCTCAGGGGAGATAAATGTAATTTACCCAATTTTATTTAAAAAAGTTTCCTAAATGCAATATATTTTTTTTTTGATAAGTAAAATGCCATGTAATAATATCATTCAAGTGACATGAAAAGAAAATGGAATCTTTTGAATACCGTGGAAATGCAATGGATTTAAATTTTTTTTTTTTTTTTAAGTATTATCCGATGACCACTCACTAAATGTTTGCTCAATACCTTCTCAGATTTGCTCTTCTGCGTTCCAATTCTGCTTCCAGAGACGGGCCTTTTACTCCTTGATACAATCTCAGGTTTGCTTCTTCCAAGAGATCCAACTGAGGTTTTAGATCTTGCTTCTTTACTTGAAGCTTTTCCTCCAGGAGCTCCACTAGCTTTACCGTTGGTTCCCTTATTACCAGAGGATGGTTTAGGGTCAACACCATCAGTTAGTTCTACATTAGGGAGACTTTGAACAGATTTTGTCAATGAATTATTTTTTTCACAATCCATTTCTGGATTCCAAGATGCCACAACTTGACCCTCATCTGAATTCCGTCCAAGCACCATGAAGAGGTCATCTGGTTCAACGATACCAGTAGCTTCAACCTTCTCTTGTGAATTATCTTGCAGGCTTATTTTTGGTTGGGTATCTCCAACAATTTCTGACACCATATATATGTCTGTCTTCAGTTGAGAATCAGATGGGTCATTGTCCATTGAATGAGCATGAACCATGAAAGAGTCATCAATAAGAACATCTTTCTTATTCTTCTCAAGCTGGGAATGATCACCCATGGATGATGACGTGAAATCACCATCAAAGATATTGTGGCGTGTACTTGCATCTTGAGACTTATCTGGTTGGTTACCAGGAAACCAATCTCCTCCTTTTTGGTTCTTCATGGCAGAAGATTGAGTTGCATAATCAGATAAAGCAACTGAGGAGTGCTTTTCTGATGCTTCAGTTCGCTGTGAAAATAACAACTCCTCATATGCGCTGCCTCTTTTCTTAATAATTGGCTGAGGATTATCCCTTGCTTCAAAGTTCTCAACATGGATTTTAGCTTCATTACTTGTATCCCTGTCAGTCACAATAAAGGAATCAGTTGAAGCAAGATGTTTTGTCACTACCTCTGAATCCGTGCCAAGTGCAAATGGTATTCCTCCCTTGGAGTTCTTATTTGTAACATGCTCTTCCTGTATCTTGAATGCATGAGCATCTATACCATTAGATATTGAATCAGTTTCCCTCACAAGGAGATTCTGGAAAATATCCCAAGTCTCATTCGTTTTCCCTCCTCCAGAGTTATTTGCCACTACATTCTCATTTTCCTGCTCGGTAGCAGTATTTGATCCATTCACAATGCTATGGCGTTTGCTCTCATCTCGTTTCTTGTTATTACGGGAAGTTGATTTATGGTGCCTCTCAAGTGACCCGACAGCTTCCTCTACCTGCTGCTTAAGTGATTCTGCATTGATGGATTCATGTTCATCAGACGAATCCTCGGAAGCACTGCCCTTTTCTCCATCTCCCTTTGAAGTGATATAATTAATATTGCGGATAACAACCTTTCTTGATGATCTTTTCCCATGCTTTTTTCTCTGTACCTGTTCAGTGGAAGAATGTTTTTTCCCATGCTGCAGATGTTCATCTGAATCACTCTCAGAACTGGATTCACTGGGCTCAGAATAATCATCTTGTTCTAAAGTTTGTGATCTTTTTCTATGCGAAGATCTCTCTTTCTTTCTGGAAGATGATTTGCGATTTCGATGATCATCTGGATCCTGATCAAGGCCCATACCAGAATCTTCCATATTTGGAGGCCATTGCATCTTTCCTGGATAATATGGAGGGGCTACCTGCATACCAGGAAATATGTATCCTTGATATGGTGGTGGCATTTGTTGAAATACAGAACCCGGAAAATTGTGCATGTATTGAGGAACATTGTTTGGCCATGACATTGGTACTTGTGCCTTCCCATCCATTGATTGCACCTGTGCTGGTTTTGGCATGCTATTATCTGCATACAATATTTTTAACAATCAAAGATGAATTAATTTGCTGAATTAACTGTCTTTACTAGTTTGTAGGCAAGTTTCACGTTCACATCTGGGCATTGAAGTTCTTAGTTTTTATAATATGCTAATTGGGAAATAATTAAAGAACAAATTGCTATTATCACTGATAACATACTCTTAACTATATAGACATACACAATGAGTGCCTCTTCTTTGAAAATACAAAGTTTTGATGTGCATCTGGTTAATATGTATAAATGAAATCCAATCCTTGTCAATCACTGAGTAACTCAATTAATGGACACTCTCCAAATAATTATGTGTAGAGATATTTTACTAACATTTCCTTCTCCAAAATTTGTTATGATATACTAGTTTGTGCCTCAATGCAGGGCTTTAATCACTATGTTACAAAATAGAATAACATCTTCAACATTTTTCTTTTGAGATGATCTTAAGTGTATGGAAGCCATGCTCCATCAATGAAATAGTCCAACAGGGGTCACATCAAATCCAGATTAAGAACAACTATGTTTCCACAACAATCATACAAGTTTGTACTTTTAGAATGACTAAACTTAAGGGTATTCCGGAACAAGGGCTAATCTTTTTTTAGCTTGTCAGACCCAATTCTACTGAAAAAAAGACATTTAAGGGGTTGGAAGGACAGTCCAAGGAATATCAAAATCCAAGATGTGATCAACAAAGGAATTAACTTTATTTAGTAGTTTTCATACAACAGACATCAATAAATTTAGGATGCAGAAAGGAAAAAGAATTCAATCATACCTTGGTTAACATCTGAACTTCCATGGCTGATGGTTGAGTCAGATGTTGACGCATCTATGGATCCATCTTGTTTCTTGCTAGGGACATTTATCATGATTCCTTGACTATGATCATTATCTTCACCAGAAAGTATGATTCCAGAGCTTCCCAAGTATGGAAATTCTGAGTGAGAGTATGCCTGCATTGCTGCTACTTCATCCATCCAAAGCCCATCATCGTTCTTTTTCTTGCACAGTTCTATGAAATTTATGCAGGCTTCCCTAAAGAAACCAGGACTGGATGTTAAACCTTAAGCAAATCCAAATTAATGGAAAAGGTGTCTACCTTACATATCCAAAAGAACATACAAGAAAATTAAAAAAAAAATCTTCTATGGGATATAAATCTTTGTTAACGACATAATTAAATAAAATCTTTTATCAGGCTAAAAGAATCTAGAATTCGGAGCTTCAGCACATTCCAATTTCTAACACCAAAACATAAATTGAAGTATAAAAATATCAAACTTGTATGTCAGTAAACTAAACATCTCTGGTGTGGAAAAATAGGTAAAAGCATTGGAAATGGGTTGATTTGTTGTATTTGACATTGATATCAGATATGCTTCTCTCACAGTTTTGATTGCAATATGTAAAAACTTTGCTGGGCAAAATATTATCCAGCAAAGCAAGATGGCAAAATTGTAGTCATAAGAAATAACTGTAAGAGGGGGGAAAAAAGAATAAAAAAGAATCCAGTAGGTTAGTTACAATACTGGCCTTCAAATTCTGAATGTAGATTGAAGATGAGTGGGGTAAAGAAAGCTAAAAAGGAAAGCCAGAATTAACTAAGGCATTTAATTGTGGAGTGCCACTGCAGAAGGCCTCCACAAGAGGTGTTGGTGGCATAAAAAGAGCATGATGAAAGGATTCAACTGGGCACCACAAGTCAATTCATGATTTAATATAAAAATTAGTATGTCAAATTTCAAAAGTGTAAGATTGATTTAGCCATCCATGTGTTGAAACACTAATTTTCTTGACCTTTACCTCCTTGAGAGAAGTTCTACTTGACCAGAATAACAATTATCAACTCTTCATACCTTAAACGAGAAGCTCCGAAAGCATCAGCAAAAGATATAAGATCGTCTATGTAGTCCATCTCAAATCCTGCAACTAAAGCACGGGCATAGGCCATTGCTTGCTCTTTCCTGAGTACCGCCTTCCGAGTTTCAAGAACACGTTGAAGACGAACCCTGTTCATCACCATCCACAAAAAATTATTGCAAGGGAATATACGACAATTGTTGCTTCACCTATTCAATATGACCATAAAGAAGACGATTATTTTACTTGGAACTTTCTTCCTGTACAGCATCACTGGCTCCACTGGATTCACCTTTTGACTAAAATCCACCATCACAAAGAAGGTTAAATTTATTCAGTAAACTTCCAAAAACACTATTTTAAATATATTTGCATATTGAAGTTATACCTTAGAGGAAGCAGTTGACTTTTTGGAGTACTCATCAGTGGCCAAGACATTTCCTGCTGATACCAAGTTTGTGATTAGCAACACTTTGGGGCATCAATCTACAGGCATATAAGTTAAATGCATATAAATCTAATTTGTGAAATCTGTCATACAGTGGATCCCCCCTTATTACAGCCGAACAGTAAAACATTTAATCTCCAATGTAGTAATAATAATAATCATAACATATACACAGTCATCAAAACAAAATTCTCCCAATTTTTAAAAATCCTTCTATAGTTAAACTTTTTATAAAGAATATTACATGTTACAAACTAATCAATTGTAGTTCAATTACTTGCTAAAAGTACATGAAATTTCTTGAAAATTAGCAAGTTGTTAAAGATGATCGGTAAGTCCAAAGAACACCCCAATAGTTTCGTAAAAGAGAAAAACATTTTTCCCCTATCATATGTGCTCCTTCCACCCTCCCACAACACACACCCTTACTAAATTATTTTTTGCCGTGTATACAATTTCTAGGCATATCAATGTGCCAAAAGTTCCAATCAGGAAAGGCAATAATTATGCCCAATTGAAGCTTCTGATAAAAAGATAACTTTCAAATTACTAAATTAACTTTCACTTGCATACATTTCCAGGAATAGCATCCCCCTAATTGTGCAATAAGGGAAACAAGTTGCTCAATCAATGCCTAAAACAAAACATTGAGAAAAACAGAACGATAGGGCAAACAATTACTTCATTGAATTGAGTCCACGACGTAAAAGAAATAATTCATTATGAAAAATTGAAAAATTAATCTTCATCTGTACCTTCTGGCTCTGCTGTGACAATTGTCTGTTCATTTGATTGAATAGAACTCTCAATCTGTTCAATCTCTCTCTCAATTGTAACAAATCTCTCAAGAATCTCTGGTGTGTTGACAAAACACACAAATCTGAAACACATACAACAACAGGAAGAGGCAAATTAACAAGGACAACTACAACAAAAAAACTGTCAATGAGCACAGTAACATAGCAAATTAACCATACTTAGTAAAAAAATTAATCCAACAATGCTAAACAAGCAAAGAACTTTACAGCAAAAGATCCAATTTGCAAATTAGCAACATAATGTATGGCCACAGATCCAGAAACCCATAAAATTCTATGAGAATTACCTTTGTAGAGTGGCTTTGGTGAACCAAGAAGGATTGATCGATGGGGGTCGAAGAGTAATCGAATACCCACCTTTCAGAATCTGATCTTTGGCGTATTTGAGATGCAAAAGGAAGGGTTCAAGCAGTCCAGAGGCAAGTTTCTCATTGGCACCACCGGCAAAGATAACGAGATCGCATCTATGACATAGAAAACAATCGTAAGAACACAAAACAGAGACACAGAGTCAAAAGCTTAATAATTGAATTGTTACCTGGTTCTGGTTGGAGTGAGTTGAAACAAAGCATGATCAAGACGAGTTCTTGAATCCATAGAGAGAGATTCAAAGGTTGATGGTGGCAGTGAATTGATTCAATCTTTGAACTCTGTTCTTCAAAATTCTTCACATTGGAGCTGAAAAAACTGGGGACAGCACATGGAAGTGGAGGGGGGAAGTGGGGAGGATTTGATGAATCAAATTTGGGTCCCAAAGCTAATGCCGACACCTCCTCTCTCTCTCTCTCTCTCTCTCTCTCTCTCTCTCTCTCTCTCTATGTTTTTGTGTGGAGAGTATGAATGAATCCAAGGTGTTTGATATAATGCTTGTTTGAGAGCGAGAGAGAGGGGGGGTCGGAAGAGCAAGCTTTTCTGTTCACTTCAAGTACAAGATTACAAAAGAAATGGAACGACCTCTCAACCAACCATTTTCGACTTTGATTTGCTGCTTCTTTTTTTGCGCTTGGCTGTCACGGTCACTGTTAAAGAGTGACTGAGAGGGCAGAGAATAACCCGAAAAAGAAAGAGTGAGTACCTTCTAAATTCCAAACTAAACTCGGCTGTATAAAGACCTGTTTGGGAAACATGAAATTATCATCAGGTTAAGCCGACCATGGCTCTTCTCATTTGAAGCACCTAAATTTTTTGAGAGACTTTATACTTGGTTAGAAGTTGATTAGATTTTTTTTAAAAATTTTAAAAATGGTAAATTATACTGACATTCTCTGAAATTTGATCCAATTACATTACATTTTTTGACGTTTTGAAAATTATATTCTCACTTTTGTAGTTAATAGTCTCATTTTACAAATTCACATGTTTATATAAAGGGTAATAACTCCTAAATAAAAAATGAGAAAATTACATTGCAAACAAAATGAAAGGAAAGATGATAATAATAATAATAAATAAATAAATAAAAACAAAGCAAGAAAAGAGAGAGTGCATTAGTTCAATATTTTTATTCCATCTAAATAATTACAATGATAAGGGATTAGTGTAACTTCCTAAATGTCAGGGGATGAGATTTATTAAATCCAAACCTCAGAGGGTATAAGTGTCATGTACCCCCAAAAAAAAATTAAGAGAATTTTATGCAAAAAAGTACAGAACAATGAATTATATATAAAATTAAATTCAAATAAATAAATAAATTACAAGAATTAGTGTATGATATTTTCAATTATATTCAAGAATATTTTGTTTTAAATTAAAAGAATCACAATGAGTCATGTTATTCTATATAAAAATTTATATAAATATTATGTTTGTATATTATTTGGGTATAATAGTGTTGGTGTTATCTGATAATAAAAAAACATAAACAAAATTGGCCTACGTATCTTGTTTCCTAGTGATTAGACTTCGTAATTTTACTAATATAATGTAATTTTAATTAATTAACCACATCATGCTTATAGATAGATATTTACTCCAACTCATCCTAGTTTTTCCTTGAATTGGGTGTCACCTATTCACTTGGAGTGATAGATTAGGTTGATTAAATAGTTAAATTATCGCATCCACATCTCTTTTACTCATCCTATATGAGAGGGTAATTTATATTCATAAATTGGGCCGAGCTAGGTGTTGGGCCGATCTAGGTTCAAGATTGGGAGATACCCACTAAGAAAGGGGAAGTATGTGTAGTTCGGTCGCCAAACGAGTACTTCGGTTGCGGCAAGTGCCGAGATAGTCCGGTTGAAGTTGGTAGACCGGTCGTAGAGACATGTCGGTTCTTGCATGCTAGGCCGGTCAGATTTCGACACCGGTTCGGACTCAGAGTCCTTGGGTCGCACTAGTCCTGTTAAGCTCTCTTATGGTTAGCTCGGTTGTGCATGAGAAACCGAGGTAAGAGGAGTAAAAGCGAAGTCCTGACTATAGGTTACTTCGGTTGTAATGGAGTTCGGCCAAGTAAAGCCATCTTACTTGGCTTATGCAATGAGGGGGTGTTGGAAGATTCCGTATGAGTAATCCTAGAAGGACTCTCATAAGGAGGAGTAAGAGTCCTGGGAGGACTCTTCGATGGAGAAGTTAGAGTCCTACCAGATCGTGCCACGCCAGAACCTATATAAGCTCACCAATATCACCTTTGGAGAGGTAACACAATTTTGCTTCCCTGAATACAGAGCTTTTGCCTTCTTGTCTTGCTTATCGACTTAGGCATCGGAGAGGTTTCCCAGACACCCCGCCGCCACCTCACGCTTGTGCTTTCGGTGGTGGAACGACGACGTCGAGGAACGCAGACTTGATCAACAGGATTATACGAGAAGGTGTATTTCTTCCGCATAATTGGCGCCGTCTGTGGGAAGAACAGCATAAGAACGACCTCTTGATCAAGCTTTCTTAAACATCAATGGCGAACAATGAAGAACTACCTCACCATTGTTGACGGATCGACCTGAAGTGCAAGGCGCGAAGGCCTTCCTTTGGTCCCTCCCATGGCGAGCCCGAACCACAAAGGCGTAATTCCGGGAGGGATGCGAGGGACGAAGGAGGAATAGCAGCCTCATCCTTCTCGCCGCAAAGCCCGTAAAGACAAAGGCGCAGAGTTGATCCTCAAATTCGAAGATCGCGTCGAGAACAAGACGAACCGATCCGCAAGATGGCAATGGACATGGAGTCTCCGCGCCAGATGAAAGGAAAAGAAGTGGCGACAGGAGTGGGGCGCAACAACAAGACGCCCCCTCGCCACTCCGAGGGTCGTGGTAGGAATTCTACACCCTCTCAACCAGAGGACAGGAGCCTCAGGACAGGCGACACGCGGTCCGGATCTTCCAGGACTCGCCTCCTGTGTCCGAGAGGACGGTTCGAAAGGTCATACACGGAGGGAAGTACTTATTGGCCCTCACATACGCATCATACGAGATCCAGACAGACGGAATTACCTAGGTCGTCCGACCTAAGGTCCATGTTGGAAGAAAAGGCGCGATGGAAGGAGGACGCCAGACGCGATCCCCACAGGTTCCCGCTTTGCCGATATTCCTCGGACGCATGGAAGCGCCGAGGTTGGAATGCCAAGGCCGCGACTTGGCATACGAACCCGGATAAGGCATTGGCGAGGCAGACCTCACCATTCGCCCCAGAGATTGAAAACGCGCCCCTTCCGTCAGGCTTCCTACAACCCAAATTCACGACGTATGAAGGAAAGACGGACCCTTACACCCACTTAAGCCACTTTCGCCAGGTTATGGCTGTTTACCGACGGAATGAGGCGTTGATGTGCATCCTATTCCCTTCAAGCTCGGCGACCTAGGCCTAACTTGGTTTGAGAAGCTTCCTGAGGGCAAGATAGCCTCGGGCGCACTGGCGTAAGCGTTTGTAACACTGCTCGTAACAAACACAAAGACCCCGGTGGAGATCGATCAGTTACTCTCCATCGACATGGGTGAGAAGGAGACATTAAGGTCCTATAACAGTCGATATTGGGAGACCTTCAACCAGATTGGGATTGCCCAACCAATCGCCATCGCTAAAGACAAGAGAGGCCTCCCACCGAATGCATCGAGGGACTCTATCACCATGACTCCGCCACTTACAATGGAGGCTCTGATGGAGAGAGTGCATCAAGACATCAGTAGAAGAGGATGGCGCCGGTTAAGGCAAAATCAGCGATCAGCTACACCAGAGAAGAAGACCTCAGCAAAGGTCAATACGGTAGGTCGCCGAAACCAAAACAGACAGGGCAGACGCGACAATGATGAAGACCAGGACAAGAGATGGTTGAGAGTCCGAACTGCCATAACCACGGTGTTCAAGAAGCCGATCTACCGTATACTCAGTGAGATTCGAGACGAGCCTTTCGTCAAGTGGCCTGCCAAGGTTGGCGAGGCCCAGAAGGATTACGATGACAGATCCAGATGCACCTTCCACAAGGAAAAGGGCACCGAATCGAAATCGCACGCACCGAGGCAACATTCGAAGAATTGGTGGCGAGCCACCTAGATAAATACATAGAAGGAGGGCGGCCATCCCCGTAACCACAACCTCCCCAACTAATGCCAAACGACGCCCGCCACAAGGCACCATCAACGTAATCCATGGAGTCTTTGAACCAGAGCGATGTGAGCTCAGAGGTTCAATCAAAAAGAGCACATGAGAGAGGTGCTAAGTGCCCAACCGATCCAAAGGGGGAGGATGGTTACGAATGTTATGTCTTTTTTCTGACAAAGACTTGGACAGAATTTATTGCCCAACACAATGATGCCTTTGGTCGCCACTCTCCGGTCAAGGATTTTGACGCTGCGGATTTTGATTGACCAAGGGAGCTCGTATGAAATCATGTACTCTGAAACCTTCAAGCAACTCAAGTTGCAAGATAAAGACTTGGCCCCCGCAGATCTCCCCTCATTGGGTTCAACTCCATGCGAGTGGCGGTCGGCAAAATCATCCTCCCCCAGAAAGCAGGAGTGTGACAAAGCAAGTGGAGTTCGGTGTTAAAGGTTCCGCCCACTTACAACATCATTTTGGGCAGAACGTGGTCAAGACGCCATGCGCCGGTGGCATCCTCTTACCACCAAGTGATGAGGTTCCCCAAATGACACCGAGTGATAGAAGAAGTATATGGGGACCAGATTATGTCCAAGCAAAGGTTGCAGTAACGAATGGTAGCCGCGCCGCCAAAGGATATGTTCATTCGGTTGAAGAACCAGAGTAATGAACTATTCGCGGATGTTGGCAAAGAGGCCGATCAAAAGCAAAGGAGGACTTGGTGGAGGTCGAATAGACGAGAAGAACCCGGATAAGTTCTTCTTGCTTGGCCTGTCGTTGTCCAAAGACAGAGAGAGTGGAGGTCTTGGAATTTCTAACTTCCAACATAGAAGTGTTCGCCGACTTCATACGACATGCCGCATTGACCCCAACTTTATTTGCCATCAACTCAATGTCCACCCTTCGCTAGACCGGTCATCCAACGCACACGCAGACGCACTCCACCACGCCGAGATAGTGGCGTAAGAAGTGGGTAACTTGTTAGAAGCGAGGCGATTAGAGAGGTGCACTACCCTGTGGATCTCTAATACGAGAGTAGTGCCAAAAAAGAATGGGAAGTGGCGCGTCAAGTCGACTATAAACTGCACAACAAAGCATGCCCCAAGGATAGCTTCCCTTGCCAAGGATAGATCAATTGGTCGACCTAATACCGGTCACAAAGCAGTTGCTTCCTCGACGCGTCAGAGGCTACCACCAGATCGCAATGCATGAGCCGCATCAGAGGTCACATCCTTCACCACTCCAAGAGGACTATATCAAGTTATAGGGTCATGCCCTTTGGCCCGAAGAACGCAGGGCGACATTCCGCAGAATGGTCACTAAGATGTTTGAACCATTGTTAGGCAAAACAATGGAGGCTTACATCGATGATATGGTGGTCAAGAGCAAGAGTGAGAGTGACCATCTCAAGGACCTAAGTGAGATGTTTGAGATCCCGAAAAGCATAAGTTACGCCTCAACGCTCAAGTGTGCTTTGAGTAGGATCAGCAAATTCTTAGGCTTCTTGGTAACCAATCGAGGTATAGAGGCGATCCTTCTCGGATCAAAGCAATTCAGAGTTAGAGAGACCTAACTTCGGTGAAAGAAGTAAAGATCTCACCGCATGGCGTAAGACTTAACCGATTCATCACCGGGTCTTCGACAGATTAAGGCCCATTCTTCCAAATATTAAAAGCCAAGTTTGAGTGGGACGAAGAATGCGACAAAGCTCGAAAGTCTGAAGGAGTACATGTCTTCCACCATTACTTGTTACCCCATACCGGGAAGAACTCCTCTATTTGGCGCCTCAAAGACGCAAAGAAGTGTTGGTTCGAAAGCGTATGAATCCAACACCTACCTATCTTCTATGTCAAGAAGACATTGCTAGGAGCCAAGCAAGATACTTGCCTCGAGAAGTTAGCACCGCCTTAATGATGGCATCCAGAAATTGGCGACTACTTTCACGCCCACACCATTGTCGCCCTCACTTTTTCCACCGAAAGCTCGCTTGAGAGGGCCAACTTTTCTCGGGCGAAGTTTTGAAGTGGGCAAGGAGTTGGGACAATATGACGTGAAGTTCCAACCCGTAACCGCAAGAAAGCCCATCTTTGGCACTTCGCCGCAGAAGTTCACTCGAAGCCACCAAGTTTGCCCAATTAACCGACCGATACAACCAACCTAGGGATGGAGTTTGACGGAATAGCGCAACCCCTAGTACAAGCTACTCGACCAATACCAAAGGCATCAGATAAAGAAGGCGAAGAAGAGGCCAACCTTACCACACCAAGTCAAAATTCACTAGCAACTAATGACTTGGGCCCAGCAGAAGACAAGGCGATGCGATTATGGACTCAAGAAGACATTAGCAACCCGAAGACCCCAAGGCATCGACCACCCTCCACCGTTGGAAGTTGTTCGTTGGGGAGATGTGGAAACTCTTTGTGGATGGCGCCTAATCGACATGGAGCAGACTTGGCATAGTCCTCATCTCTCCAGACGGCTTGGTAGTGGAGCAGCGATCAACCTTGGCTTCCCAAATACGAACAACGGTCGAGTACGGCGCTTCTTGCGGCTCAAGTCAAGAAGATACATGAAGGCCATCAATTAATGGTTTACTGATGACTCGCAGCTTGGTGGTGAATCAAATTTCGGCGATTATGAAGCAAAGGACGATAGAATGGCTAAGTACCAAGACTTAGTCAGGACAGAGATCAAGAAGTTTGAAGTCGTAACAATTGAACAGATTGGCAGGGAGGAGAACAGCAGAGCAGACGAACTTGGTGCTTCACTCAATGGCGATACCTCCATCCCTCATCCACTATTGATCGACTATCCGCCTGCACCAAGTATTGAAGACCCGTGTCAAGAGGTATGTTGTGCGGAGTTAGGTCATTCTTGGATGGATCCCATCATACTGTTCCTGAAAGACGGCACTCTACCAGAAGATAAGAAAGAAGCCAACAGAATCAGAGCCAAGTCGCAACGATTATGGCTCTCTCCATCCTTGGCATTATTCAAGAAGTCGCTTCTCAGACCTTATTTAAAATGTGTCCACCCCAGGAAGGTAGAAGCATTCTTGTTTGAAATACACGAAGGGGTTTGTGGCAGCCATCAAGGAGGAAGGTCATTGGCATACCGAGCTATTTCACAAGGATATTGGTGGCCCTACATGCAAGCGGATTCAGAGAAGTATGTCAAAAGTGCGAAAAGTGTCAAGTTTGCGATCAAATTCACCAACCCGCAAGAGAACTCCTACTCACTAGTCCATGGCCTTTCGCAATGTGGGGCTTGGACATAGTAGGACCGCCTCCCAACAAAGCCAGTAACAGAAGTTCTTTCTTGCAGCAGACTACTTCACAAAGTGGGTGGAAGCAGGTTTTAGCATCAATCAAGGAAAAAGATGTGAAGAAGTTTGTTTGGCGTAACATCATTACTCGCTTTGGCATACCAAAAGCACCGATTTCGCATAACGGCACCCGTTTGATGGCGTAATTTTAAGCTTTTGTGAAGAATATAAGATAGAGTTCTACAACTCCACACCGCATATCCCCAAGAAAATGGACAAGGAAGCTTGAACAAGGTAGTCTTGGATGGATCAAGAAAAGGTTGGAGAAAGCCAAAGGCAAGTGGGCAAGAGCTCCCACATGTTTTATGGGCTTACCGCACCACACCTCGACGATCAACAGAGAAACACCATTCTCCTTAGCATATGGCATGGAAGTCATCCCTTAGAAGTCGGTCTTCCTACAATTGGAGCGAAAACTTTGATCCGCACCTAAATGGGGAAGCAATTGCTTTGGAACTCGACTTAGCGAGAAGAAAGAAGAGAAAAGGCGCTAGTACACATCGCCTCCTATCGCCAAGAGTTGTCAAGAAAATACAACAAAACAAGACACCCAAGACAGTTCAAACTCGCGATTGGGTACTTCGCAAAGTGATGGGAAACACATTGGTCCCGAGGAGATGGCAAGTTAGGGCCAAACCGGGAAGGTCCTTACAAAGTGGTCGGATTAGCGAGCAAAGGGCATACCACTTGGAAGATGGGGACTAAAAAGCAATTCCTAGGCCATGGAACACCGCCAATCTCAAGTTATTTTATTTTTAGCTTTTTCTTTTCAAGTATGTGTAATTTTTACCTTCTCAATAAAAACAAGTCGCTTTTTCAAAGATATTTGTTTTTTCGTGAAAGTAGCCTTAGTAAGTTAATAGCATTGTAAACATAGTTGGAACACCCAACTATCAACCTTTCCTAAGCCCGTGATAAGGATCCAGTCGCAGTCGCCGATTTAATAACCGAACTTTTATTCTAAGTTGGCGAAAAACCAACTTAGAGGTTGGCCGGATCAAACCAACACTTAGCCAATGTATGGGAATGCCAAAACCAATACTTAGCCAAAGAATGGGAACGGCTAAACCAACACTTAGCCAAAGCATGGGAATGGCTACATAGAGGTTGGCGGATTAAACCAACACTCACTCTTCAAGCCAAAGTATGGGCATGGTCAAGAATAGTTGGTCGATTAAACCAACTCTTTGTACTCTTCACCAAGTAAGTTTATGGTCAAGAGCGGTTGGTGGATTCAACCAACTCTTTGTACCCTTCACCAAGTAAGTTATATCGGTGAAGAGTGGTTATTGGATTAAACCAACACTTTGTACTTCAAATTAAGTAAGTTATATCGGTGAAGAGTGGTTATCGGATTAAACCAACACTTTGTACTCTTCAAATTAAGTAAGTTATATCGGTGAAGAGTGGTTGGTCGATTAAACCAACTCTTTGTACCTTCAAATTAAGTGAGTTATATCGGTGAAGAGTGGTTGGTGGATTACACCAACACTTTGTACTCTTCACCAAGTAAGTTATATCTACCAAGAGTGGTTATCGATTAAACCAACACTTTGTACTCTTCACCAAGTAAGTTACACCTATGAAGAATGGTTGGCTGGATTAAACCAACTCTTTGTACTCTTCAGCCGAAGTAAGTTACACCGGCTGAAGAGTGGTTGGCTAGTAAGTTATGTAGTTAACCGAGATCACAGTTGTGTAATCGAGTTTATGGAAAAGTAAACATACAAGCAGGCAAGTACACAACCGGAGTGAAAGTTCAAAAATTTTCATTGAAGACAAAAGGAAGTACAAGTGGGGGGCCATAGCCCGGTTACAGGCATACAGAACCGAAATACAAGAAAGAAGGAAAAAATACAAGAAACAGTCATCCTAGGAGTGCATCTAGTTCGTCAAGCTCCGCTCAAAGAATGCTGGAGACCGGTTTGAGGAGGGAGCCCGGTTTGGACCGTGGTGTCAGCTGGTATCTCGTCAGATAAATCCACTGTTGGCTCCAACCGAGCTTCTTCATTGCTTTGAGCAAGGTTGGACCGAGTCGAGATGGCTCCTCATCATCTTCATCATCTTCATCCTCTTCTTCATCACCGCACTTCTAGGAAGGTTTTTGAAGATCGCATATTGTTTAAGCGAGGTCGGAATAGAGTACGGGGAGCGTTATGGCGTCGGTGTCGAGTACAACCGAAGCTTCTCCACCGACCGCCAACCACACTTGAAGAAAAGGTCCTTGGTCGCGCGCATTGAAGATCAGATGTCGTCTTCCTTGAAGCCTTGCTTTTGCCTTTTACTTGACCTTCACTTGCTTACTTCGAGATCTTTTTGGTCCGAGTGGGCCATCTCCCATAGGTAGTAATCCTTCACCCGGTTCTGACCTTTTGTTTATCACTTTCACCGAGGTAACCATCGGTTAGACGTGATACCTCGGCCTCAGCTTTGGCCACGGCATCTTTCATAACTTTTGCTGGCGGTCTTCATAGCTCCGTCACTGCCATCACCGTGTGCAAGAGTGGTTTTGAAGAGCTGCACAAAGTATGGTAAATTTTTAGTTGTCGATCGAAATGGAAGTTAGACAAATTTTAGAGACAGAAGCGACAAGATTGCTTACCACGATCATGGACTTCAAGGCACGGAGTGACTTTACTTTGTTGAGCTTCTGGCATGGTGCTCCATGTCTTTTGAAGGCACACCTCTCGCCAAATTGAAGGCCAGAAGGTGATCCTTGTCCGAGACAACGGAGTCGTCCTCGTTGATAGCCCTTGTTGAAGACTAGGGAGGAGTCCATCGGGAGTTTCTGCATCGCTTGATGACTCATTGGGGGTTCTTGCCAGTGACCGCTTGGTGGGTTTGGTGGAAGTATGATCTCCTCCTCGTCAACAAGTTGTGGTCCGGTTTGTTCAGTCCGGGCACGCTTGTTTCGGCGGGAGGCAGAAGGCTGTTGCGATGGAAGAGCCACCACGGCCTGGGTTGAATGGCCGTCTGTGGTACCTCGGTTGGGCTTGTTTCGTGAGCATGGCCTCATTCTGCTTTTTCTTCGCCATCTCTTGTTCTCGGGGTTAGTCGCACAAGGACGATTTCGCAAGGTTGGATCCGGCTCGTGGGTCTTCAAGGAGAAAATCTGCTCTTGCTTTTCGTCACCGGAGTATCCAGAGGTCGGCTCAAGTCAAGAAGTTTTGCCCAACTCCTTTCTTTCACCCGAGGCGCGCGGAGTAATGCAGTGGTGTTGGGATAGTTGTAGTTGGATAGGAGATGAGCTTTATCTCGCAAAGCAAAAGAAGACAAGTGTTAGTCCGTTTACTGAGAAAGTAAAGTTCAAGGAAAGGCGAAATGAAAACCGGCACGATATCGGCCCCCTTTCTCCCCGCTTATTCTTCGCCTGGGATTCGGGCTTGAAGTCCTCAAAGTTTCCAGATACCCGTAAGAAGTCATCATTGACATCTTTATCCGGTATGCTTTATTATCTTTTCTCTACCCTACAAGACTCTCAAATAGTAACACCACCTTGGTTTTGGATCCTATTGAATCTCGATGTAGTATCTCGCCGCACCTAGGTTCGCACTGTTTGTTGGTTCAGAGCATCTATGCCCATTATTATTCGATATGTATTGGTGGATAAATCGAAAGGCAGAGTCCGGTTTGTCCGAGGAATTCACAAATTAGTGGTCGGATCGGGAATCGAGTCCGTTTCTACTATAGATTGGAGTGTGAATGGGACAAATCCTTCTTCGCCCATGGGTCGACTCTGGTTCGGCTAGTTCTAGATTTACATCACCGAATGTTGTATCGTTTTCTAAGTCGGCTAGGCACTTGGGTTTCTACCAAATGTCCCAGATTTCATTTATTCTATAAGTTATGAAATAATTTATCTCGGTTGAAAAGCGTGCTCAAGAGTCCTGGTTGGACGCAGAGGGAGTGCTGGACACCTAAGTCCGCAAAGTGGAAAAAGAAGTGTCAAGCACGATCAAAGACCGTGCTACAAAAATAAAGCAAGAAAAGGTTGGTTTTACTTGGCTCTACAGGTGCTAAGCTATCTACATCGCTTGTGAAAGGTTTGTGGTTATCTCGGTTTCACCTATGGTTTTCTTACCACGGTTAGGCCTCGAGGGCATCTTTCTCGAGTTCGGTTTAGAAACTCAAAGGATGGCTTAGCCCCAGACTTAGCTCGATCAGAGGCCTAGTTCGATCTGGTCGAAATACCTATCTCAAATCGCTTTTATTTCGCTAAGGTGAATCAAGTGGCAACCTATTGAAACTCATTGTGGGTTGCAAGTGCTAGTTCGGTTTCAGCCATTCGACAGCGTAACGATATTCTAGTTCGGTTGTAGTGTGTGAAGAGATCGGAAAGGTGTCCTACAAGGTGAATTCGTGTTCAGAGTGTTCTTATGGAGTTCTTCAGAAATGCATATGCATGTGCGCTTGAAGAAAACAAAATGTTTTGTAAAAACACACAACGTAAACTATGAACTTACATGAAAGTAAGAAATGCAAATGAAAGCAGATTCATGAACTTACCAAAAGGAAGAGGAGACGAAATTGAAGGAGTGATGCAGAGATAGCAAACAAAGGCACGAGCTCAGTAAGGAAGAATGAACAGAGCTCAGAGGAGAGTGAGAGGAGATGAACAGTCTGAGTAGAATAGCATGGAAGGGTTGGTTTGGTGTAAAAGCTGTTTTAGGAGGAACTGCTCAAATTTTTGCTTGGCGAAACACGAGAATGGCGAGCCAATCAGGGGTTGCCACGTGTCTGGGAAGGACAATCGATTCAGTTTCTGAAGAGTGAAGAGACGTATGACCGGACGTGCGCAGTACGGCCCCAGATTAGCTCTACCGATAAGCTAAAGGTGTTTTACCTACCGGATAGGCTAAGTATGTCTTAGCCTACCGAAAGGCTTGGGGGTTTTTAGCTACCGAGAGGCTAGCGATTGTTAGCCTTGGGGAAAGCTAAAAGGTCTCGATTTGGTGGGGATGCTAAGGCTTGTTAGTTCGGTTGGAAAAGGCCCGAAAGGTTTTAGCTCGGTTGGAGTAGCTAACGGTTTTATTAGCTCGGCTGGAGATGTTAGAACTGTATCTCGGTTGTTACATGGCTAATCCCTATCATGCTTCGCAGATGGAATTAAGGGGCAATTGAGAGGGTAATTTATATTCATAAATTGGCGAGCTAGGTGTTGGGCGATCTAGGTTCAAGATTGGGAGATACCCACTAAGAAAGGGAAGTATGTGTAGTTGCCGCCAAACGAGTACTTCTGCCATGCAAGTGCCGAGATAGTCCGGTTGAAGTTGGTAGACCGGTCGTAGAGACATGTCGGTTCTTGCATGCTAGGCCGGTCAGATTCTCGACACCGGTTCGACTCGTAGTCCGGTTGGGTCGCACCCTAGTCCGGTTAAGCTCTCTTATTGTTTGCTTTGTGCATGAGAAACCGAGGTAAGAGGAGTAAAAGCGAAGTCCGGACTATAGGTTACTTCGGTTGTAATGGAGTTCGGCCGAAGTAAAGCCATCTTACTTGGCTTATGCAGTGAGGGGGGTGTTGGAAGATTCCAGAAGGAGTAATCCTAGAAGGACTCTACGCAAGGAGGAGTAAGAGTCCTGGGAGGACTCTTCGCATGGAGAAGTTAGAGTCCTACAGATCTGCCACAGAACCTATATAAGCTCACCAATATCACCTTTGGAGAGGTAACACAATTTTGCTTCTGAATACGAGCTTTTGCCTTCTTGTCTTGCTTACTGACTTAGGCATCGGAGAGGTTTCCGGCACACCCCCGCCGGCCAGCTCACGTTTGTGCTTTCAGGTGGTGGAACGACGACGTACTGAGGAACGCAGACTTGATCAACAGGATTATACGAGAAGGTGTATTTCTTTCCCGTACACTATATATATAGATTTTTTGGAAAGATTCACCCTTTCATTGTGTTTATTATGCCTTTACCTTTAGGTTAGTCATCTCATTTAATTTAATTTATTTTTTTATTTTTTTTTACACAAATCAATAAAATTTTGCTTAATTCACACTCTTTTGTAATGAAATCATATTGACCCACTCAAATGAAAATGTGACATATACAAAGAAAGGTTGTTTTTGACATTATTAGGAGTGTGACATTTTGAACATTGTAGAGAACTGCAAATGGCCAAGCATTTTATTTACACTTAAACTTTAAGCATCAAATGTCTGGTCTCTTGCACCAAAAAAAATAAAGAAACAAACAAAATGAAAAAAAAAAAAAAAAAAAAGGAGATAAAGTAATTCCATCATTCCTTGGTTCTAAGCTTGTCGGCTATCAATGTGTGTGCTCATCAAAATAAAGTCCTTCAATTTATTGGACTCTTGAAAAATTAATTTTTTTATTTTTTATTTTTTGTGGGATAGACCTTATTAGGTTGAGTGAGGGATTAAATCAACTAGGGATTGATCCATTTAGTAGTTGGTTTGAGATGTGGATTGATTTTTTTTATTTTTTGACTATTTTAATTTGGATCTAAAAAGTCTCGTTTAAAATAAGTTTTTTAAATTTTTTAATTTTTGTGAGAAAAAAATAAAATAATTATAATTTGAATTTAATATTTTTTCTTATATGATTAAATAGCCTATTTTATTTCATAGGGGTAAAATAGCCCAAACAAGTATCCTAAACGGGGCTAAGTAGGGGATAAGATATGGGAGGGAGGGTCTAAAAAATAGTCAGCCGTTTAATTATAGTACAAGAGGAAAATAAAGGGTGAGGAATAATTGGGTCTTACATATTTTTTAGTCTATTGTTTGTTTATTAAAACTTTGAATAATTTTAATACTAATATGAAAAATTAAATGAGAAAAACCTCAATCTAATCTTTTATCCTATGAAATAATTTATTCCATGTAATATTATTATGCATTCATTTGGAATGTGAATTGACTTTTTGACTTTTTGATTATTTTAGTTTGGGGCTAAAAAATCTCATTTAGAATAAACTTTTTAAACTTTTGTGAGAGGAAAAAATTAAATAATTATAGTTTGAATGTCGTGTTTTGTCTTATTGGACTTAGGAATGGCAACGGGGCAGGCGCGGGATGGGGCCGAGGATCACACTCCCTGCCCTCGATCTCCGATGGTAAAAAATTTTCCGTCCCCGGCTCCGATCCCCGACAAAGAACCTATCATTGTCCCCATCCCCGCATCCTAACGGGGATCGGGTTTCCCCGACCCCGAAATTCCCCGTACAAAAAAAAAACAAACAGAAAGGGAGAGATCATTATCAACAACATAGATCATCAACAAAGATCATTATCAACAATATAGATCATCATCAAACAACAGATCAAAAAAAATAAATAACAGATCAAAAAAGAAACAATAACATATCATCATCATAGATATAAAAAAAATAATAACAGATAAAAAAAATAAATAAATAATAGATCTCACAAATCTAAGCTGAGGAGGGGGCAGAAGAGATCAGTAGAGTAAAGAAACGCAGAAGGGCGGATGAAGACGGCGAAGGAGATCGGTGGAGGAGGGTGGCAAAGGAGATCGGCACTGGAGATCAATGCTGTGAAGAGCACTGTGGGGGAATGAAATGGCGATCAGAGCACTCCTTAGCGGCTCTTTTCTCCCTTTCTCTCTCTCTCTCTCCCTCTCTCTTTCCACCCATTTTTCTCACGACGCGAAGCTTTCTCTCATCGCAAAAATAGCGATCAAACCACCGTGAGTGAGGAACTGAAATCGGTGAGATATAAGAGAGAGAATGAGAGAGAGTAGAAGGAAGAGCAACGGCGGTGGTGAGTAAGGAGCGGCGGCGGTGGTGTAGAAGAGTGAGCGAGTGGTGAGGGAGCAGCAGAGAGAAAGAGGCGTTGTGTTTTGTGTGTGTGTGGACCAATACACTAAATTGATCCCAACTAATTGAGACACACACATATATAGAGAGAGGGGTACAAACGTAATTTTACTTCGGAGGAGAAACAGGGTCGAGGATGGGCCAGGTCCATAAAAGCTATCCTTGTCCCCCGCCCGAAACTGATCGGGAATTTAATTTTGAATACCATCCTCGCCCCGTTGGGGATATTTTTCGAGGAAAAACCACTTCTACCGGCGACGGGGGAGCAGGTCCCTGTCGAGCCGGGTTCAAATTGTCATCCCCAGTTGGGCTAAAAAGCTTTTTTTTTTTTTTTGTGGTTATTTTAGCCCAAGACCCCCATCCCAAACATAACCTATATATCTAATCATTCATCTCATCTAATTTGTAGTATAATATTTTGCTCACAATTTTATCAGGGGCGAATTATACTAACAATCTTTATTGTCTGAGATTTGTATCACTTTAGTATCTGACTTTCTAATTATGACATATTTGATTCTTAATTTTGAATCTTGTTTCAAATAAAAACAATTAAAAATCCATTACTCAATTTTAAGGGCAAAGTGGTCAATTTAATAAAATATAAATTAGTTTGACAAAAATAAATATCAAAAAAGTTATTTTTTAATTTTTAAAAATTATCTATACCAACAAAGATAAAATTATATCGAATTGAATTTTTTTTTACATATTTATTTATTTATTTTTACCTAATTAATTTTTAGTATATGTTTGAAAGATGATCATGTAATGGGTGATTATTTTTATTTTCATTAAATTAGTTTCTATTTTTTCAAAAGTCAATTATGGTAATAACTTTGATATAATTATTAAATCAATCCATTAAATTAAAAAATTTAAAACTAAAAGCATTTCATATGTTCAATATATCGATTACATATTAAAAATCTAATAGCCATTCATTACATGGTAATCATCCAAAAATATTTGTTAACAACAAATACAACCATCTATTACATGATAACCATCGAAAAGCATAAAAAAAGAGTTAATTACCTAAAAGTCCTATTTACAAATGTTATGGTAGCTCATGTCCTATTTAAGATTTTTTGAACTAATAAGTCCTATTAATAAAACTGATAATATTATCAGTTTTGCTCAAATTTTAAAATTAAAAACATTATTAATTTTGCATAGTAATATTCCAGATAATTGTTTTACTAACAGAGAAAAAAGATAAAGCATGAGATTAAACGTTTTTGTCCTTCTACTTATTAGTTTGATTCAACTATCCAATAAAACTAAGAACATTAACAATTTTTTTAGTTTTAAAATTGAGACCATTATCAGATTTTTATTTTTAAAATTTTTAAATTTTTTTTTTTCAGTTTTGCACATCAATATTATATCATTATGCTCCTTTATAGATACAAAATTTTTAATTTTGCACAAAAAAATAATTCAATTTTTTCATTTTTTTTTTTTTTTGCATATAATTGTTTTTTAGTTTCTTCAACTTGAAAGTTGATATTTTAAAGTTTTGAAAATCAAAATAAATGTCAAATCATCATATTCTTTTATAGATAATCATAAATGATAAACAATCATTGTTTGAAGAAATTTTAATGTGTGTGTGTGAACCAATTCCAACTATTAAAATTTTAATGGGACTTAAAAGTCTAAAAAATCTTAATTAGAACTTAATAGAGTATAAGTTTATAAATTAAAACTTGTGTGTATATGCCCAAAAAAAAATAAAATAAATAACCAACCATTACATGATCATCATCCAAATATATAATAAAAATTAATTTGGTATAAATAAATAAATGTGTAAAAGATTTATCAATTTTACATAATTATCTTTGGTGGGTCGAAATAATTTTTAATAATTTAAAAATATTTTTTTGACATTTATTTTTGTCAAATTAGTTTATATTTTGCCATTGAAATTGAGCAATGATATCTCTAATTGTCTTTATCTGAAATAAGATTCAAAATTCAGAAGATTAAATATGTCACAATTGAAAAGTCATGAACAAAAATAACACGAGTCCCAAACTATATGGACTGTTAATGTAATTTATTCTTTTATCAATAATCTGACACTTCTTTTAATAATTTTATCAGGTTTAATTTCATAAAACATAATCCCATAATTAATAGTGTTTTGGATTACAGATACCTTTCACATTTCAAGAATAAAACAAGTAACTTACCCCCACTTCATCTAATTACACTCAATTTGGAAACTTACCACTCCATGTTTACAATCAAAAGTCTTCAATCTTGTACAATTGAAAAGGCATAATTTCATGGCAGATGAGGCAATTATTAGAGTTCCAACTATTGTAATAGTTGCACCTTAAAACAGCTGTCTAACCAACTAGTCAAAGAATATATCAAATCACATCATCAATTCTTTGTTTTCATTTTTCAGAAAATTCTATATTTTTATTTTTCATGTTTAGTTGTTTTTACTGAATTTTTTTAATATTTTAAACAATTTTTTTACGTTTTAGACACACCTAAGATAAATACATCTAAAAAATAAAAAAATTATAAAAAAAATCTTTTAAAAATTCACTAAATACCAAAAATATAAAAAAAAAAATACAAGAATTTAGTACATTTTTATATATTTATTAATTTTTTAAAATATTTTTTCACAATTTTTTTACTTTTTAGATACATCTAACTAAGGTGTATCTAAAAAAGTAAAAATATATATATATTTAAAATTTAAAAAATATTCACTAAAAACAAAAGAATACGAAAATAAAAAAACTCAGTTTTCAAAAAACTTAATCTAGAAAACTCAAACCAAACACACTAATTGTTATTTAAAATCAAAAGTTAAATTTAATTTTCAAGTTTAATAGTAAGGTAATCAATTAAGATATTAAAGGTGATATTTTTTTATATTTTCTCTAATCATCAATTAATTATATTAATTACACATCATTAAATTTATAAAATGAATTTAAAAAGTGAATTTAGATATCATTTTCTTATCAATTATTATAATACATATATGTTGAGAATACTTCATATTGATTTTCAACATTCCTTTTATCCTCGTTTATGATTAATGTACCTCCCAAGTTTGGCATCTTAAGCATCAAATCTTGTTTCCTTCCTTTTTATCTTTGTTAATTAATTTAGCAAAGACAAATATATACTATTAGATAAAGAGGTGTTTTGGAAAGTTGGTAAAAAGTTGACTTCTAGCTTTTTATCAAGCTTTTTGATTTTTTTGGAAGTGATTTGGAAAGTTGGTAAAAAGTTGACTTTTTAAATTTTTGATTTAATATTTTTTAAAAGTGTCACATCACTCCAAAATAACCAAAATATCCTTACTTTTTAATTTTTGAATTAATTAATTAAAATGTTTCAGAGAGTAATTTGATAAATTTGGATGTTACTTTTTTGGGTCTTTCCAAATGAGATTTTCAGCGTTTTGGGATGATTTGGTGTTTTTTAACTACACACAAAATGCAGCTTTTTGTGTGTGTGTTGCCAAAACGGCACAAAGTCAATTTGGTGTGAGCAAAGAAAATGGAGTTGTGTCACTCTATTCCTTTGCTAAATTATCTAAAAAATAATTGTTTATAACTATTTAGACAACTTTTGTCTTCATATTAATAAAAGAGTAATTATGTCAATTTCTTGCTTCAACTTTTAGGAATTTTTAAAATGCAAATGCTTCCCTCTGGCGTTTGCCCACAGCACACCTTTCTTCTTTTTTCTTTCTTTTTTTTTTTTTTTTTTATCATTTTACTTTTTCACAGAGTTTTGTTTTAACTTCGTATTTATGTGTTGTGCCCAGTGATAACATAAGGGTATGTTTAATTATAAGGATTATAGTATAGGATTGAAACTGTTAGTTTATGGACTTATAATTTCATATTTAATTGTAAATTTTATTAACTGAATTACATATACGGCGGATATCCAATCCAACGAAATTAGCGAATTTTTAATATTAAGAAGGGTTGAGAATCATAATTTCAAGTATAAAAGAAAAAAATAAATAAATAGATAATAAATGATTATCATATTAATTTAATTGAATAACTAATCTGACATTAATTCATGAAATTATTAATCATTTCACTATTAATCATATTAATTAAACAAGTCTTAAAATTCCTACTTCAAAAAAATCTCACTGACTATTTAAAAAAAAACACCATTGCCACACATTAATACTTGCGTACACCTCATTACTTGGGGAAATTTTATTTCTATGCATTTAATTATTTTAGTGTATATCTTTTTTTAATATACACATTTATTAATTAGATTATTAATTAATTTTCTCAATTCACACATCAAAAGTTACAATTATACCTTTCATTCATAATTATTGTACACACACCACACAACCCTCATTTCCACACTTGTTTTTATTTTTGTTTTTTTGTTTTGTTTTATTTATTTATTTTTTTTAATGTTTTTTCTTTTTGGAGATTTCAGCACTAGTTTTTTGAAATTATACATTTAATTCCAAACTTAATTTCTGAATAAAAGTGATTAGTTCAACAAATTTGTTTTGAAAAAATTTATAAAAAAAAACTTTCAGCAGTTGATGTCTAAATATAATGAAATAATTTGACAGTTGATGTCCGAATATAATGAAATAATTCGACATTGGTTATCCGACTAAAAATCACGAAAAAAAAAAGTTCTGTTAAAAAAAACTAACATTTTCATCACTAATAGAGTATAAATCTAAAGATTAAAACAATATGAGCGTATTGATTTGCTAGTAATAAAGGAGTATAAAGTGTGTAACAATCAAAATGACAATAATGGAAAAATTAGGATTTAATTTTTTTTTTAACTCAAAAGGTGTACATTGAGTTTTTTTGCTTTTAAAAGATGTGTGCAGAGAATATTTTCATATAATATTATGGGTGCTAGTAATTATAGTCATTTTAATTTAAGGTATAATTGTTATTAAAATAATATTTCATTAAGCGTGTACATTAAAATAATTAGATGTGTGGAAATAGAATTTTTTCATTATGTACCCAAAACTAGTATCAAATATTTTTAATTTTATTTTTAATTGGGATTTTGTGTGTACCATAAAGAATATATGCCCATTTTAAAATTTGTTAATCAATAGCTTTAAAATATTCGCAAACAAAAAGACTAAACAAGTAGGACTAGCCCAATAATGGGTGTACCTTACTAGAAATTACAAGTTCGACTATTCCTCCCCCTTCAATGTCCCAAAAAATGTAATGTTAGCAAATGTCCAAATTTAATCAATAATTCTAAGTGCACACACCAAACACAGTTTGTGTCTCATTTTGTATTTAGTTTTTGTGTTTTTAGAATGTATTCTTATCAAAATATATATACAATCATTTTTTATTTTGTTAACAAATGTCCATATTAACAAAATCCTTTTATTTACTTGTACCCAAAAAAAATCCTTGTATTTATATAAAAATAAAGTTTTCGGATTCTCGATAATGCACTCGTTGAAACCTATTTTGATATTTCACAGTTAACATTTCTTTTAGCTGGTGCCATGAGAGTTATCTGGCTCCATAAATTCATGAAAGTCACTCTCTGGCTCCATAAATTCAATAAAACAAAATATCTTAAGTTTTGCCAAAATGGTAAAACGCATACCACATATAATGTCATGTTGAGAGATATGAAGCCCTATCATAGGACAACTATATCTACCTTATCTTAGCTGGCTTTATTATGACTCTTTATCTATCATGAAAATGACCAAACACCCACCTTTGGGGAGGCTTCCAGTTGGTCCATTGTACTGTTCTGCCTATTTCTTCGAATATTTTTCATCACTATTGATTTGTAATTGCAACCACATGACACAACCACTTTCACATATACAAAGGTATCAAGAGATAGAATCTTCTATTCCTCCCACATTGTTCTATAACTTTTAGATTATTATGTGATATTATTTGGGTTTTAATTAATAATGTTGTAAAAATTTTATGAATGAAATAATAGTGAATAGTTTTTGTTAAATAGTTGAGAGCGATGATGACTTACTTATTGTGTTTTGTCATTTCTCATTTGTCAAGAATAATACAAAATTAATGCCACATGATATTATAAAATTATCTAATAATTTGTTATAATTATAAGCCATATATATAACGTTTGAATTGAAAGCATTTTTGAAAGAATGACACAATAAAAACGAAATAGGAGGTGAGTTCGGTTAGAAATGGGTTTTGAAAGTTTTGAAAAAAATATATTTTTTCTCAACTTTTGTTTATTTTTTAGGTAGGATTCATGCGCCAAAGTTAGCAGGTTTAAGTGGTAACGCGTTTTATGCCGCATTGTGATTCACGTAGTATATTTGGTTGCTTAAAACCATTATCGGGTGAATGAAAAATTGAAGCCAAAAAGAACTCCATGGAAATAGTGTTTTTGATAAAATTTCCTAAAGATTTAGTTTAAGGTTTATTCCATATTGATTTGGTGGGCATACTTTGAGTGGGTTTATAAGGCTTGAGTTTGAAACTTAGGGTAGGCCCCAAGGGGCACCTTAGTTTTGTAGAGGGGGACGTTATGGGCAAAATGGGCTAGACCCATTGGACCCAAAATGAACACGCACGCGTCGCCACCGTCTGTCCAGTCGGTCAGGTGGATGCATGTGGTTGGGTTAGACTTGTCTGGCCCAATACTTATCTTTTTGGGCAAAAAACATTTTCTAAAATTAATTTCTAATATTTTGGAATTTGAATTTTGAAAATTAAATTCAAAATTGGCTCTGATTTTTTCCCCACCCGAATAGATGAATATCTGTTTGAATTTAAACCAAACAGATTCATATCTATTTGAATTTAGACCAAACAACCACATTACTTGTTCATTTAAACCAAACAGATATAATACCTGTTCAAACAGGTTTTGCACCTGTTTAATTCAAACTGTACAGCCACTTTTATATCTATAAATAGGTAGTCCCTCACTTGGTTTTTTTATTCCAACTTTCGTCTCAAATTCTACCTGCTCTCTCTACATTTTGTTGCATTATTTTCCTTTTAAGAAAGAGTGTAAATACTTAATGTGTTCGTTGTGTGAATAGTGTGTAGTGTTGTTATTATTCACTGTTGATCATTTTATCTTGGAAGATAGACATCCACAATCTAAAAGCACCGTGGAGAGGACGAATCTGTCTTAAGGACATAGTGTTAAACACTAGACTTGATCAAAACTTCGTTCGAGAAATTAATAAAGTAAGTTGTTAATTTATTTTTTGTTTTATTATTTAATTATATAAAATTTTGATTTTATTTTTGTAACAAAATAAAAATCTGTTTTTATTTATTTATTTTTATTTACTGGTTTGATTTTTGTAATCAAACAATCTCTCTGATTTTCTTTATTTCTTCTATTTGTTGTTAAATACACAAACATTATTTATTCATAATACAGTGAAGATTGTCCATCAATCTTAAGACATAATATTTTTAGTGTCTTCATTGTATTTATTTTTACGTGTTTTCACAAAATGATATTTTGGTTAGAAAATACAAATAGTAGTAATATACTATTTGACAAATAGTAGTAATATCTTTTTTATTTTCTTTGACAACTAGTAGTAATATCTTGGTGTCATTAACAATTCTGAGAATATTAATTTATGTTACAGAAAATTATTGTGGTATTTTATTTTTCTAAGTTTTAGTAACATGCAAAGTAAAATTATTTTGTATTATAATTTATTTTTTGGTTTTAGTAACTAGAAAATTAATTTGGTTTTGATTTTTTCTGATTTTTTGTAATTAGATATTATGGCTGCTGAAAGTAGTACTCCAAATCCGATCGTTACAACTTCTCCGGTTCTTATCCAGAACCATGTTCAAATTCTAATAAATCATAGAGAAAAATAGGAAAAATTTAATGGCACTGAGTCTAAGAGATGGCAGCAGAAAATGTTGTTCTATCTTACAACTCTAAATTTGGCCCTATTTCTCTGTGAAGAGGCTTCAGTACTTAGAGAGGATGAAAGTAATTGGCAAGTTGTTGCCGCTGTAAACACCTAAAAACATTCTGATTTTTTGTACAGAAGCTACATCCTCAACGGCCTTGACAACATGTTGTATAATGTTTACAGCCCTATGAAAACAGTAAAAGAATTATGGGATTTTTTGGAGATAAAAATACAAGACAGAGGATGTCGGTACAAAGAAATTTGTTGTCGGTAAATTTCTAAACTTTGTTATGGTAGATTCCCAAACGGTAATTTCTCAAGTTTAAAATTTTTAATTAATTTTGCATGATATTGATTATGAATGTATGTCTCTTAGCAAGTCTTTCCAAGTCGGTGCTTTAGTGAAAAAGTTATCACCGGCTTGGAAAGATTTCAAAAATTATTTAAAACATAAACGCAAGGAGATGACCATGGATGAATTGATTATAAGACTAAGAATTGAGGAAGATAACCATAAGGCTGAAAAGAGGAATAGTAAAAATCCCATTAAGTCCAAGGCTAATGTGGTTAAACAAGTGCACAAACCACATCACAAAAAGAGAAAGTTTGTTGGAGATGGTCCTAAACAAGGTGACAACAATGGCAATAAAAAGTTCAAAGGAAAATGCTATAACTGTGGCAAGACTGGACATGGAGCTTCTGATTGCTGCCGCCCTAAAAAGGATCGCGGAAGTAAAAGCAAGAAGACCACCAATCAAGCCAATGTGACATAATTAGATTACATCTCTGACGGGGTAGATGACATCAATCTCTCTGCTGTGGTGTATGAGGGTAATTTGGTTGGAAATCCCAAGGAATGAGGGGTTGACACTGGGGCAACTCGTTACATTTGTGTGGACAAGAAGATGTTCACTACTTACAATATGGCTGCAAATGGTGAACAACTTTTCATGAGAAATTCTTCTATTTCTATTGTAGCTGGACATGGAAAGGTGATTTTAAAGATGACATCTAGGAAGGAACTTACCTTCAACAACGTACTGTATGTACCAGACATCTAGAAGAATTTAGTTTCTGGTTATTTGTTAAGTAAAAATGGTTTTAGGCTTGTATTTGAGTCTGATAAATTTGTATTAACAAAGAGTGGTATGTACATTGGTAAGGGATACATGAATGATGGTCTCTTCAAGTTGAATGTAATGACGGTTGTACCAAAACTTGCTATTAATAAGAATAACACATCTTTTGCTTATATTATTGAGTCGAATTTATGACATGGTAGATTAGGACATATAAATTTTGATGCTTTGCATAGATTAATTAGTTTGGATTGTATACCAAAGTTTGACATTAATCCTAATCACAAATGTGAGATTTGTATAGAAGCGAAACTAACTAAAGCTCCATTTAAATCGGTTGAAAAAAAAAACCGAACATCTAGAATTAATTCATACTGATGTATGTGATCTTAAATTTGTTTAAACTATAGGAGGCAAAAAATATTTCACAACATTTATCGATGATTGCACAAGATATTGTTATGTATATTTACTTAGAAGTAAAGATAAAGTCATGGAAATGTTTAAACTCTACAAAACTGAAGTTAAAAATCAACTTGGTAAAACCATTAAAATGGTTAGAAGTGATAGTGATGGTGAATATGATGCACCATTAAATGAGTTTTGCATAACACATGGCATTATTCACCAAAATACAGCACCCTATTCTCCACAGCAAAATGAAATTGCTAAAAGAAAGAATAGAACCCTTAAAGAAATGATGAATGTCATGTTACTAAGTTCAGGCTTACTGTAGAACTTGTGGGGGGAAGCAATATTGTCTGCTAATTATGTTCTTAACATAATACCCCACAAGAAAACCAACAGCACTCCTTTTGAATTGTGGAAAAGACAACCACCTTCCTACAAATACTTAAATGTGTGGGGATGTTTGGCGAAGGTAGAAGTTCTGTCCTAAAAAGACTCGGATATGATCAAAACCATGAATTGTGTGTTTATTGGTTATGTTTAGAATAGTAGTGCATATGTTTTTGACTTATAAATCAGAAATACCTGATATAAATGTGAACACTATTATAGAGTCAATGAATGCTGTGTTTTTTTAACATGATTTTCCTTACAAGAGAGGACATGAATAAGTTCACATAAAAGAACTTATGATTGTACACAAAGTCAAGAGACTAATGACAATCAAACGCAAGAGACTAGTAATGGTCTCGACTAGTAAGATTTAACGAATGATGAACCAAGACGAAGTAAGAGAGCAAGAACATCAAAATCCTTTGGTTCAGATTTTTTGACATACCTGTTAGAAAATGAACCTCAAAACTTTAAGGAAGCAATGATAGGTCCTGAAGCACCTGTTGTGGAAAGAGGCTGTTAATAATGAAATTGAATCCATTATGCAAAATCATACTTGGGAATTGGTAGATCTTCCACTCGGTTCTAAACCTTTTGGATATAAATGGATATTTAAGAGAAAAATGAAAGCAGATGGTTCAATAAACAAATATAAAGCAAGACTTGTGGTAAATGGTTACAGACAAAAGGAAGGTTTGGACTATTTTGACACATATTCTCCTGTGACAAGAATAACATCCATCCACATGCTTATTGCTATAGCATCGTTGTACAATTTAGAAATACATCAAATGGATGTTAAGACAGCTTTCTTAAACGGTGATCTAAATGAAGAGATCTATATGGAGTAACCCGAAGGGGTTGTAGTGCCAAGGCAAGAAAAGAAATTTTTTCGGCTTGTAAAATCTCTTTATGGATTAAAACAAACTCCTAAGCAATGGCATGAAAAATTTGATCATGCTATGCTTACTAATAAGTTTAAGATAAACGAATGTGACAAAGTGCATCTATGTTAAAAACACTGACCAAGGATAATTCATAGTTTGTCTTTGTAAATCAGAAGGCATTAAAACGCAGCGGATAAAATGTTTAGATCATACCTTTTAGCGAAGAACCTCGTGGGTAAATCATGTGCTTCCTGAATCTGATCAATCAACCCAGCAATGGGGTGATATTACAATAGTGAATATCACCCACACAAACCACAGTGCAAATGGCTTTGATCGTTGTTTTTAGGAGAGAGTCAGAGAGAGAGGAGAGTCTGGGAAAAAAGGTTATGGGTAAAAACCCCATAACGTATCTGATATACGTATATCTGATTCAATATATTACATTAACCATATAATCTGATATATAACCAATAAATATCTATCCATCTATCCATATCTATTGATATGATAGATATAGATATCCTGAATGGTGATCCAAATAAGTTTGAATTAAAATTCAAACTTACATGGATAAGGTTCAAGAGGTTCATGTTCAAAAAGCTCAAAGGGCCATGCCACATGGGCGTCCAATTTCTAACATCTCCCATTCGCACATGAGTTGGCATGACACTGCCACATCTCTATCTCAATCTCCCCAAAAATGAACAATCTTATACTAGCCAATGCACCGTGCGACTGCTGAGAACACCTGCATGTGGGAGCTCTATACTAGAAACTCAAAATGAGCCAGCATAGAGACATCAACCCAAAAGGAACAAAAATAGTGTCTCATATACCCCAGACCCATCTAATTACACTGGTCCAAAAAACATCTCTAATCTCTCAAAAAGAGCATGTTTGACCCTCTCAATTCTTGCAATATATTCACACTCAATTCTCATACAGAGCGATGTGAGTTCTTAGCAATGAATATACAATGTGGTGGTGTAATACTAGATGATCTTCCTTTGCACTCATGCCATTTAGTTTAGGATTGATTGCTTTCCCGGTGATGTCCCTTAAGGCGAATCATACATGACCACGCACAACATACCAAAGTAGCGAACATCAACCCCTTACCTTATGACATAGTCAAAAGTCACAAAAGGGTACATAAATGAAAGTCATATCAATAATGACACGTAAGACTCACACGGTGAGGAAAGCAGGATCCATTCTCTCACCTCATTACTTGGTCGCCAAGCACATGTAGTATGAATACATGCTACGGTGGAGTAACTCTTCCAAAAGAGTGACGTCATACTCGATACACCGTCAGATATTAGTCTAGTCGCTTAGCGCCTAACCCGAATTCTCTATTTGCTCGCCTTCCAGGCGCCAAATGAGATCTCGCATCTGGCTAATCATAACAGGTACAACATGGAAAGTGGGTACTAACATCCATGTTTGGTCCTTAACACGACCTCATCTTGGTTGTATCCAAGGCGACATACATAGTGGATAATTTTAAGCCTCTCTTGGCTTCAAAATAAAAAATAAACTACTAGTCTCATCCTTGCTCGCTCCCAAGCGCCAAGGGCGATTGCTCGTATGAGTGAGCCAATCTTGCCTGCTAACATCATCATTTGCTAATCATTATGACACAAACCATAATAGTGTCAACATCCCATCATCTCAAAATAAGTGATTGATTTAAAAAAATGACCACAGCTTGCGCAATTCTAGATTCCAAACATAAGCCTTATCAGCACCTCTTGCGATAAGTATATACAACGGAATCCACCATGTGTGCCTCACATGAAGTGATTCAAGATCACTACCTCTTGCGCAATAATCTCTCTAAAGATATTTTGATGACCAATTTGCGTTCATTCTTGATGCGCCCAACTAGCGTAGATGCGCCCAACTAGCACATTGAATCTTACAAGGAGCAAATTAATATACTACTAGTAAAGTATTTTATCCACAATCTAATGAGCAAGGTCAATGTCTAAACAACTCAGTTGACCATTTACCAAAGATAACACTTATCATGCCGAATACGCCCACATAGCGTACTTTAGGCTTCCACGACAAAGAAAAGATCAAGGAATATAGGTCATCTGTTTCTCGCAAAGACAATCCGAGGATACACTTAATAGCTAAGGCTCTGGCTTTTACCGATAGATAAGTCAATGGGTTTGCAATTTTGCATCTAGAATCATTCTAGGATATTTCTTATGTAAGTCATTGAAGACAAACCGAGAATTTTCCCAAAACAATCCCTAAGGATCGTATATCCGAGCATATAAATTACATCACCCATGTCCATCATATCTAAAATAGAGGACTGCCCACCCTAGGTGGCGACAACCCTATAAATTCCTGGCTCATAATGACTAAGTAAGGAAAAACTTCTTTTGGACCATTGATCATGCCTCAGTGGTCTTCATCGATCATCGTTTGCCTATCATGGCTTGACGAAATCTAAGAACCACTATTTGGATAACTGTTTTAGGCTGTAAAAGATTTATTGGAACTAGCAACCTTTTTGCGCTCCTAACTTTTCACCATAAAAGCAGAAGGTAAATCCCTACGGATCTACTTATCCAATTCTCTAACGAGAAAGTTGGGTCACAATGTCCACAAATCAATGTTCCGAACTTATGTCAATTATAGCCTAAGTCACAATAACGTCACTCCCCAGGAGGAAGTCTTCTCATGATCTACACTTTCCTCAATGGTGTGACTTTTTGGTATCTAGCGAGCCTTATGCCTCAACAATGACTATCCAAATTACGCATAACTTTAGAACAGTTTCGCGTCATAATGGAAAGTCAACCAAATTATAGAAATAGTTAATCCTCAAAGACTTTGTCTTAAACCGCGCAACATTAATCCACTTTCTAAAAACAGGAGACTAGAGCCTTTGGCATTATCCTAGGCTCTTTATCATCTTGCGGAGCAATCATGAATGTTTCCTTCTCAATCACCCAGTGATGACATGGAAAATTTTCATATTTGCTACCACGCAACTAAGAATGTAGAGTATTTTTCTCTAATGGAGTAATCCATTAGTAGGCACATCGCTCCCACTGTCCCTAGGATATTGGAAATTTCTTTCCATTCTTAACTAGGCTACATAAAAGCGCTATGCTTAGAATTCTCTATCTTATAGAGTTCCAAAACTCTATACACGTCACCTTACCTATATGCACATGACCCGGAGGGTTTACATGACCGCATACAATAATGCGCCACACAACCTTATGTGTTTACAAGACAACATACAATAATGCGCTATAGAACCCTAGATCTTAACTTCGCAATCTTATGAGAAGTAAAATAAAGATAAGTCATATGATTACAGATCGCCCATAGATGGCTCTCTGCTAACCCATTACTCAAATGGAGTGTAAAATCTGATATGGAGGGCACTTAGTTAGGGATATAGGCAACAAACTAGTGCAATTCCCAATTGGGAAACATTTTGTGCCATTATCCACCTAACATTAACAATATTTAATTCCTTATCTCTACTACACCATTGTGTTGTTGAGTATTAGGAATAATCAATTTTCTAAGCATCCATTTCTCTTCACGAGTTTTCTAAAATAACTCAAATAGATACTCGCCACCTTGGTCAAAACTAAAAGCACAAAAGTCATATCTAATTGATCTCAACCTCATATGTGCAATGTCAAAAATCATCTCAAAACTTTTGACTTATGGGAGATCAAATAGTCTTGACTCGATGTGTATCGTAATCTATAAATGTGTCGAGATTGAGGCCTAGCTATCATACTCTTACACATATCTAGTCACAAAAAACATAGTGGACTAAATGCGCCAATACAAATGACCTTCTACGGCTTTCCTACTTACTTGTGCGCACCCATTGCGAACAAAGTTACACATTTATATGAGAGCAGGATGTCACAAGCGAGTGGGCCCGAGAAGGCCTACTCAAACCATTGTGTCATCATCTCATTAATGTGATTAAGTATAATAAGCCACCGGTTCATGACCAATGTCATAAACTAATTTCAATCATCTTAATGTGTGAGTTCTCGAAGATAAGTTTAAAAGGTTTAGGCCCAACTAGGTAATGACTCAAGACTAATTCATATTAACTAGATCATAAAAGGATGTCATGAAGATATCAAGTGCGCCTAAGTCGCAAATTTAACTAGTAAGTGCTAATCCCTTGCACCTTCAAGTCAATTTTATTCTCCATACACGTTAATGCATCTAGTTGAAAGATGACGATACTCCTCTTGCCATATCTATTTCTCGCTTCATAGTTACTTGCAATTAATTCTACTATCCACAAGAAGGAGAGAATAAGCTATCAACTATGACAGCTCCTGAAGTAACTTAAGCGCGAATTAGGCTAAAGAGTCGTCACGAGCCATGCGTCAAATTCTTAGAGTCATAATGTAACAAGCCCGCGAGGGACCTCGCTACAGTTCGGACTCGATTTTGTTGCGGTTCCAAATCTTGAACCAAAGAGTCCAAATCCGGCAAATCGTTTTTGAGAAAAACAGATTTTTTGAAAGAAGTGCCAAACATGGACTGCTTTGCCAGATAACAGAGTCGCCACCTAAATATTTTAAAATGGGAAATTTAGGAAACCCTAACTCGGTGCCAAAGGCCACGCGTCCGTCATCACCAAAGTTGGCTCGGGAACTTGGGTACGATTGGGGAAGGTCACATCGTGAGCACCCCCGCTCGCCCGGTCAAAGACCGGCCTCTACTAACCATGATATCTGTTTTTGAAAACTTTGTGCGTTCTTATTCCGGTTATTAGCCTAGGTTACTATGTGATGCGCACAGCATACAAGTATAGACTGAATCGCCTGAATTGGAACAAAACACTTCATGTTTGTTTGTTTGAAAATGGTTTGATGGTGCTACTCGCAAGTAGGCTAAGACGCGGATTTGCCACCCTCAGGTGGGCTTAGAAAAACATGATTTTGCCACTATCTAGTGGGCTTAAAACAAACATTTGATGAATTATCCCAATTCAAATAACTCAACCTCCACCCACAGGCATTCAAGGTAGTTATATCACATAAGCATATAGCCTCATGGTAAGTATGCTATTCATGGCAACACTCACACGCGTGCAAGGATGCTAAAGCATAAAACTCACCGAGTACTCCAAGCCAAAACAAAAACTGATTAGAAATCATGCATGATCCTAAGTATACAGAATGCCTAATGCAATACATGCGAAAATGCAAACTATAGCAGGCTCGGCTATTCTAAACATGGCATATGGAATGCTACAGCTAACATGTATTCAATTTGGAATTGAAATCTGATCTGATTTGTATGATCTTGGAGCAGTGCGTGCAAAACAGATGAATGAGGCAAACATGCTGTCATACTGTATGCTAATTGAAATATGCCCTATATCTAACCATCATAAGCGGGTAAATAAAAGGGAAGAAAGAAGTGGGGGTTGGAAGACATACATCACACTCACCCACACTTATTACAATTTTGCCCTCGCGCAGAGGGTCCGAATAAATAATAATACAGACCCGAATAAAAGAATAGTACAGTCCGAAATATACAGAATAATATAGATTCCTAATTAATTAACAAATTAATTACATAAGAGTAAAACTGGCATGCAAGCCAGGGATTGCCTCGCTTCTTATGGATGATGCATGTTGGGCTGCCTGGCGCGGAAATCCATTGGGATGCCCCGATTAGCCTCTGTTTACACTTTTTCTCGAAATACGTGCCAAGTCTCGAAAAGTTACTGTTTCTGGGTTTTGCTGCAACAGAGAGCAGGAAAAGGGCATAGCAATGTATTTCACAAATATATGCATGCCTCGATCCTCGTGTCACCAATTACGCATCTCGATGCATGATGGCCGAGGAGTCGAATTGCACGACTCAATATAGGATGAATGCGCATGAATGCTACAACAAAACCTAACTCCATCATGGGTAATCCGGAGTGTCGGTGACTTGGGAATTGAGATCCATTCCGTCACTCGGAGTACGAAACGTGCCTCGTTTCCCGTGCCCGGACTAACGTCTATCCCGAACACGATGCAATATGCATGGTATGCATGAAATGCAGCTAACATGTGATATAGCATGCACAATGCTATGAAAGTGAGATGTCTCGAAATGCGTGCCCACGGGCACGCAAACCGAGACGATGACATACAAGCATGAGATGACATGAAATATGGAATATAATGAGACTAAAATGAGATGTCTCGAAATGCGTGCCCACGGGCACGAAAACGAGGCGATGGCATACGGAATGCAACAGGATTAAAATGGCATACACAATGCAAGATGGGCTTATACTAATATGGGAGAGCCTCAGCCACACCCACATAAGAGGCCATCGGATAAAAATAAAGTGCCTCGAAATGCGTGCACCCGGGCACGCAAACCGAGGCGGTGGCATACGCAATGCAAATGACATGGAAAATGCAAATTGGGCTTACACTAACATGAGAGGGCCTGAGCCGCACTCACATAAGATGCCGAGATGAAAATGAGGCGCGAAAATGCGTGCACACGGGCACGCAACCCGAAGCGATGATATAGAATCAAGAAATGGCATGAAAATGCAAATTGGGCTTACACTTATATGAGAGGGCCTCAGCCGCACTCACATAAGATGCCGAGAGATGAAAATGAGGCGCCTCGAAATGCGTGCACACGGGCACGCAAACCGAGACAATGCACTAAGGCATGAAATGACATGGCAAATGATATGCAAGCATGAAAACCAAACTTCAGCAGCTAAATGAAGGGAAAAACAGCCCCGAAATGATACGAAATGACAATCAATGCATGAAATCATCCCGAAATGTGATTTTAAGTACCCGAAATGGCCTACGGCTATGCTAAACATACAAAATTGGCACATGAAAGAAAAAACAATAGCAAGGCAGCCCCAAAAATAGCATCTTTTCAGTACAAAACATGGCCAAATTGTGAGCATAGATATGGCAACAATGGCATGCAAAAATGGGGGAAAAGAGGGGATTTATTAAACAAGTAGTATCTAGAAAATTCAAACCACAAAATTTCCTTCTAAAACTTTGAAAAAGAGCCCAAAATATGAATATTTACAGTGAATGACAACTCCAAAATCAGTATGTAGATAGGCTCAAAATAGCATGCAATATATGGACCAAAAGAAGGCTATAATGATAGATCATGCATGGAAGCACCAAACAACTTTGGACCCTTAACAAAACATGAAGAATGAGCCAAAATAAGGCTCTTTATAAGCCTGATGAAGGCTGAAATCAGAAGCAAAATAAGTCTAACAATGCATGCAAAATAGGAATAGAACATGAATCCAAAGAAAGTGGCATGTAGAGCATGAAAACCAGGTTGAGCCCTTCTTAAAAGTTGAAGAGGGGCTCAAAATAAGTACAATATTAGTTCATGAGATGCTCCAAATCAGATCAAAAATAGGCCAAATAAATCATGCAATTTTACGGAAAATATGGAGGATTACAAAGAAAGTGCATGATAGAGGGGTCAAACATGGTTGAGCCCTTCTTCAATGTTGAAGAGGGGCTCAAAATAAGCCCACTAACCGTTTACATCAGGCTCGAAATCAGATCACTCAAAAGCCAAACAAAGCATGCAAATAATTGGCATAAAGGGTGATATTGAAAGAAGTGCATTATGGAGACACCAAACAGAGTTGATCCCTTCTACAAAGTTGTAGAGGGGCTCAAAATAAGCCTAAAACCAGTAGGGGTTGGAGCCCAAAACAAAAAGGAAATAGGGTAAAGAATTGATAGAAAATTATGCTAGAAAAAGGGAATTAGAGGCTTACCCTTGAAGATCTAACTTTGGTGGCTTCTTAGCTTCAATTTGCTGCTTCTTAATCTCTGGAAAACACTCCTTTGCTGCTGGAATGGAGTTGATGATGGTGGTGCTTAGGGTTGATGAAGGATTGAGCTAGAACCTTGAAGGTTTTTAGGGTTTTTGGCTATGGAAATGAAGGTTTTGGGAGAGAGGCTTTTGACATCAAATGTTCTAACCTTGACAAAGAAGAGGGTCAGCCTCTTAAATGGGCAAGAAAGGGGTGTAAAAGGGAGGGAAATGCACCCAAGCTTTCCCTCCCAAAATATCCCCCGGAGGCAGAAGATATTTGGAAAAAGCAATTTGGACACCAAAAGTACTCAAAAGCGAGAAGCAGTGGCCAGGTGGTTTTGCTGCAAGTGGCCGGCCAGCCACCCCTCAAGGCCGGCCAGCCACCTCCCATGGCCGGCCAGCCAAGGGCAAAAAATGAAATGTTGAATTAATGGCCGACCATAGGAGATTAGGGTCCTCCCATGTGTCCTCAACACAACCATGTAGTTGAAAATTGGCAACTGTGAACCAGGAGAGACAACACTCAACTTGAAGGAGAGGCTCAAAAATGAAAACAAGAATTACTGGCCGACCACCACTTTTTAGAGTCCTCCCATGTGTGTAGAACAAGACTCCATGGTTGGAATTTGGCAACTCTTGAACAGGAGTCACAACATTGCACTTGACGGAGAGGCTCAAAAATGAAAGTAACAATTACTGGCCGACCACCACTTTTTAGGGTCCTCCCATGTGCCCTCATCACAGATATGTAGCTTTGGTTGGAAGAAAATATCCCTAGGGTGTTCAACATTGGCCCGGAAAGAGCAAAACGGGTCCGAAGAAAATGGGTTTTCTGGAACAATTGCTGGCCTCCCACCCTCCAGTGATCTTCCTGATGCTAAAACAGAGGTGCCTGCCAAAATTGAACAAAAACTGATGCAAAATGAAAGCTCGGGGCCTAAACCGCGCAGTTCGGGGCCCCGAAAATGGGCTGTAAGCACCGAAAGTGGCGTACGGCCACGAAGTGGGCATCAAAGGCCCCAGTGTTCCTCGGAATGATAAAACAGAGGTACCTCCCAAAAACCAGAGAAATCGGAGATGGTTGGGCGGTCCCGAACCGAGGCACACGGCCTGACGGTCCCGAAAACTGGGAACCGGGCTCCGAAATGGGCAAAATGGCCTACGGCCACAAAATGTAGCTCACGGCCACTGGGAGATAGTCTACGGGATCACTCCCTCTCCTCAGGAAAGAAAATAGAGAAAACCGAGTCTGGTTCGCAAACCGAGGCAAGGCACAGAAGAGAGTTCGGAAGTCCGGAGGCAGGGCGCACGGCTGCGACTCTGAGGCTTCTGAATGAGCACAACATGCAACATCACCGAGTGCTCAATCGGTGACGTCTGAGTCTTAAGGTCGGTCAAAAATGGGGTGTCTACACATAACAACCTTGTCGGCCTTGACCTTTTCATTACTATGCTGCAACGTTTGCGCTTAGTGGTAAACGTTATTCAAAACAAAACGTTAGCCTAGTAAAGGAATAATACAAAGAAGTACCTCATCATGTCTCACATTCAAGTGTGGAAGCGAAGAAGTGTCCAGACTTAGACAAGTTGGCAATGATAATAGATTTTGCAGCCACTAAGCGCTAATCTTTTCACTTGGTGTTAATAGATTTTGCAGCTTCTAAGCGCTAATCTTTTCACTTAGTGTTAATAGATTTTGCAGCTTCTAAGCGCTAATCTTTTCACTTCACGTGATATTTCAACGCACACTATTATAGTGCATGAAATTTTGCTCCATCCACTCCCAGTAATTGGGTAAAGAGCAAAACATTGCTTATACTGGCTACTCGTCTTACACTTAATGACTAATTCATTTAAGCTCGCATTTCTTGGATGACGTAACTCTTGAATGTTACTTCATCCAATGATACAACATTATTTACAAGTCAAATTTTACAAAGTCAATCCGCGCAGCCCAATAGTCAAGATCATATACAGATCTATTGAGGGCTTACTAATTTTATAACCTCAAAACTCCCCAACCAAAACTACGTAGCGTGCCGCTAACCATAGCGCACACATTAGTTTTTATTATGCCAAACAAGGCAACAAAAACACGGCGACTTTGATTCATGTTTCCTTACTTTGGCTCAATTAAGGTTTGACCTAAAGTCTCCAAGACTTTTGCTCATCTAAAGAATGGGATTACATTGTTCACATTTGAACATCTCTACTAAGTCTAGGTCAACCAAATTAACTTCCATAAGCTAAATCAATTTAGAGAGAAATTCGCATTGAGATTAATTTGATTAGCATAATATAATTTTGCCGCAAAAATCTAAATTAAATAGTGACAATATTACACAAGTTGCAAGATCGAAAATCCGCTAAGTTCGTAATCATCTCTTGCGCCACAGGTGACAATTATCCAAAATTTAATTTAATTTATGCGCAAAATATTGGTTTTCGGGAGTTAATCTACAAAGATTTCTCTCAACCGAATAACCTCCCACTGATTATGGCATGTCTAAAAATATGATAAAATATTCTAATTCCATACAATAACATCATAATGTAGATTCACAATCAATACATACTATGTTACATTAAATAAAGGAATTAAAATAAAAAACAATTAATCATGTTATTCTAATTACAACATATTATAAACTCTAGGCAAATAAATAACAATATGCTGTATTTAATATTCAAATTATGCCATAACAGAAACTATATCATACGAGATTTTTACGAAATTTTACGGTATTTTACGGAATTTTAAATAACTAATAAACACACATAAAATTAGAAATAAAAAATCTAAAGCGATAAATGAAACAATATTGATTATGCCATAATTAAAATGTATATCATTCTGTATTTTCCTGGTATATTTCTGAAGTTTTCTGACATTTCACATAACTAATAAACACACATAAATCTAGAAATAAAAAATCCAAAAGCTGATAAACTGATACAATTATACCAATCTATAGTAAATCATTTGAAGTCCACAATAAAAATTTCAACCCCGAAAATTATTTATGCAATACGAGAATCATTTTAAAGCATAAAAATGAATTATTAACACATAAAAAATATTTTTATTTTTCGTAAAATTTTCAAAATTTTCTGAGAATATAGAAAATTTAATTACGAATCTAACGGTTCTAACCACGTTTAAAACAAAGCTATAACGAATAAATTATGGTCATTTAACGCGATTCAAAATTTAAAAAAAACAAATAGAGCCTTACAACCAAGCGGTGGGAAGCTTGACTCGGCTCGCGGCTCTCGAAATCTTGACTCGGCACGTGGTCGCGTGTGTAGCACCGGCAGCTCAGCGTAAACGGCGCGTGGCGATGTCTTGAGGAGAAGCGGCGTGTGGGAAGCGCGTAGCGTATGACAGCGTGGAAGCGCGTCTGCACCACATCTGGCGTGGGCGCGCGTAAAAGGGCATGGTAGCGTGAGCAGCGCATGGGGTAGCGATGGGCGCGTGGAAAGCGGCTTAAGGCGTCGGTGGCGGCGTCAGACCACGCGCCGCCTTCAGTGTTTTCTAGTCCAATTTCGGTACACCCGAACTCTATTTTCCAAAATAAATACATTTATAGTCTTAAAAATGACATTAATGATCATAAAAATGAAATATTTTGGATCTCTTCCTCTTTTATAAATATACACATGATAAAAGAAAGCACAAAAATACCCATACAATGCTCTGATACCAATGTAAATCAGAAGACATTAAAACGCAGCGGATAAAATGTTTAGATCATACCTTTTCGCGAAGAACCTCGTGGGTAAATCATGTGCTTCTTGAATCTGGTCAATCAACCCAGCAATGAAGTGATATTATAATAGTGAATATCACCCACATAAACCACAGTGCAAATGGTTTTGATCGTTATTTTTGGGAGAGAGTCAAAGAGAGAGGAGAGTCTGGGAAAAAAGGTTATGGGTAAAAACCCCATAACGTATCTGATATACGTATATCTGATTCAATATATTAGATTAACCATATAATCTGATATATAACCAATAAATATCTATCCATCTATCCATATCTATTGATATGATAGATATAGATATCCTGAATGGTTATCCAAATAAGTTTGAATTAAAATTCAAACTTACATGGATAAGGTTCAAGAGGTTCAGGTTCAAAAAGCTCAAAGGGCCATGCCACATGGGCGCCCAATTTCTAACAGTCTTTATGTGGATGACATGCTTATTATTGGAAGCAGTCAAAATATAATCAAATCAACTAAGCAAATACGGAATAGAATATTTGATATAAAAGATATCGGGGTCACAGATGTAATATTAGGAATGAAAATTACTAAAACATCTGATGGATATGCATTATCTCAATCACATTATATTGAGAAAATTCTTAGTAAATTTATAGAGGATGATATGAATGTAGTTAGAACACCTGTAGACATCAGTTTTTATTTATAGAAAAATAAAGGTGATACGGTGTCTCAATTAAAATACTCCCAAATCATTGGAAGCCTAATGTATCTAATGAACTGTACTCGTCCTAATATAGCTTATGCTGTCAGTAAATTAAGTAGGTACACTAGTAACTCCGGAGAAGACCATTGGAAAGCGATCATTCGGGTTTTTAGATATCTAAGGTTTACCTGTAATCATGGTTTGAATTTACTCGATATCCAGCAGTACTTGAAGGTTATTATGATACCAATTGGATATCGGATACTAAAGATTCAAAATTCACTAGTGGATATGTCTTTACTCTAGGAGGCGTTGCTATTTCTTGGAAATCTACAAAACAAACATATATCGCACGATCCACAATAGAATCTGAGTTCATTGCTTTAAACAAAGTAGGAGAAGAAGCAAAATGGCTTCGCCACTTTTTAGAAGACATTCCAATGTGGCCAAAACATGTGCTAGTTATTTACATTCATTGTGATAGTCAATGCAATAATGGGGATGCATAATCATATGTATAATGGTAAGTCACGACATATTAAGTAAATCGATATAATACCGTAAGGCAATTGCTTTCAAATAGAATAATCTCAATAGATTATATAAAATCTAAAAAGAATATTGTGAATCTGTTAACAAAAAGTTTGACAAAAGAGCAAGTATATAGTTCGTCGAAGGAGATGGGATTAAAGACTATTACACAAGAGTTATCATAATGGTAATCCTACTTAAATGACTAGAGATCCCAAGAACTAAGTTCAAAGGACAACTAAGTTATGTGTAACTCACCATAAATCAGCAAGGGATTAAAATTTCCTATCAATTCCTATGGTGAGAGTGATATCTGCAACATGTGTTGTATGCAGGGGTTTAAGGATAAGCTTTGCTTTTAATGATTGCTCATATCTTCATTTAGGCATAAAAATCAAGATGAGTATAAAAGAGATACTCATAATAAGAATCACCTATATGAGTGTCAAACTGGGGCTGGTTCTATGAGAATAAAGAGGCCAAATTCTCTAGAAGCACTCATTAATAGCTAGGAGTGTTCAAGGTCAAAATGAATACAAACGTGAGAACCACGATGTGTCAGAAGATATTTTGTGTGAAATCTATTGTCTTGGCTTACACAAACGGTTGAATAATTCAAGGCATTGCGCCCATTGGTTAGCAAGTAAGTCCGATAGGTTATCACTAGGGAAGGTTCAAAGACAAAAGCTACCTATCCTAATGCAAGATATTTTCGATTTATACTTTTTTAAAAAATTCTGCACATTGTTGCATTTTTGTTGTCATCAAATTCCATTCATGTGAGGGATTGTTAGAAATTGGTTTTACAAGTTTGGAAAAACAGATTTTTCCTCAACTTTGGTCTATTTTTTAAGTGGAACCCATGCGCGAAAGTTGGCTGGTCTAAGTAGTAACACGTTCTATGCTGTGTTGTGATTTACATAGTATATTTGGTTGCTCAAAACCATTATCGGGTGAATGAGAAATTGAAGCCAAAAAGAGCTCTATGGAAATGGTGTTTTTGGTGAAATTTCTTAAATGTTTGGTTTAAGATTTGTCCCATTTTGATTTGGTGGGCATACTTTGAGTGGGTTTATAAGGCTTGAGTTTGAAACTTGGGGTAAGCCCAAGGGACATCAAGTTTTGTAGAGGTTATGGGCAAAGTGAACTAGACCCATTGGACCCAAAATGAACACACACATGCGCACCATCGTCGTCCTTCCGATGGGTCGGGCATTTGGGTTGAGCTTGAGCATGGGTGCATAGTATGTTGTTGGATTAGGCTTGTTGGGTTCAATACCTATCTTTTTAGGCAAAAATATTTGAATTTTATTTTCTTAAAATTAAATTCTAATTTTTGGAATTTAAATTCGAAAATTAAATTCAAAATTGGCTCGATTTTTCCCCACCGAACAAATGAATATCTGTTTGAATTTAAACCAAGCAGTTTATATCTGTTGAATTTAAATCCAATGCCACATTACTGTTCATTCAAAGCTGAGCAGATATAATACCTATTCAAAGCGGTTTTGCACATGTTTAATTCAAATTGTGCAGCCACCTTTACATCTATAAATAGGCAGTCTCTCATTTATTTTTTTACTCCAATTTTCATCCAAAATTCTGCTTGCTGTCTCTGCATTTTGCTGCATTATTTTCTTTGTAAGAAAAAGTGTAAATACTTAGTGTGTTCGTTGTGTGAATAGTGTGTAGTCTTTGCTACTATTCCTTTGTTGATCATTTTATCTTGGAAGATAGACGTTCACAATCTGAAAGCACCGTGGAGAGGACGAATCTATTTTAAGGACACAGTGTTAAACACTGGACTTGATCAAAACTTCGTTCGAGAAATTAATAAAGTAAGTTGTTAATTTATTTTCTATTTTATTATTTAATTATATCAGATTTTGATTTTGTTTTTGTAACAAAATAAAAATGTATTTTTATTTATTTATTTTTATTTACTGGTTTGATTTTTGTAATCAAACAATCTCTCTCCCTTTTTTTTTATTATTTCTTCTATTTATTGTTAAGTACACAAATATTATTTATTTGTAATATAGTGAAAATTATCCAACAAATTCATGAATACGATGTACCATATTAAAAAAATAATAAAAATTAAGTATACCATCGTGATTAAAAAAAAAAAAAAATTAGTATGCATCGTAATTCATGAATACGGTCAACTAAAACAAATAGAAGGTGAGTTCATTTAGTTTAAAGGTGAACCTAGCTGTCCATGTGGGCATGATAATCAATGGGTTCATGATCTATTCTATATTCCCATTGATTGACTGATCTAATAATTTCTAAGGTATATATATTGATTCTATTTTGTTTTTAAATAAATTGGCATGTGGTAGGTTTGTCGTTAATCAGTTTGCATTTCATTATTAGTTGGAAATTAAGATTGATATTGTCATGTTTTTGATTTTGTAAAACAAGTTTCTTGGCAATTACCTAATGTTATTTGACAACAATTTAAGTTAACAATAATTCTAGTTATCATAAAAATTTATCCAATATTTTACAATAAAAGTGAATGTAAGGTGTAAATTTAATCTTTCTTATGAATAATTTTTTGGGAGATTTGGTGATAAACCCCTCACTGTCTAATTTATCTTTCAAAATGACAAGAATTATATAGGTACTTTCAAAACCTTCTAATATTTTAAAATTAGTTTCTTTTACTAAATTACCTTCATATCTATCAACTCTCCTATTAAGTCATCATCACAGTGTATTTCAGAGTAAAATTTTATTTTGAATGATAGTAAACTTTACTCTAATTCAGAGTAAAATTTTACTCTGAATCAGAGTAAAGTTTACTATGATTCAAGGTAAAATTTTATATCATTAAGCAAATCAACATGTTTTTAACCAGAGTAAAATTTCAAAACAAAATTTTACTTTGAATCATAGTAAATTTTACTCTGATTCAAAGTAAAATTTTACTCTGAAAGCACAATTTTACTATCATTATATAATTCAAATTTGCAATGAATTGATAGTAAAATTTTTGTGTCACTAGGAGTCCAAAAATAAATAACAGAAGTATACAATAACAGAGTAAAAGTTTGCTATCATTGTATAAAAAAATAAAAAACAGAATAGACATCACCAAAGTAAAAGTTTACTTTCATTTTATCAAACAAAAATAGAACATATATTAAAGTAAAATTTTACTCTCATTTTATCAAGCAAAAACAGAGCACAAACCATAGTAAAATTTTACTCTCATTCTGTCAAGCAAAAACAGAGTACAAACCAGAGTAAAATTTTACTTTCATTCTGTCAAACAAAAACAGAGTACAAACTAAAGTAAAATTTTACTCTCATTCTGTCAAATAAAAACAGAGCACAAACCAAAGTAAAATTTTACTCTCATTTTGTCAAACAAAAACTGGAGCACACACCTGATTGAATTCGGCAAATCAACAAAAATAAATCAAAAACAAAAACAAAAAAACTAATCAACATATGTCGAAGATCAAATAGTTATTGCATCTTCTATCATTATTGTGCATTCACACACACACACACACACACACACACACACACACACACACAGCTCTCTCCCACAAATCTTCACCAAATCCGCATATCATTTCTTATACCTCCACCATGTCCATCGTCAATTGGTGTTGTTCATCGTCATAATCATTCGAAGAGAAAATTACGAGTGATGATTTTTTCAGATCTTGAGACAGAGAACTCATTCCTTAGGTGCAAACAACGAATCCATTGATTGAGGATGAACTTTTACTATTTTGATCTTCTTATCTTTTGTATAGAGGCATTTGCTACCAGATCTGGTCACTCTAACTAGATCTCCTTTGAAACCCTAGCCATGTTGTCATCGTCTATGTAAAACCAATAGTCGTATCAAATAAAACTTGAGAGATTGAGATGGTGATTAGGGAAGATTTAGTTGAGGGTATAATAGTCTGATAAAATATTGGGAAATTTGGCTATAAACCCCATTTGTCTTCCTTTCATTGTTAAAAGGACTATGAAAAAAATTATATTTTCTAAACCCCCTCATAATTATAAAGTCTTGCATAAAGGACAAATTTATTGTTTAAATATTTTATATGACTATTATGTCCCTCCCATCAAGCACTACCTCTCAATTCTCTCTCTCTCTATAATTTCAAATGGCGGTTTCACAGAACAGTGCTTCGCTGATTGTTCTAATGGCAGTGGTTCTAATTGTCTATCTCATCGAAGGCTCTTTCGCAGTCTCTTCTCTACATCTTCTCAACTCTCCTCCTTTAACTCTCATTCAACCGTTCATCTTCTCTCTCGTCTCTCTCTTCTAACCCTAGCTTCCTCCATGGCCGAAGCTGTGGATAACTTGCAAATCGCACTGATACATATATATATATATTTATATATATATGTGTGTGTTTGTGTGTTTTTGATATTTGAATTCGAATATATATATGTTTTGGGATTTGAATTCGAATATATATATATATATATATCTACATATTTCGATCTCTAATCAATATATATATGTATATCTATATATATGTGTGTGTTTGAGTCTTTAAGATCGGAGATTTGAATGATTTTTTAGTAGAAGAGAGACCTGTTAGATCAAACATAACCTAATGGATTTATGAAATCGGCTAATGTGATGGAACCAGAGTAAAATAACATCAAATTTCATTTGATAGAACCAGAGTAAAATTTTACTCTGGTTCTATTCTATTTTTCATTTGACAAAACCCGAGTAAAATTTTATTTTCATACAAAGTAAAATTTTACTTTTAGTTTCCTGATATAAAATTTTACTCTCATTGAGTAAAATTTTACTTTTAATTCACGAGTAAAATTTTACTCTCATTCAGAGTAAATTTTTACTTTAGTTTCAGAGTAAAAGTAAAATTTTACACTCTGAAACTAAAGTAAAATTTTACTCTGTATGAAAGTAAAATTTTACTTTCATACAGAGTAAAATTTTACTCTGAAATACATAGTGAAAATGTCTTAATATGAGAGCTGAGGGTAATATAGTAAAAGAAATAAGTTTTAAAATATCAGGAGATTTTGAAAGTACTTATATAATTCTTGTCATTTTGAAAGAGAAATTAGGTAGTGAGGGGGCTATGACCAAATCCCCCTAAAATATTTAAATAATAAATTTTTTCATTTATACAAGACTTTATAATTATGAGGGGGTTTTAAAAGTATAATTTTTTTTTTAGTCCTTTTAACAATAAAAGGAAGATAAGATGGGTTTATAGCGAAATTTTCCTAATTTTTATAGGTATATAACACAACTGTTAAGTTAATCCCTATTTCTAAATAGACCCCTCCAGTAGATTTATGTTTGGTTCCATTTTTTTGGAAATTTTTTTAAAAAGTGATTTGAAAACTCTATTTTGAAAAAAAGTCATTGTTTGGTTTTTAAAAAAATGAACTTACTTTTTGGAACAACCAAACAAGTATCTAAAAATTTTCAAAAAATTGTGTTTGAAAAAATCATAACCAAACATAGTGTTTTATCTTTTTATAGCTTTTTAAATAATCATAGTACATAATCGAAAATGTTGACAAGTTCCCATGCAACCTTGTTCAATATTGAAATTTCAAAAATATGGAGGAGAATCTACTGGAGGGGTCTATTTAGGTTTGTGGGGTTATCACGAGTCTTGTTTCGATAATTTAAACTATTTATTTTATTAGGTATTTTGTGCATTTCATTTATAAAAAATTTTTGGTTAATTCGATAACTATAACTTATTCTATTTATTGTTTTTGTCATCAAAAAAATGTATGGTGTATTTTTTAAAAACACAATGATCATTCATTTTTTTAGTGAAATACATAGTAAATTAAACCAATTATAATTATTGAATTGACTTAATTTTTTGTTTTTTGATAAAATACACGAAGTGCCCAACAAAATAGACTGTTCGGATCATCAAATTACGACCCGTGGTGAGCCCCACGGGCTCAAACAATCCCCTCCAATTTGGATTTTGGACTGAAGTGAATCCTCTTTCAAAAAATATTTTACAAATAAAATGTTAGAAAAAAATTTAAATTTAATGAAATATTTCTTGAAATTAATAAAAAAAATGGACCAGATTTTTCAATATTTTGTTTTTTGTTATTATTTTTTCTTATATGGAGAACCCTAGTTAACAAGACCACAAATAATATCATCCATTATTTATTTTTATTTTTTTGAGCACCCATTATTTCATGATATTATCCCCTAACAAATACTATCAATAACGTCATGATATCCCATTAAAGGTGTAAAGGCGTTTGATAGTTGAAGAAATGTTTTTATTATTATTATTTTTTTAATCCAAAAAATATATATATTTTGAAGTGCCATAGCTTGCATTCATGGATTAGTTTAGGATAACCGATTACGGTCTAATTTGACCTAACTTATAAGGGACTCACCACCGAGATACCAGCGAGTTCAACCACACATCGTCACAAACAAACTCAAATTTTAATCGGAGTACAGGACGAGGTCTTCGTTCATAAGAAGGAACTCACTACTAAAGTATCAACGGAACTCAACCACACATCATAAACAAGCTCAAGTTTTGCTCGAAATACAAGATGAGGTCTCCGTAAAGAGTTAGTTGTAAAACAACGAATTTACCCCTGCTCAAAATTCAAACTTGAATCACGCCTGTAGAAAATTATGTCTACCCCCACCTTAATAGTTGGTTGAAGAAATGTTTGCTCATAATAAATTCACGTAATTGAAACACCGACACTCCATCAGTCTCTTCCGTGGTAATTATTTATGGGCAAATTCTACCAAAAAATTTATTACAAAATTATAAAAAAATTATATTTTTAATAATTAATGTTTATAAAGTTTATTGTTTATTTATACTTTTTTTTAAAAACAACACTGAATTGAAATTTTCCTCTTATTTATTAGTTTTGTCATACCATATAAAATTATTTATATAATATTTTAAATTAATCATGTAAAATTTAATGATAATACAGGTTAATTCAACCCCAAGAAGGAGCTATTTTGCTATTCTCACAAAACACAATTCTCACAACTTTTAAAATGATCTGAATTATTCATGTCACTATCAGAGATAGAAAAAAAAAATTCAAACACATCAATGATCAATACATCAATAGGAGTCGTGGGGGACCTTTGTGGATCCCAAACATTTTCCTTTGTTGTTGTGGGGAATGGCGCGATTTGTCAGATTAATGACATGGCTCGAAGCCATTTTTCCACGTGGCATCAAGGCATACCATATAAACATTCACATTATGAGTCCAGATCCCCTGCTTGCAATTCCTCCTTGCAATCCTCCTTCCAACGAATGAGATCAGACGTTGCACATCCAACGGCCATAAATAAAAAAATAAAAATAAAAAAAAATTGAAATTTCACGTTATTCCCGCCTGTTGCTATAGTTATACATTTAAGCACAATCACTCTCACTTTCACTCAACCTCGCACTCACCCATCCTCCTTCATCGAACCCACCCTCACTGGCGACCAGTCCCCTAGATGGCACCGGCGACCTAAACGGCGACCCACTTCCAGCCTTAATATTCTCTGCTTCATGAACCATAGCTCCACCGCGACCACCATCGGCTGAGCGAAGAAATTTCTTGATGAGAACGTGGGTTCCGAGGCCATAGAGGAACCAGGTTTGTATTCAAAACTCTAAAATTAAGAAGTTAGGGTTGTGTGATTGAGATTGAGAAAATAAATTTGAAATTTCAAAATTAGGGCTTTGATTTGGGATTCGAACAGTGCAAAATTAGGGCTTTCAGAGTGGGTGTGATTTTGTGGGTTTTGGATGAATTAGTTTGACAAATTGATTTATTTTCTACTTGATTTTGTAAAGAATTGTTGTAGAGTTCCTATGAAATTATATCCATGGCACTAGTTTGAACTTAAGTTTTCAAATTATAGTTGAAAAACTAATTATAGTTGAACTTAAGTTTTGTGTTTGAAATTAGTTTGTTACGTGTTTGAAATTATATAATTGCTCTCTAGTACTATTTCTAAGACTCATTTTCCTTGAAGCCAAAAACAACTTAAGTTCTTTTTGTTTACATACTAGAAGCATCTCCACCGGTGTAGTCTTTTCTATGCTATTGTAGCTTGTATAAAGTGTAGTTTATCTGATTTATTCTGTTGCTCCATAAATAAAAGGCTGGAGTGAGTGTTTTATGTTGTGATATGCTATTTTAGCACTACTGTCACGACCCAAACCCGGCCCTATGGGTTTAGCAAATCGCGATGTCAAAGATTACCAAAGGCCTCTGAAACGATATCTGATCTAGCAGTCTGAGGGCTGGCGGAAATATCTGATAAATAACTAGTGTCCATTGAGCTGTGAAAATCTGTATGTCAAAAACATTTTTATGCATTCATACGGTTCAACACAGTACATTCTATACAATCATATCTGATCGGTCGCCGGATTGAATCCTCGATACTTGATGTAATAGCGATCTATACAAAAGTACAATCTGATGAGGAGACCGATAGGGACACAAAAACACCCCAAGCCATAACATGGCAACTCGGAACCTCGATGAGGCACATAGGGCTTGACAAAAAGGGGACCAATCACGCTCTAGCTCCGATGCAGTTCTTTGAGAACCTACATATATATATATAAGCAGTGAGCTAAAGCCCATGAATAACATAACGTGTAAAGAGGTTATGAATGAATGTCCCTTCTGATAATGAAATCAATTCATTATCTGATATTTCAATCTTCGATATTCGGTCAATCAATATTTCAATCAATCGGTCATATGTGATACATCCATTAGCCTATAACAGTAGGTCCAAAAGGACCAGACATATGACCCAACAATAATGATGGCCATCAATCGGTATGGTTCCACAAGGAAACCGACAGAGCTCTGATGATCAATAACGATGGGTGCTAAGGATGCCTGTCTGATTAATCTGAGGACATACATTCATTCAATAAACAATATCAGTTCAATAAACAGTTCAGTTCGGTATTCAAAATAAAACCATTTGAACATATCTTTACACAATCTGTTACTCACAGAGATTGGGCTATAGCAGCTAGAGCGCGTCCCCGGGAGCCAACCCTAAACAGTTAACAAATAGAACACACACTAAGTTCACAATCGGAAAGGATGATAATTAAATCCCTAAATTTCCTCGGTGTGGTTCTATGTCCAAATCCTCGTTAAGATGTCTTAAAATAGGCCTAAGAATACCTAGGATGCGATGAGGATGCAAAAATACAGTTAGAAGGCATTTTTCAAAAGTTGCTGAAAATAGGGGTCTCGGCGAGCGAATTCCTTCGCTTTCGGCGAGGTTGCAAAAACAAAGGCTTCGCTCGGGCGGACAAACCTTCCCTCGGCGATCGATGAAACGATAAAAATCCTGGATCCTCAATTTTTACGCGATGCTGTCTCGATGCTCGCTCGGCGAGCTTCGAAATCAAAGGTTCGCTCGGCGAGACTTCCTTCGCTCGGCGGTCGATGAAACGATAAAAATCTTGGATGTTCGATTTTACGCTCGAGCCACCAATCCTTCGCTCGAGCGTGGCTCAGAGGAAAACATTGGTCGCTCGGCGAGAATCGCCTTCGGCGAAGAAGAAGCCAATCTGGAATTTCAGTTGCCTTCCTAACTCAAACCAAGCATTCTCAACTCAATTCTCGACCTCTTGGGCTCAAATTCTGGAGAATACATCCCAAAACAATGTATAACAAGTTTCAAAAGCCAATTTATGAATTCAAGCCCCAAAGGTGAGTCAATTAAATCCATTTTCAAACCCATTTTCAAGAACAAGTTTAAAACATGCAATGCATGAGCTTCAAATCAAATTTAAGCTTCAATTCTTGTCCAAAGGGACTCATTAGTGGGAAAACATTCTGAAAACATGAACTAGAATATAAACATGGACATGCATGTATGATTCAAGCATGAATTCAACTCCAATTTCACTAATTCAACCATGCATTGCAACAATTGATCTTCAATTCAACATATATGAGCAAAATCATGTCTTAGCTCTACAATGATGCATGAATCATGCAAAACTTAGCTCAAGGACAACAATAAGGAGATGAATGTCCTACCTTAATCTTGTATTCAAGGTGTGGAAGCTAAATTTGCCAATTTCCTACAAGTTCTTCAAGTCTACAAGTAATTTCTCAAGATGAATTCAATGCTCTCTCTAACCCTCTTACTATGGTCGGCTGAGGTATAGGGAAAAGGCTGATCAAGATGTTTATCTAAGTGTATAAGGCACAAATGATAAGCTTAAACAAAGACCCACTCAATGGCATTTCTGAAATTAAGTCCAACTCTTCAATTAATTCATTTTAATCTAATTTAATCATTCCTAATCAATTTTCAAATAATTATATCATTAAATCACAAATATTCTCCTGATTACAAAATACTAAACGGTTCCTAATTCGGTCACCGATAAGGCCTTCAATTAACGATTTAAACATAGGAATTCAAGCAGATAGTCATTCAAGCAACAGAATCGATATGCAATATATGAGACAAACTTATTCAATTTCGGTTCGATTTCAATCAGTCTATCCAATACTTCAGTTAATCCAATTATCAGTCATTAGCGGTCCAGTTTAGCAATAATCAGTATTTAATTCGGTGGTTATTCAGTAATCAGTACGAGGGTTGTTACAACTACTAACATCTGTACTAATCCAGTACAAAATTCAAGCATAGAAACCAATACTGAAATATAAACAGGACCACAAACAACAAACTATGTGCAAATTGAACATTGAATAACTAACACCAAAAATAAATTTCTGTCAAAATTATAGTTGAACTAATTATCCATGACACTAGTTTGTTCTGTGTTTGAAATTATATCCATTAATGCTATGTTTTGTGTTTGAAAAACTAATTATCTACTTTGGGTAGAATAAATGATAAAATCCTCGTAAGTTACAAATCAAATGAAAGTGAGTTAAGAACTAGGTGTTGCATTGGCTTCAATGAAAGTGAGTTAAGAAACAATGAGTTAAGTCAATCCTTGACAACCTAGCAAGTCCTGACATAAATTAACATTGTAGTTATTCCACATTGTAGTTGTTCCACATTGTTCCAATTAATCTAGCAAGTCCTGACATTTTACCCAATGAGAATGTTTTCAGTTTGGCTCAAATTGAAGATGTTTTCAAGTGTTGACATTAATCTAGCAAATCCAGTCACTCACTTTGAAATTGAAGATGTTACACTAGTTGTTTCACATTGTTCCATTTTCAGTGAAAATGTTTTTAGTTTGGCTCAAATTCAAATAGCCTTCACACTCTGTCCTTTTCCTCTATGGAACTGCCATTTCAAAAATTTGTCATGTATCTGATTTAAAAAATGGCTTCTTCTTCTAACAATAGCAATATAAGATTACAACCGAGGCTGTGCAATCGTAGAAGAACCACTGCCATATATATCGTAAGAACCAATGAGAATGGAAATCAATGGTGTTTGTTCTTTGTTTACCCATCAAAATATGTAAGTATGTATTGAAAAATTTATTCCTTTAGTAGTCATATTAATATTTGTCTTATTCGACTAACTGATTGTCATGCATTGCAGAGTAACACTCTCACTTCCCATTACAATTACTTCAAGTTTGTGGATGAAGATGATGAAGACATTACGTCCAGAATCTGTTCCAACAGTATAGGTTAAAGATGGAGGAACATGTTAATGAACATAGATAACTCCTCCAACAGATAATGGAGAATGTATTACTGTTGGACTAACTGTTGGACTTGCAATAGATTTTGACGAAGCCAAACTGTTAGCACGAGATTTTTTTTGGAGTTCGCTACCAACGCCGCTTCGAATCCACCTTTTATCCTCATTTTGCCCTTACTAGTTGCCATATTTTTCTTCAATCCTTTTGGTTGCACAATATGATTCACATCTTCGCAATCCACTTCAAAGCTTTGGGTGTCATCATCATTACTTACTTCATTTCCAGCACCAAAATGAGCACTTAACTTGCGTTCAACATTTGTACCTAATGTAGCAAGGTGTGCAATACAAAAATCATAAGTTTCTTCAGTTTCAGCAACTCTACTTGCTAGTGCTCTAAATGAGTTCATCAATGCCTTATACCGCGAGGCTTGTTGGAATTTCACATCTACTTGAATGTCATTCCCCTTAATGTCCTTCACAGTTTCGGCTTTTGCTTGTCTTGGTCCACCTCTTTAAAATGTATTGTGAAGGAACCTCTTTCATCTTCAATATGTCTCTAATAACCTTCAATGAGTGACAACACAAGATTCCCTCCCTTTCAAACTTTGTACAATTACAACCCAAAGAGCCATCCATCTCCATCTTCATTTTCCTTGCATGTTTGTTACCAACATCAACAACTATGTAAATGGTACTAGCCTCGCCATATTCAATTGCTTCTATGTCTGATTCAATGGATCGAAAGTACTCATTTTGAAATTCCTCAAAAATCTTTTTTGTGCACACATTACCCATTTGAATTAACATTCTTATTGTTGCTTTCACCTTTGTCAACCTTTGGCACAAAGCATATCCTGCTTCTAACTCCTTGTATCGCTTCTCGTAAAGTACCCTTTCGAAATGCATGAAGAATTCATTTAAGTTAAAATCAAAATGAATGTAATCCTTCAAAAAAGCATTAAAAGATTCACTAAGTTGTGCAGTACTCATTCCCGTAGCCCATGTTGATCTAACATATGACCAGCCCCATTTTTCTTTCACCGCAAAAGTCAATTTCGACCAATGGTTTTCATGCACATCATATTTATCAAGCATTTCCGCCCACTCTAACTTTCATTGATTTGCATCTTCAATGTCAAAGAAGAATTTATTTAGTACACCATTTACCCCCATATCTTGGAACAAACAATTAACATGTTTTAATGCATTTTGCATCAAATGCCAAGTACATAATCGGTGACTTGTGTCAGGCATAACGATGGGTATGGCTTTAGCCATAGCAGCATCTTGATCAGTGAACAAAGTTTTTGGTGCCTTTCTTCACATAGCCTCTAGAAAATTTTGAAACAACCATACAAACGATTCGGCGGTCTCATCATACAACAAGGCTGCACCAAATATGACTGTTTCCCCATGATGGTTGAATCCCACAAAAAATGTAAAGGGTCTATGTTCTTTGTTTAACTTGTAAGTCGTATCAAATGTGACAACATCACCAACTTAGGCATAATCCATGATCATTTGTGCATCAGCTCAAAACATATTAGTTATTTGCTCGTCATTATCTAACTGAAAAGCATAAAAGAATGAAGGATTCTGCAAAGATTTTTCTTTAAAGTATTACAACACATTGCCTACTTCCACATATGCTAAACTTTGTTGTCTTTTGGTTCTTAAATAATTTTTTTGATCTAATTTTGTAAACCCAAGACATTGCCTCCCACCAGTTTTCCTACCCATGAGTTCAAAAGACTGGCCTAAACGAAGACCAGATTGTGCCGCCAACTCTAACTCAATTGCTTGGGTAGTTAATATCTTTCTTTGTGACGGCAACATGTGGGTACACTTGGGTGATACAAGATCATGGTTGTATTTTTCTTTGAAATCAGTCACAACAAATTTCCTAGTACCCTCATCTAATTTAACATAAAGTCGAGCCTCACAACTAGTCCTAGTTTTAGCTCTAGGGTTTTTTGCCAATGGGTCTCGTTTGTCAACCTTCCGAAATTCCTCCTTGTTGCAACCCAAAAGTGTCACAGCCCAAACCCGCCCCTATGGGTTTAGCACCGTAACGGCCGATGTCAAGATTAGAAGGCTATATGATGTCTGATAAAAGCAATCTGAGGGCATGGCGGAAGCCAAAACAATAAATAAACAATGTCTAATGAGCTGTGACAGTCTGTATGCGAAAAGACTTTTCATAGATATATACAGTCAGTGACAAAACAGTATGTACATATATACAATCGTTCAATTCAGGGACCTAATACTTATTAAACAGTAGTAATAGTCTATCTGATGCATCTGATAAGCAGAGCAGATATAGAGACAGACAGGGGACTAAAACCCCCTTAAGCCATAACTTGGCAGGCTCGAGAACCTCGCGATGAGGCACGATGGTTGGTTTGACAAAGCGAGAGTCTACCCCAGCTCCTAGCTCAGATGCAGTGCTGTACACCTATATATATATATAAGCGGTGAGCTAAAGCCCGATGAATAACATAATACGTAAAGGGTTAGAATGAATGTCCTTCTGATAATAAGCGATTCGTTAATTTAGTATATCGGTCATTCGGTCATATGGTACATCCATTAGCATAGCGGTATAGTAAGCAGATGAGTCTTGAAAAGAGCGAGTCAATGATGGCCATCAATCGATGTGATAGTGGTTCCAACAAGAAACCGCGAGATCTCTATGTGATAATAGTTAATGTGATAATTGCTAAGGATACCTGTCTGATTCAAAATATAGGACATACATTCATTCAATTAATGATGTCGATTCGGTTGTTGAAGATAATCATTTTGAACATATCTTTACGATTGTTACTCACGAGTTACAGGCTCTGATAAAGCTAAATGCGTCGATCGCTAACCCTACACAGTTTACAGATTGAACACACACCAAGTTGTACAGTTGAGAAAGATAATAACTTAATCCCTAATTGCCTTGGTGTGTTCTACATCTATATCCTCATCAAGATGCCTTAAACTAGGCCTAAGAATGCCTAGGATGGAATGAGGATGCAAAGATGCACTTTATAAGCATTTTCGAAATTTTTGAAAGCAGAGGTCATTTCGGCGTGGGTTTACTCGCTCGAGCGGACATGCTGTAATGACCCGGAACCGTGTGTCACAATTATCAGTAATTAAATATGCAATTCTATGATTTAATTGAAGATTATCTGTTTGAATTAGTAAAATATCTGTTGAAATGACACCTTCGGGACTGAAATTGATGACCGTAATGAGTTCAGAAAACGAAATTGAACATGCCTATGTGCTACCGGGAATTTTTAGAACCATTTGGGAAAATAAATGGAAGACTGAATTTCGTCTGAATCGTTAAGTCCCGTTTGGCTTATGCTTTTGGCTTAATTGGCTTAATTGAGTTTATATGATATATATATATGGATAAAGATGAGGCTTTGACCTCATTTGACTCAACAAAGGGAAAAGAAAAATCTAGAAAAGAAAGAGAAGAGAATCGTGAGAAAGGGGAGACCAAGAGGAAAAGAAAGAAGAAAGGAGAAATCAAGTTTACACTTCTCCATCCAAGTGTTTAAGGTAAGATTTTCATGAAATTAGTTGTTGATCCTTGACATTTAGCATGTTGAGCTCAAGATTATGGCATAATTATGTTTTAAATCATGGTTTCCTTACATGTTTGGCCAATTTGAGGTAGAACCTCCATGGATATAGAGATATGAAGCTTGTATGTATATGTTCATGCATTTCCACCTTGATTCATGGGTTTGATCTTGTTTATGGTTCATGTGGGTTTTGATTTGAAGCTTTGATGTTGAATTATGTGGTTTAAATGTTTTGGGTTTTGATTTCATAAGAGGGGAAGTTAATGTTTCAAAGAAAAGAATGAAGTGTAGAAGAAGAACCAGAATTTCAAACTTTCGAGGTCCGCTCGGCGAAGAGCCCGCTCGGCGGTAAATCGACCTCTCGGCGGTTTGGGGAAAATGTGCAGTCCGCTCGAGCGGACAAAGTAGCGCTCGAGCGGAAGGGCTTATTTTCAGAAAATTTTGGAAAATTGAATTACGTGATTCTGTCATGTTAATGGCATCTTTTAGCATCTCATGAGCATGAATTAAAGTAAAGAAGGATTAGATTGAGTATGAAATGAATGTGAAATGGCAAGACTTATGTGATGTATTGATGACAAATGATAAGAAATGTATTATACTGTTGATGATTTGCAGGTCAAGAAGTGAAGACCGTGCCCTCGGTTTTGGAAACCCACTGTGAGTAACATTTTTGTAAAGTTATGTTAATATGCAACGTATTTGAATTGTTATACGAAATGCTATACGATATGATATGTTTATGAAAGGTGATTTTAAGCTGTGAACGAATGTCCTGATTTGCGAATCTAGTATGGCATCCATAGTTAGTCAGTCGTGGGGGCGAGAACATGCAGGCCCATGCGCTTTAGTCATGGGGGACGGCATGGAAGGACAAACCCATGACCAGTTTACGAGATCTCGGTATGTGTTTAATCGGTGTCCGGGACCGGTTACTCTAGTCGTTAGTCGACACATGATATATTCTATGGAGTATGCCATTATGTATGTTCTTATGGGATGATTATGATTATGTTTATGAATGTTACGTTTTACAGATTTATGAAATGTTAGAGTTCGTTCACTAACCCCTTTACTTTAATGTTACTTGCTGAGCTCTAGCTCATTGTTTGTATTTATGTATTTATAGGTGAGCATTCAGGGAGTCAAGCCTAGGTGGGGTCTTGTCGAGCCGCCGTTTTGAAGCCTAACCAGATGTTTTGAGTGCCTCATTTGGGGCTAGGCCTGGAAGGCCGTATGAGTTTTGTTTCAGTTGGAATTGGTGGCTTGTGCCTATATATTTTGTATATGAATTTTTGATCACATGTATGTATAGATAGTGGGTAAATTAACATATTTTTGGCATGTAATGTATGTTCATATTTATGCCTGACTCTTTGGACTATTAGTTTCTTTATTTAGCCCATGAGCCCCGATTATTTATGTTTTTGTATGGGAAGGCTGTGGTAATCAAGGATTCTTGGCGATTCTGATCTCCAACCCTTTCGGGGCGGGTTTGGGTCGTGACACATGCAGACAAAGGTTTCCGCTCGAGTGTCACTTCCCACGCTCGGGCGTACTGCAAAACATGGCAAAAATATTGGATGCTCGAAAATCACGCTCGATGGGCGCTCGATAGCCGCTTGAGCGTAAGACACAAGGTTCCGCTCGAGCGTCACTTCTTCCGCTCGAGCGGACTTCAAAACAGTGCAAAGTACTGGGAGCACAAATTTCTCGCTCGAGCGCCACTTTCCTCGCTCGAGCGGGAGTCCAAAATCTGGAATTTCCAAATTTGAACTTCCAAGCTCAAATCAAGTTCAAATGCACCAATTTCGATCCTCTTGGGCTAATTTTCTGGAAAATACTTCAAAACCCATAATATTACATGTTTCAAAGATCAATTCGATAAATCAAAGCCCAAGGGTGTTTCAATTAAATCCAATTTCAAACCAAATTTCATGAACATGCTACAAACATGACATGCATGAGTTTAAACCACTTTCAAGCTTCAATTTCATGCTCTAAAGAGCCAAATCTTACAAAATCAATATGAATTCATGATCTATTCTCAAAACATGGACATGCATGTGAGGAATTATGAACTATAACCTCAAAACTTCAATATATATATACATGCATGCAACAATTAAGCTTCAACACAACAATTTGAGCCATAAATTGGCTCTAGACCCAACTTTGCTCTAAACCATGCAAGAAACAACTCAAAACATAAACAAGAAGACAATGAATCTACCTTAAGTCTTGTAGTTCAAGAAAGGAGCTCAAATATGCAATCTCTTCTACAATTTCTTTAATATTCAAGCAATTCACAAGATAGAACTCAATTTCACTCCCTCTCCCTCTCTTGGTCGGTTAAGTCTAAAAAATGAGCTGATGAAATGCTTTGTTGAATGAATAATAAGGCTCAAATATGTTATGATAAAGGGCCCACTGACATGGCAATTCCGTAAATAAGGCAACTTGTTTAAATTAGTTTATTTTAATCTAATTTAATAATACCAAATCACTCTTTAGATAATGACACCATAAATTCACATTAATTCTAATTAACACAGAATATCAATCAATTTCTGGTTCGGCCGCCGATAAGGCCTTTAATTTGCAGTTCAAATATAAAACATGAACAGATACTCAAACAGGCAACAGATAGAAATGCAATATGACAGATATACTTAATCAATTGATTTGATTTGATTAGTCGATTCGGATTTCAATTACTTCGGTTATCCATTATAATCAGTCTCAGTTTAGCAATGATCAGTAATTAATCGGTAATCAGTGGTGAGGGTTATTACAAAAAGTCTACAAATAAGTTGGTTAGTGAACTTGTTCTTCCTACAAAAATCCCTTCTTATGCTAAACCCCATTCTTCCTCCATATGTATTATAAAAATCATACACACATTGTTCAAAATCGAATGTCATTCCTTGTTTTGGCTTCCAAGCACAATCATTCTTAGGTTCCATATCCATATGAAAATGCAACTGAAAACCCATATAAATAAAATCTTAGCTACATAAAAAAACACAATATCTGCACTCTGATCAAAGAACTTACTGTCACACTTGGATAAAGAAACAAGAAATGAGAACTAATGACTGACACCCAATTAAGATCAAATAATAAATACGAGGGTTTGGCAAGTCTAAAAATTATCTTTTCAATTTTTGAAATCATTTGCATTAAATATCTTTAATATGTAGAATAATGCATTGCCATAATTCAATTATGGATGCACATGAAAGTGTGTGTTAGCATAATTGATAAGGTAATCTAACAAAGTCATTCTATAATTATTAATGAATTTTGTCTACATCAAGTTGAAAGTAGATTAGTGGCCAATTCTAGAATATAGCATATACCTAAAAGTTGAAATGAATGTCAAGCGATAAGCAATTGGTCACAACAATTGTCACTAATGATCTGTGAAACGTGCTTTAAGGATAGAGGTTTCCAATTTTCTTAACAAAAGAAACTAGAAATACCCAACAAAATAGATATGGTGTTCTTAAAGAAAAAACAAAATTGTTATTACAGTTTGCTCACATGCTCTGGCACAAAGTTTGCTCACATTGAAAGAACAATTGTTATTACAGTCACAAAAAAATTCAAAAGAACAATTGTTATTACAGTCAAACAGAAGTCAGTTTTGAATTAAAGCTGTAACTGTAATTCTAATGACTATTTGAATTAACAATTATTACAGATTGCAAGATAATTGTTATTACAGTCACAAAAAAATTCCAAACGAACAAACAAAATGCAGTTCAATTACAGAGACAATGAAAACTAACCTCTGGTTTGCGAAGTGAGAGAAGACAGAATGAGGGCAAAGCAATGGATTTGGTTTAGGGAGTGGGTCGTTGTAGCGAGGGTATGTCGATGAGGTGGAGGAGAAGAACATAACGGCTCTGGTTTGCCAAAATGCAGTTCAATTACAAAGACAAAGCATGACGGCGTTGATAGTGTTTCACCATCGTCGATCCTTGCAACGACGTCGAGACTGGGTCGCCGCCGGTATTGGGTAGCCGGTGAAGGTGGGTTCGACGAAGAAGAATGAATGAGTGTGTGTTTTTATGCTTTTGATTCCAAATGAAAATCTGTGTATAGGCTGTGTTTTATTTTGGGCAAGAAAGTGAAATTTCAATTTCTTTATTTTATTTTATTTTTTATGGCCGTTGGATGTGCAACGGCTGATGCCGTTGCAAGGAGGATTGCAAGGAGGAATTGCAAGGAGGGGATCCGAATTATAGTGGATCCTCCTCATCTCTGACTCTTCATTTACTTTTTATTTTATTTTATTATTATTGTTATGATCTACTTTTTAATTTCACATCCTTCATTCAAAACTTAAATTTTTTTCTAGTATGTGATGTACACTATATATAATTTTACACACCATATATAATTTTACATAAAATTATATAAATTTTCATAAGTGATCTCACATATATGAGTAAATTGAACACAAATTTACATAATTATTAAGTTATCACAAATTTACATAAATTTGTTTTGAAATTACTTATTTTTATGATATCACTTATATAAATTTATAAAAATTTACATAATTTTATATAAAATAACATGCAGTACAATATATAATGTACACCGGAACATTTTTTCAAAAAATTTAGATTCAAATGAAATGTATTGGGATTTGAAACTCGATTCACCTATGTGGGCAACATCAAGATACCAAACCAAATGTATTTAAAAAATGATGTCATTTGCACCAAAAAAATATACACACAATCAACCAGTAAAAATTACAAATCGCAAACAATTTGTCTACAAAATCACAACACCCATCACAAATGTCGCTAAAAAGAAGGAAGAAAAAATCTGATTATTAGCTTGCAATCTGATGTTGGACAAAAAAAAAAAAACAAAAACAAAAACAAAAAAAACAACTTGCAATCTTAATGAAATTGTTAAAAAATTAAATTTTGTGGGGGCACATTTTGATAGTGACAGCATGTAGCTAAGGTGATGCCAGACTGTCAGCCGAGGTGCCACGTGGCCATGTTTTGACACCAAGGTGATCTCGGCTAAGTCGAAGTTATCTACGGAGATATCGGAATCCGGGATGAACGGATAAGGGATAAGAGTCCTAGAACAGGGAAGGATCTCAATCTGTATAAAGATAAAGTTTTTAGGAAGTTTATCCCAATCAAGCTGAGAGCCCAAGATGAGCATTGGGCCTGAGTCTATTGAAGTTAGGCCTCTGCAGGGATCAAGTCAGCGCTGGCTATAAAAGCAAGGCACCTTCGTGGGTCTAAGATTTTTTTTTATGTGTGATATACTGTCAGCAGTAAGTTCTTTCTTGTGAGTTAAGCACAATTGGCTATCTTTGAGAGATAATTACTGACTTGGTCGTCGGAGTGTCCTTGGGTCGACGAATCACCACCGAATTCTTATCTTTCTATGACAGGTTGTTCGGGCTTAATCTATTCTGCCGGTACTCTCCTGCTAAGTTTCCCTATTTGGTTGTGTGGTCAAAAATCAACATCCACAATTTGGCGCCGTCTATGGGAAACTAAGTAAAATAGATAGCTAACGATGGCCAGAAAGAAAAGGACGGGATGACATCCCTAGTGGAAGTGGCAAACTCGCCGATCCTAATATGGAGGAGGAGAACTATAATGAAGGATCTGGGGATCAAAATCCCGGGAAAAATGGCGTCGGCCAAGAGGGAGACGCATCGAAGAAAGCATGTCAAGGTGGGTATTACAACGAAAGCGACCTCCAGGTATGGAAAGATAGATGCCTGAGGAAAGACGGCGACATGAAGAGAATGACAAACAAGTTGGCGGAACACAATCGGTTGCCAACTTCGTGATGTAAAACAATGTCATGCAACTGTTGTTTTCACTGAAAGACACGCCGATTCCAACAGCCAAGAACGATGCCTAGAAAAGGGGGTAGAAAGCAATCCCAACAGTCCCTCAACATGACAAAGTGAAAGAACGTTCACATCGACCTTCACGGGATGCCGGACGAGCAGAATCAATAAGATGAGAGTCTTAGAGGACGCCTCGGACTAGGGGAACTTATGTCAAGGAACATCGGCATGTTCAGGGGAATGAACTTTGCTTTGATACCGTAAATGAAGAGAAATCCAAGAGGACTCATAATGGCACCAGGAGCAGCGCACCAAAAAGGCTGAAATCCATTGACAGCCGACCTTCTAGTTGGACTAAGAAGGATTTGAGGGACTACCTCCAGAGGAAGCGGCAGAATGCCAAGGTCACATCTCCGATCAAGCCAAGAACGCCGTTCTCAGTGAAGTTGGATATGTTTGAGGCCCCAAAAAGGTTTCATATGCTGAGGTTTCAGATATATGATAGTAAGTTCGATCCAAACTTTCACATCAGCTTATATTTGAATTCAATGGCGCTATATACCGGGAACGAACCGTTGCTCTATAAGGTGTTCCCCTCATCCTTTGGGGAAATCACATCGGATTGGTTACACAAGTTCTTTGAAAAGGCTGTGAAGAGTTAGGAAAAGGCTTTGGTCGAGATGTTCATGGCCAGGTTTGTCACAAACAAGTTGCAACTATTAAGGATAGACTCCCTGATGGCTTTGAAAATCAGCAAATGTGAGAGCCTTAGCGCTTATGCCAAAAGGTATTATAAGGTGTTCAACCGAATACCAGGATGCAACCAAGAGTTAGAGGTCGTGTCTTTTAAGAACAGCCTGGAGGATGATTGCATGCTTCGAAAGTCATTGGCAAAGACTCTGCCAAAGAGTATGGAGGAGCTTATGGAAATGATCGAAAAATATACGAAGCGAAGAGGATACCTTTGGGAGCAAAGACAAAGCGAGAAAGACAAATGACTTTCGAAGCGAGGCCGAGGTAATATCTTGGATATAACGAGGCAAGAAAGCAGGTGAAATTTGCACAAGTAGTCACCATTGTGTTACGGATCGATTTATAAAATTCTAGAAAAGATCAGGAACCAACTGTATTACAGAGCGCCAGAGAGGATCCCTGGCGAATTTATAGGGAGAAGTCTAGGGAAGCACTGTGCTTACCACAATGAAGATGGACACCTAATGTAGGGTTATAAATCCCTAAAGGCACACTTGGAAGATCAGTCGGACAAGGTCACTTAAGGGACCTAGTAGATGAGGCCAAAATGAGGGAAGAAGCGAGGCAAGGCTACCCCAAGCACCGCAAGCAGCACCACTTCCACGGCACACCTGGCCATGCGAGCCAGACCTCGAGTGATCAATGTGATCCATTCGAGGGTCAATAAGAACAAGGTACGTAGGGAGACTCAGAGGGTGAAGCACTTACAACATGTGTATCAGGTCTAACAAAAGAGGCCTAGCACAAACGAGTACTAGGGACCAACAGTGTCCTTTACTGACGCAGACCTAGACATAGTGCAGCATCCACACCATGATGCTTTGGTTGTTACCCTCAAGATTGGAGAATGCCTGGTAAGACGCATTCTGATTGGCCAAGGCAGCTCTTGTGACATTATGTATGTCAGATGTTACAAGGAGCTTAGTCTTCACCAAGATGATTTAGAGCAGTCCAATAGCCTAATGGTTGGGTTCAATGGAACACCAACATGGCTCCTAGGAGCAATTAATTTGGAGAATGCAGCGAGGCACCAAAAAGGTCTGAGTTCACAGTAATTAACACATCCTCTCCTTACAATGTTATCTTGGGGAGGCCATGGTTGCACACAATGAGGGGTGTTCCCTCAGCACTACACCAGTTGTTGCGGTTCCCAACAGAGCATGGAATTAAGGAGATAAGAGGGGATTAGGTGCAAGCAAAGAATTGCTCCATGGTAGCGATGAAATCCACATAATGTACAAGCGAAGCAGTAAAAATTGAGGATAAGAATATGGAGGTCCTAGATAATGTCGTGAGGAGCCAATCGACAAAAGCGAGAAGCCTTAAAGAAAATTACGGTCCAACAAGGTGATGGCAACTTCTTCCTTCTCGACTCAAAATTGGCGATGAGGAGAAAAGGGAGTTAGAGTTATTCTTACGAGCGAACATAGAGTTGTTTTCCTAGATGCCATACGAGATGCTTGGCATTGATCCCAAGGTTACTTGCCATAGACTAAATGTAGACAGGTCGGCTAAACCTGTTATTCAGCGAGCAAGGTGGCCGACGTTGGTTCATGTGGAGGCAATAGAGGAGGAAGTAGACAAATTGTTAGGGGCCAGAGCTATTCGGGAGGTAAACTACCCAACTTGGTTGTCAAATACAGTTATTGTGAAAAAGAAGAATGGGAAGTGGAGGATCTGTGTAGACTTCACCAGCCTGAATAAAGCTTGTCCCAAAATCGATCAATTAGTGGATGCCACGTCAAGGTATGGAAGGATGAGCTTCTTGGACGCTTACAGGGGATACCATAAGATATTAATGTATCCTTCTGACGAGGAGAAGACTGTATTTATCATCGCAAAAGGGTTGTATTGCTATAGAGTGATGCCTTTCGGGTTAAAAAATACAGGAGCAACTTACCAGAGATTGGTGACCAAAATGTTCAGACATCTCATTGGCAAAACAGTGGAAGTGTACATTGATGACATGGTCGTGAAGACCAAGGAACCTGAGAATCACCTGACCGGCTTAAAAGTAGTTTTTGATATCCTCAGAACATATCGGCTCCGACTCAATGCTTCGAAATGCACATTTGGAGTTAGGTCTGGTAAGTTCCTGGGATACTTGGTTATCAGAAGGGACATTGAGGCAAGCCTAGAACAAATTAAGGCTATCCCGAACTTGAAAAGCCCGACATCAACAAAACATGTGCAGATGTTGACTGGAAGGGCCACAGCCCTGAACATATTTGTAAGCAAAAATTCAGATAAGTGTAAACCATTTTTTAGTTTGTTGAAAAAGGCTGCAAATATCTTGTGGACAGAGAAATGAGAAATCTTCTTGGCCAACTTGAAAAAGTACCTAACAACAACTCCAGTTCTGTCAAATCCAGTACCTAAAGAGGAACTATTCTTATACCTGGCTGTTTCAGAGCACGTAACGAGTGCAGTGATAATTAGAGAAGAGAAAGGAGAACAAAGGGCAGTATACTATGTTAGTAAAACCCTAGTAGGCGCAAAGACCAGGTACTTATCCCTGGAGAAATTGACACTGGCCTTAGTGATGGCTTCCAAAAAGTTGAATCATTATTTCCAGGTCCACAAGATTATGGTGTTGATTGAGCATCCCTTGAAGTCCCTGTTGTAGCAAGGAGATCTGACAGGTAGGGTAGCCAGATGGTCAGTGGTATTGGGCCAATATGACTTAAAGTTTAGGCCTAGAACGGCAATCAAAGGCCAAATTCTAGCCGACTTTGTGGCCAAGTTCACACCTGGTGCCATTCCACGTCGGGCTCCGATGAGCAACGGCTTAGGGTGTCTAGGGGAGCAAGAAGAGACCCAGCTTGGAATGAAAAACCCCGTAGCTGAGCAGAAGAAAGAAGAAAAACCCAAACCCTGCGATATCTACATCGGTGACTCATTCCGCTTGTTTGTTGATGGGAGTTCAAACCGTCAAGGAACGGGAGCAGGAGTGGTGTTGGTATCACCAGGTGGGCGAATCTTAGAACAGTCTATCCGTTTGGGGTTCAAAACCTCAAACAATGAAGCAGAATATGAGGCATTAATCACAAGGTTGAAGTTAGCAGCGGCAACAAAAGCTAACGAGGTGGTAGTCTTCTGTGATGCCTAACTTATTGTGAATCAGGTAGCAGACGAGTATATAACTCGAGATCAAAGAAGTTGTTATACTGCTAGCCTTGTTTCAGGATTGCCAACTTCTAGCAGATTAGCAAGAGATGACAATGACCATGCCGATGCCTTGGCTAACCTGGCTAGTGCAATGAAATCAAGAGAGACAAGGACAATAATGGTTGATTATTTGTCGGGCCCAAGTGTGGAACCACTAATCACAGAGTATAAAACAATGTATGTGGAGATGGGTCCAAGTTGGATGGATGTAATAGTGAAGTTTCTTAAGGACAGCAAGCTACCAGATGATTGCAAAGAGGCGTATAAGACCAGGCTGAAGTCGGCAAGGTTTAGCCTAATAGCAGAAGGACATCTCTACAGAAAGTCTTTTACTGGTCCCCTTTTGAGGTGTGTGCACCCCTCCCAGGTTGAAGACTTTTTGTATGAAATACATGAAGGGGTATGTGGAAACTATGCTCGGGGTAGATCACTTGCTCATAGGGCCATTACACAAGAGTACTAGTGGCCCTACATGCAGAAGGATCTTTGGAGCCTCGTTAGAAATCTGAAAAGTGTCAGAGGTTCGCACCTTTGATACATCAACTAGCAGTAGATTTGAATCTAGTGGACAACCCTTGGCCATTTACCAAATGGGGCATGGACCTAGTTGGATAACTGCCCCAAGCAATTGGGCAAAGGAAGTTTCTGCTGGTTGTAACTAATTACTTCACAAAGTGGGTAGAAGCTGAACCCCTTGCGAAGATTCGAGTTATTGATGTGAAGAACTTCATATGGAAGAACATTATCATCAGGTTTGGGATCCCAAGAGCAATAATAACAGATCATGGTGCACAGTTTGACAGTAAGCTAATCAAAAGTTTCTATGTAAAGTACCAAATCAAGAACTACTATTTTACTCCAAGTTTTCCTCAGAGTAATGGTTAGGCAAAAAACATCTAACAAGACTATCTTGGATGTGATCAAAAAGAGGCTAGAAGCAGCTAAGGGAAAATAGGTGGAGGAGTTGCCTAATGTACTCTGGGAATATGTGACTATGCCGAGAAGATCAACTGGGGAGTCTCCATTTGCCATAGCTTATGGCATTGAAGCAATTATCCCACTAGAAGTCGGCATTCCAGGGATTAGAACCCAAGGAGTGGAAGCCCAAGATCTAGATGTACTGGAGGAGAAAAGAGAAGCGATAATTAATTTGAGGGCATACCAGCTACAACTTGCTAGAGCACATATCAAGAAGGTCAACCCAAGAAAGTTCAAAGTGGGGGACCTTGTGCTGAGGAAAGTGGTCGGCAACAAAAAGGATCCTAAGGAGGGCAAGCTAGGCCCAAATTGGAAGGGGTCTTATAGAATCATCTCGGTCACCAGCAATGGGACATAATGGCTTGAGGACAATGATGGCAAAGAGTTTCCAAGACCCTAAAACACTTGCAACCTGAAGTTTTTCTATCATTAGATTTTTGTTTTTCAATGTTTATGTTATTAGCCGAAGTAATAATAAAATCTTAGTTTGATTTTTGTAAAAATTTGAAATTTGTGTGATAGGACTGACCAGTCTTATGGCGATATTTCTGAATGAAATATGAAGAATAACTTAGACTTATTATATTCCAAAGTTGAATGATACTTGCATATAATAGAGTTGAACTAAGCTGGCGATGTTTTGGAATGAAATATGACAAATAACTTAGACTTATTATATGATAGAGTTGAATTATACTTGCATATAATAGAGTTGAACTAAGTTGGCGATGTTTTTGAATGAAACATGACGAATAACTTAAACTTATTATATGGTAGAGTTGAATTATACTTGCATATAATAGAGTTGAACTAAGTTGGTGATGTTTCTAAATAAAACATGACGAATAACTTAGACTTATTATATGGCAAAGTTGAATTATACTTGCATATGATAGAGTTGAACTAAATTGAATTAACCTAGACTTGCTATGTCGGCAGAGTTAAACTCCGACTAGAACTAAGTGTGCTCTAATCGGATTAATAGAGAAACCAATATTGGACACCTCGGCTAGTCTTTGTTCGAATCTGACTTCGGCGAAAGGCTATAAACACATGCTTAATGTGAATTAAGTGGAATTTAGGTTCACATTAGGGGACAGGGAGCTAGGAATGATAAATAAACTTGATTACTTGGGACTTGTTGAAATTTTTAGAGAATTTTTAGAAAAAAATTACAAGTTGGAGTTAGCCGAGGTAATTATGAATAAGGTATCCGAGATACATATTACCTGAGGTAACCAACCAGGTTGTCCAAGCTTGGAAATGATGAAGTCTTAATAGAAGCTAGCATATGAAGGTAAAAAAGCAACACTGAATAACACTTGTAAAAATATTTTGATATTTTTAAAGTATTGGCCGAGGTAAGCCAATGGTTGACCGAGGAAAACATTCAAGGTTTATATCTGAGGTATTATATCCCGGAGTGATTATACAGTTGAGGTATACTTTGAAGAAATACAAAAATATTCTAAGTATGGAAGCATGAAAGGCATGAAGGAAAGCAGTAAACATGCATAGAAGAAAGGAAGACATACATTCAACACTTGGAAGAAAATATAGACTTGCATTCAGAAAAAGACAACTAGTTCAAGTACATAAGCTGGCACATTGGCCTGACAAAACAAACACTATTCAAAACAAAGGAAAAAGTACAAACAAAGAAAAGATTCTAAACTGCATCAGCGGTTGGCTGTGTTTCGGCCTTAGCAGACAGTTGGGAAAGTTTCTCGTCAGCCTTCTCAGCCTCAATCTCTAGAAGAGTCTTGTCAAGGCTCTTCTCGATGCTTTCTACCTCGGCTTCAAGCGTGTTTTTGGGGACCTCATCATCGTTGTCCTAAGTCAAGTCCACAACTTGCTCATTCAAAGTTGGGGACTTGGCCCGAGCAACTCTAGTCTTCCCAACCTTGTCGGCCTCAACTTCTTCATCATCTTCGACCTCATCCTCAGATTGGATTGGAGCGGAAGGGAAGAGCAAGACAAGTTGGCTCTCGTTCTAGAGGGGCGAGTCGTTAGAGATAGCCAACTCCTTCAAAGCAACCATCCAACCAAAGGTGTAACCCTTGTTACATGCCTGTGTGACTTGTTTTTTGTATTCATTATGGAGGTTGGCTGCCCCCTCGGCATAGGCCTTCTCGTTCGCCTCTTTGATTTCGGCCACCTTTGTAGCCAGTGTTGTTTGGAGCTCGGTTTAGGCCTGGACCTAGGCCTGGGCCTCTTTCTCTTTGGCCTCTTTTGCCTCAGCTTGAGCAACCTTAGCAACATTTTTCATAGCCTTGGCGTGGTCTTCGACTTTCTTCAGGGCCGATTCAGCAGCCTTGGCCTGATCCAGAAGACCTCGAACACAAGCCTCGACTTTATTGATGAAGGCAGAGTTTTCTTTGCTTGCTTTGTTTTTTAGGTTAGTTCTTTCTTGAACTCAACGGTCTTGACTGCAAGGGAGTGACCTTACTGGATAGCCTGCAAAAGTGCAAAGAAAATTCATTAAGTATGAAAACTAGAATTAAAATTAGATCAAAAATTATAAGTGTTGAGACTTATCAAGACACAATAATGCATCATCATCGCGTAATTTTCATACTCCAAAAGCTCAGCCATTCGATTGATGTCAGTTGGGAGTAAAACGACAATGGAAATGGCGGCACCGACTTCCATACTGTCGAACGCGCTGTCCCCGGCTAAGAGAGGTTGGTCTCCGACCGTGATGGATGGAGTCCAGGGAGTGTCGGCGTGAAATCGAGAGGGCTTAGAAGTGGCGAACCTCAAATTTTTGATTGAGGTTAGTCGGATGCCTCGGCCTCAGCAGTCTCTTTGACAAACTTCTCTACTTGACCAATTTTGAAATTGGCACTATGCCTTCGACTCTACCTTAGTGGTCTTTGGGTTTGGCCTTAGCCTTTTAACCCTTTGCCTTGGGTTTTCTTTGAGATTGGGAAGAATTGGAGGTGTGGTGACACCATGCTGGGATGTTGGTAAGAGCGGTCATCGGGATGATTTTTGCGCGACCTATTTCTTCGGACAGTGGCACAACGATAAGCGTAGTCTTGAAATTGATTCTTTGGAAGTCACGATGGGTGGTTTTGCTAGGCTAATGGCGCCTCGAGTTTTGGCATTTTTGACTCTGAGTTACTGACGTAATGGCTTCGAGCTTCGGCGTCGGCGGCGTTAGGATGAAGGAATTAGTTGAGGGGTAGAAGTGGTTGGCTGCTTACCAGGTCAGAGATGGAGGCCTGGTTTGGCCTTGGAGATAAAGCTGTTGGAGGAGTTGAAGCAGATAAAGGAGTCTTGCTATACCCGGAGAATGTTGGTAGGTGACTTGTATGTGGAGATGTAGTTGAGTAGCAAGGGCGCTTTGCGGAGGTCAATGGACAGGCCTAACAGCCTCTTCAAGTCTTTGCTGGGGAAGAAGGATTGGCGGAAGTCCTTCGATGGTTAGGGAAAAGCTACAAAAGGTAGAAAACAGACATTAGAACAAAAAAAGAGAATAAAGTGGTAAAGTCTTAAACAGAGAAGTTAACATTTAGTTTTTTCCCTCATTCTCTTTAAACACCGATCGGCGTAGAGGAAAGAGATGAAGATCATTATCTGGAGCAAATTCCCAATTACCTGAGACAATCAAGTAATTGTCTCTAGCACTCTTGTTAGAGTCTGGGAGGTCAGCTATGATTTTATAGGCTGTGGATCTCGATTTGAGGTAATAAATGTAGCCTTTTTCAAACTTTAGGCCACACATGGTATAACAAAATTGGATATCGACTAGTGTTATCCTAGTATTTTCTCGGCGAGCTAGGGCAATTATACCATTAATGACTCTATAGGAGTTAATGGCCAGCTGCATAGGGTTGAGTTTGTAGTAGTGAAGGATTTCCTTAAACGAGATGTTTAAAGGAAGCCGAAGTCCACACTCGATAAATGCTACCACAGGAAAGGGCATGGAGTCCCCAATTGGCATGATAGAGTCTTCCTCTCTAGCCAACTTGATCTGAACGTCGGCTGGAATGGAAAACTCTAGCCTAAAGTACTCCAGCTTGGCAGGGGTGTCAACTCTCTACCTAAACATTCCCATGATATTGGCTTAGGGAGGATTGGTACAAAATTTCAGAAAAGAATATTTGGTATGGGTTTGGAAACCTCGGCTAAACGCTAGACTGCCACTGGGGTGAGGGTTTTTCAAGATCTAGGGGGAATTTGTTTCAATTTTCCTAGAGATTGTGATTTCTATCAAATCCCAAAACTTAAATCTATACTAAATTAATAATCAAAGGCAAGAATCTGAAGACAAAACAAGACAAAGCAAAAAGGAACGGGAATTAGAATCAAGAAAGCAACATCCAATAAACATGGAAGTATAGATTCATGAACAACGAGTTAGTGTGTGAGAGCGGTGTGCAAAAGTCACAACAAGAAAACATGATTGGCATTTTCAAAAGACTACAGATTCAAGATTCAAGAATAGGAAATTGATTCATAATCGAAGGAAAAAAAGCAGTGCAACCATGAAAGCAGATTCAATAACCTTGAGAATAGATAAATGGTAAAGAAGGAACATATTCAAAATCATGGAGGGTTGAAATTGAAATTGAAAGAAACTAGGAACTCACCGGATGGGTTAGAGGTCGAGGACCTTTGGTTTGAGGTTCGCCGAGCGAACAGTGACAACGAGTGGAAGCGGAGACGATAAATGCTTCGCCGAAGGAGGTGAATGGAGCCTGATTCGCGAGAGATCGAAGAAATAGTAATGGCGGTTCGAGAGTGAAAGTTTAGAGAGAGAAAATTTGCATAACGAGGGAAATTATTTTTTTGCAAAAGTGAAGAGACTAAGAGAGAAGAAGAAGTTTTTGTCAAAATTGTGAAAAGGCGTAAACCATAATGGTGTGCCTTGGGCGACATGTCTATCGAGGCGATGTCTTGTGAAATGACGCATCTTGATAGCTCGTGTCAGGTATGAACCAATGCGAAAGAACGCATGGTAGAAACGGTTGGGAAAACTATGCGTGACAGCTCATGCGCAAAACTCTTGGAGTTTTTGATTTAATGAGGCAAAAACCTCTGCTAAAGGAGCGATTTCGGTTGAAAAAACTTAAAGAACTTGGTATTTTGGTTCTTGGATTGTGAAGAGGGGACAGTTGGGTCCTGGGTACATGGAGCCGACGAGAAATGATCTTGGGCGTGGAAAGAAGAAGCAATTTCGATTGGCGTGGTAAATGAACTAGCGATGTAGATTCCATCACCTCGGAGTTGCGAGGTAATATAACCTAGGGGACAGTTGTTGGGGCATATTTTGAGAGTGACAGCACGTGGCTAAGGTGATGCCGAAGTGTCAGTCGAGGTGCCACGTGGCCTGGTTCTGACACTGAGGTGATCTCGACTAGGCTAAGGTTATCTGCGGAGATATCAGAATCCGGGATGAACGGATAAGGGACAAGAGTCTTAGAACATGGAAAGATCTCAGTCTGGATAAAGATAAAACTCTTAAGAAGTTTATCCCAATCAAGTTGAGAGCCCAAGATGAGCATTGAGCCTGAGTCCATTGAAGTTAGGCCTCTATAAGGATCAGGTCAGCGCTGGCTATAAAAGCAAGGCACCCTCGTGGGTCTAAGATTTTTTTTTAAAATTTTTATGTGTGATATACTGTCAGCAGTAAGTTCTTTCTTGTGAGTTAAGCACAATTGGCTATCTTTGAGAGATAATTACTGACTTGGTCGTTGGAGTGCCCCCGGGTGGACAAACCACTACCAGATTCTTATCTTTCTATGACAGGTTGTTCGGGGTTAATCTATTCTGCCGATGCTCTCCTACTGAGTTTCCTTGTTTGGTTGTGTGGTAAAGAATCAACACCCACAAATTTCATTATGTTTTGGTATTAGATTTTCAATGTAGGAACGACCAGCTCAGAATATTTACAAATTCGTTTGTTTATAATTATAGGTGACAACAAAAATCGAATCCATCAAATTGATCTATCTCATCTCACTGTTGCCAACCATCGATTTGGGATGATAATGAAAACTATTTGGGAGTTTTTGTTTGGGGACAGATTGGATAATGGTAGACTGTAATATAATGGACGGTTAGTCATAAATAAATAGTCTCTGGATTATTTTTTCAAAAATGATGTATATTTGACTATTATTAGACCGATTTTCACGAAACTAACCAAACAATGGATTAATAAATTTATTACATATGAAGTTCAATCATATACCTTAATCCTATAAAACAAACCATTCATTTACGATTTAGAGAAAACTATTGTGTGGCAAGAGATTAGGAGAGGGTGATCTACTACTATGTAAATGCTCTAAGGTGTTGTGTTAAGCCACTCGACAAACTCCCAAATTGACATATCAGCGACTGGATGAACCGTACCATTCACCACCATAGCAGCAAAGCGCACCCAAAATCATGATATTTTTGGTGATACATAACTACCGTCTTCTACTTGTGATTACCTTCCACATGTTTTGTAATGGATTAAAATAATCAAAAAATAATTATAAAAAAATAATTTATTAGTTTTTAAATTTTTATATACCTTTTCATAAAAAGTTAATTTCTAAAAAAAAACTCTCCTATAACTCTTCCTCATGTGCCCATTCCCATTGTATTTATCTATTTCTCTTTTTTTTTTTTTTTTTTTGAACAAAAAAAAAGGACGTTCTGTGGTGTCATCATGGCATCCGTAGGCTCGAGTTAAAGGTGTCGATTGCGGCTGATTTAACCCAACCCATAGGAAGGGACCCACCATCGAGGCACCAATGGAGCGCAACCTTACATGCCACAGACAATTTCAGATTTTGATTGGAATACAAGTCGAGATTTCTGCAGAGAATCAGTTGCAAAACAACCTTTATTCACCTCTCCTAAAATTCGAACCTGGATCAAGTCTAAAAAATGGGAAGCATTCACCATCAGGGCACCACTCTCTTTTCCTATCTCTATCTCTTTTTTTCCCGTCTCTCTCCCCCATGATGGCAATGACGTCATACATTTTCCACATGGTTTCTAATTCCATTCATGCTGTCAAATCTCTGTGTTGAACATATCTACACGTCTCTATGTGCATGGCCTACTGAGAGGGTAATTTATATGTAAATTGGGCCGAGCTGGATGAAATAGGCCGAGCTGGGCCAAGCCAAGTAATGGGCGATTTGGCGCCTCTGAGGCAGTAGAATGACCATATAAGTTACTCGATGCGGAGAGGTAGTATTGGAGTCAGATCGGTCGCACAACCGTGATGGTTAGCGTGGTCGCATAAGGCCTTATTTGTACTTCGGTTGAGAAATATGTTGAGTGAAGTTCGGTCTTCAGGAGTGAGTTCGGTCGGGGCGCATGAAAACTGAGGTGTGCCAAGTCCTTGAGAGGACTTGGTTCTGAAGATAGTTCGGCTCAACTCTCTTATGGTTAGCTCGGTCTTAGCATGGGAAACCGAGGTAAGAGAAAGAGAAGTAAGTGCCTAACTAACATGTACTTCGGTCATACTGGTAGTTCGGTTATGGTAAAACCATCTCACTTGGTTTAAGCAGTGAGGGGGGTGTTGAGAGAAGCATTATCTCTCAGGAATGTGAATCCTTGGAGGACTCTGCATAGAGGAGTAAGAGTCCTATTAGGATTGTGCCACACGAAACCTATAAAAGCTCACCTATATCACCTTTGGAGAGGTAACACAATTTTGCTTTCTGAATATATAGAGCTTTTGCCTATTTGACAATCTTTTTGACTTAGGCATCGGAGAGGTTTCCGGCACCCACCCGCCGGCTAGCTCACGTTTGTGTTTTCAGGTGGTAAAGCGACGTCATACGGAGGAACGCAGACTTGATCAACAGGATTATACGAGAAGGTATATTTCTTTCCCGTACAATTGGCACCGTCTGTGGGAATTCAGACAAGAACAACCTCTTGATCAATTTTTTTCTCTCAAACATCAATGGCGAACAACGAAGAGTTACCTCAGTCCGCCATCGACGGACAAACTCCAGATGGGGGTGCAAGGCGCGAAGGCCTACCCTTGGTCGCCCCCATGGCAGATCTGGAGCCACAAAGGCATAATTCCAGAAGGGATGCAAGGGGTCGAAGGCGAAATAATAGCCCTCATCATTCGCAAAGCCCAGAAAGACAAAGGCGTAGGATTGATCCTCAAACTCTGGAGGATCGCGTCAGAGAACAAGACGAATTGATTCGTAAGATAGCGGCAGACATTGAGTCTTTAAAGCGCCAAATGAAAGGAAAAGAAGTGGCGACAGGAGAGGGGCACAACAACAAGACACCCCCTCGCCACTCAGAGGGTCGTAATAGGAATTCTACACCCTCCCAAGCGAAGAACAAAAGCCTCAGGACATACGATACGCAATCCAAATCTTCCAAGACTCGTCACTCCAGGTCTGAGAAGACGAGATCTGAGAGGTCATACACTGAGGGGAGCACATATTGGCCCTCGCATACACACCAGACAAGGTCTAGACAGACGGAGTTGCCCAGATCGTCCGACCTACAATCCATGCTAGAAGAGAAGGCATGATGGAAGGAGGACGCCAGGATGTGCAATCCACGGGGTTTACGCCTTCTGACGGTTGGCTCCTCGGATGCATGGGCGTCGAGGTTGGAATCAATCTGGCGCCCGACATCTGAACCAATAGACAAGGCGTTAGCGAGGCTGCAGACCTCAACATTCGTCCGAGCAATAGAGAACGCGCCCCTTCCATCAGGCTTCCTCTGACCCAAATTCACAACATCTGAGGAAAGAGCGGATCCTACTACGCATAAGCCACTTCGCCGGTCATGGTATATCTCGTGAGCGAGGCCTTGATGTGCATCCTATTCCCTTCAAGCCTTGGCGACTTAGGCTTGACTTGGTTTGAGAAGCTTCGAGCGGCATAGCCTCACAGGCTGGCACAAGCGGAGGCATTTATAGCGATTCAGAACAAACACAAAAACCTCGGTGGAGATCGACCAGTTACTCTCCATCGACATGGGCGACAAGGAGACCCTGAGGTCATACAACAGTCGCTACTGGGAGACATTCAACTAGATTGGGGACTTCCCAACCAATCTCGCCATTGCGCAATACAAAAGAGGCCTTCCAGTCGAGAACAGACTAAGGGACTCTATCACCATGACACCACCCCTCACCATGGAGGCCCTGATGGAGAGAGTGCATCAGCACATCAGGGTGGAAGAGGATGGTGCTCGTGCCAAAGCAAAATCTGGCGCGACCACAGCACCAGAGAAGAAGACCTCAGCAAAGGTCAATACGGTAGATCGCCAAAACCGAAACGGACGAGGCAGGCGAGACAATGGCGAGGACCAGGACAAGAGATGGTTGAGAGTCCGCCTTTGCCATAACCACGGTATTCAAGAAACCGATCTAGTATACTTAGTGAGATTCGAGGCGAGCCTTTAAGTCAAGTGGCCAGCCAAGCTAGGCAGGGCCCAGTAGGCGTATGATGACAGATCCAGGTGCACCAACCTCAAAGAATAGGGGCCCCTCACTGAGAATTGCTGGCCATTGAGGAAGCATCTGGAAGAGTTGGTGGCGGTGAGCCACTGGACAAATCTATAGAGGAGAGCACGGCCCCAGGACCTAATAACCCCAATGGGATGCGATCGGCGCCCGCTTGGCGTCATCAACGTAATACATGGAGTCTTTGAACCTAAGCGTGTATCGAGCTTAGGTTCAATCAAAAAGGTGAGCACTTAAGAGAGGTGCTAAGTGCCCAACCGATCGTCAAGAAGGGGAAGGCAGAGGCCACAAATGTCATGTCTTTTTAGGATAAAGACTTGGCAAGGATCTATTGCCCTCTAGCGATGCCTTGGTTGTCACTCTGAGTTAAGGATTTTGACGTTAAGCGGATTCTAATTGACCAGGGTAGTTCATGTGAAATCATGTACTATGAAACCTTTAAGCAACTCAAATTGCAAGATAAGGACTTGGCGCCTGCAGTATCTCCCCTTATTGGATTCAACTCCATGCCAGAATGGCCCGTCGGCAAAATTATCCTCCCAGTCAGAGCAGGGAGTGTGACAAAACAAGTGGAGTTCTGGGTGTTGAATGTCCCCTCCACCTACAACATTATCTTGGGTAGAACATGGCTACATGCCATGCGCTCGGTGGCGTCCTCTTACCACCAAGTGATGCGGTTCCCCAACGACACCGGAGTAATAGAAGAAGTTTATGGAGATCAGATCATGTCAAGCGATTGCTTTGTCACGATGCTTAACAACGCGCCAAAGGATACGTTCATTCGGTTGAAGAACCTGAGAGTAATGAACTATTCGCGGATGTCGGCAAAGCGGCTAGTCAAAAAGCGGTGGAGGACTTGGTGGAGGTCAGAATAGATGAAAAGAACCTGGATAAGTTCTTTCTGCTTGGTTCGTCGTTGTCCGGCACCAAGAGATTGGAGGTCTTGGAATTTCTAACCTCCAACATCGAAGTGTTCTCCTGGACCCCATACGACATGCCAGGCATTGATCCCAACTTCATCTGTCACCAACTCAATGTCCACCCTTCTGCCAGACCAATCATTCAACGCACCCGCAGATCGGCACTCCACCACGTCGAAATAGTGGCGGAAGAAGTAGGAAACCTACTAGAAGCAGGGCCAATCAGAGAGGTGCGCTACCCAAGATGGATCTCCAACACCGTCGTAGTGCCAAAGAAGAATGGCAAGTGGCGTGTCTGCGTCGACTACAAAACGGTCAATAAGGCGTGCCCAAAAGATAGCTTTCCTCTACCAAGGATAGATCAACTAGTAGACTTAACGGCAGGACACAACCGACTTAGCTTTTTGGATGCATACAGAGGCTACCACCAAATCGCCATGCATGAACCAGACCAGGAGGTTACATCTTTCACAACTCCAAAAGGATTGTACTGCTACAAGGTCATGCCCTTCGGCCTGAAGAACGCAGGGGCGACATTTCAAAGAATGGTCACCAAGATGTTTGAGCCATTGTTAGGCAGAACAATGAAGGCTTACATCGACGATATGGTGGTCAAGAGCAAAGATGAGAATGACCACCTCAAGGACCTAGGTGAGACGTTTGAGATCCTGAAAAAGCATAAGTTACGCCTCAACGCGTCGAAGTGTGCGTTCGGGGTAGGATCTGGCAAATTCATAGGCTTCTTGGTAACCAACTGAGGTATAGAAGCGGACCTTTCTCAGATCAAAGCAATACTGATTTGGAGGCCCAACTCGATTGAAGGAAGTGCGACATCTCAGCATGGCGGTGCACTCAAGCTGGTTCATAAGCCGATCATCGAGACGACTCGACCATTCTTCCATGCGCTCAAGGCTAAGCTTGAGTGGGGCGAAGAATGCGACCATGCCTGGAAAACCTAAAAGAATACATGTCTTCCACCACTACTTGTAACCCCAATCACGAAGAAGAACTCTTCTTATACAGCGGTCTCACAACATGCAATTAAGCCTTGATATTGGTCATGAAGAATCCAACATCTTCCTATCTACTATGTCAGCAAGACATTACTGGGCGCCGAAACAAGGTACTTGTCCACTGGAGAAACTGGCATTGGCCTTGATGATGGCCTCAAGGAAGTTGTCGCATTACTTTCACGCCCACACCATAATTATTCTCACAGCCTTCCCATTAAAGGCTCTATTTGAAAAAACAAACTTTTTAGGCGGGTTAGAAGTGGGCGGTGGAGTTGGGACAATCGACATCAAGTTCAACCTAGGACCACAATAAAAGCACAAGCATTGGCGATTTTGTCATGAAATTCACACCAAGAAGTCATCACATCTTGATCGACCTAACTGAGACAACCGAACTAGGGATGGAAGTTGACGTCGTAATAACGCAACCCCTAGTACTGGTTACTCAGTCGGGCCCCAAGGCAGACCAGAGTAAAGAAAGAAAGGAAAAAACAAACCATGCTACAACAAGTCAGGACTCACCAAGAAATGAGGACTTGGTGCAAACAAAAAGCAAGGGGCAGACAGCGAGCATGGACTCTGAAGAAGCCACCAGCAACCTGGAAGATCCCAAGGCATCATCTGATCCCTCCACCTGCTGGAAGTTGTTCATTGGAGAGATGTGGAAGCTCTTCGTGGATGGAGCATCCAACCGACATGGAGCAGGATTTGGCATAGTTCTCATCTCTCCAGACGGCCTAGTAGTGGAGCAGGCAATTAATCTTGGCTTTCCAGCATCAAACAACGAAGCGGAGTATGAAGAACTTCTAGCAGGTCTTAAGTCAGCACTCTACATGAAGGCCACCGAGCTAATGGTCTCTGACGACTTCATGGTGGTGGTAAACCAAATATCTGGCGACTCTGAGGCAAAAGATGATAGAATGGCCAAGTACCAAGAAGCTGGTCGAGCGGAGATAAAGAAGTTTGAAGTAGTGAGAATAGAACAAATCGGCGGGGAGGAAAGCAGCAATGAGCGAGATGAACTCATGAGCCGCCTCAATGGCAGATACCTCCATACCTCACCCACTGCTAATTGACTACCTGCCTAGACCAAGCATTGATGACCCAGAAGCAGAAGAGGTATGCTGTGCAGAGTTAGGCCCTTCTTGGATGGATCCCATCATACTATTCCTGAAAGACGGCACCTTACCAGAAAAGAAGAAAGAAGCCAACAGAATAAGAGCAAAGTCACAGCGATTTTGGCTCTTCCCATCCTTGGCATTGTACAAGAAGTCGTTCTCAGGACCTTACTTGAAGTGCGTTCACCCCAGCAAAGTGGAAGCATTCCTATTCGAAATACATGAGGGTGTTTGTGGCAGCCATCAAGAAGGAAGATCATTGGCATACAGAGCGATCTCGCAAGGATATTGGTGGCCATACATGCAAGCGGATTCGGAGAAGTATGTTAAAAAGTGCGAAAAGTGTCAAAAGTTCGCACACCAAATACACCAACCTGCCAGAGAACTTCTACTTTTGACTAGTCCATGGCCCTTCGCAATGTAGGGATTGGACATAGTAGGCCCACTTCCAACGGCACCAGGTAATAGGAAATTCTTTCTCGCCGCAACCGACTACTTCACAAAATGGGTGGAAGCAGAAGCCTTGGCGTCAATCAAGGAGAAAGATGTAAAGAAGTTCGTCTGGCAGAATATTATCACTCGCTTTGGCATACCAAAGGCTTTAATCTCGGTTTCAAGGCTTTTCGATTCGGCAAGCGAAATTTTTAGAGGCTTTTGTGAAGAATATAAGTTAGAGTTCTATAACCCTACGCCGGCATATCCCCAAGCAAATGGCCAGGAAGAGGCACCAAACAAGGTAGTCTTGGATGGAATAAAGAAGAGGTTAGAACAAGCAAAAGGCAAGTGGGCAGCAGAGCGCCCCTATGTTTTATGGGCTTACCGCTGCGCCTCGGCGATCAGCAGGAGAAACACCATTCTCCTTAACTTATGGCATGGGCAGTCATCCCATTAGAAGTTGGCCTCCCCACAATTCAGGCGAAAACTTTGATCCAGGACTTAAATGGCGAAGCCATAGCATTGGAGCTTGACCTTGTAGACGAAAGAAGAGATAGAGCATTAGTCCACATCGCCTCCTACCAACAAGAGTTGTCTAGAAAGTATAACAAAACAGTGCACCCAAGACAATTCAAGATCGGAGATTGAGTGCTAGCATAAAGTAATAGAAACACCTTAGTTCGAGGAGATGGCAAGTTGGGACCTAATTGGGAAGGACCTTACAAAGTGATCGGATTAGCAAGCAAAAGGGCATACCACTTGGAAGATAAGGATGGCAAAAGCAATTCTAGGCCATGGAACACTGCAAATCTCAAGTTGTTTTATTTCTAGCTTTTTTCTCTTTAAGTATGTGTAATTTTTTACTTTATCAATAAAACAAATTGATTCTTTTTTAGCACGATTGTTTTTAGTAGAAAGTAGCTTTCGTAAGTTAGTAGCATTGTAAACATAGTTGGCCGGAATAACCAACTATGACCCTTCCTAAGCCGGGATCGGGATCCGATTTGCGGGGCGTTTGGTCGGTATAACCAAACACTTTATTCTAAGTTGGCTGGAAAAACCAACTTAGAGATTGGCTGGATTAAACCAACACTCCTCCTAAGCTCAGGATCGGGATCCAGGCTGCATGACGTTTTGGTCGGTATAACTAAAACACTTATTCTAAGTTGGCTGGAAAAACCAACTTAGAGGTTGGCTGGATTAAACCAACACCCTTCCTAAGCCCAGGATCAGGATCCAGGCTGCAGGACGTTTTGGTCGGTATAACCAAAACACTTTATTCTAAGTTGGCTGAAAAAACCAACTTAGAGGTTGGCTGGATTAAACCAACACCCCTCCTAAGCCCAGGATCAGGATCCAGGCTGCAGGACGTTTGGCCGGAATAACCAAAACACTTTATTCTAAGTTGGCTGAAAAAACCAACTTAGAGGTTGGCTGGATTAAACCAATACCCCTCCTAAGCCCAGGATAAGGATCCAGGCTGCAGGACTTTTGGTCGGAATAACCAAACAATATACTCTAAATTGGCTGGAAAAACCAACTTAGAGGTTGGCTGAATTAAACCAACACTTGTTACTCTTCAGCTGAAGTAAGTGTATGGCTGAAGAGTGGTTGGCTGGATTAAAATCAACTCTTTGTACTCTTTAGCCGAAGTAAGTTATATCAATTTGAAGAGTGGTTATTTGGTGGATTAAAGCAACTCTTTGTACTCTTCAGCCAAAGTAAGTTATATCGGCTGAAGAATGGTTGGCTGGATTAAACCAACTCTTTGTACTCTTCAGCTGAAGTAAGTTATATCGGCTGAAGAGTGGTTGGCTGGATTAAACCAATTCTTTGTACTCTCCAGCCGAAGTAGCTATATCGGCTGAAGAGTGGTTGGCTAGTAAGTTAGATAGCTAAAAACCGAGATCATAGTTGAGCAAATGAGTTCATGGAAAATTCATTACAAGTGCAAGCATACATACACAAAACCGGAATAAGAGTTAAAGAAGATTTTTTCATTGAAGAACCAAGCAAGTACAATTGGGGGGCCACAGCTCGGTTACAAAGTTCAAAATCAGAAGAAAGAAAAAAGACAATCAGCGCAAAAGTTCATCAAGTTCGGCGTCAAATTCTACATCGGCATCAGCCTAAAGACCGGTATCAGATGGGAGCATTGTAGTCGATGGGAACCGCATGTCGAGGAGGAGCTCGGTGTCGACTAAACTTGGTATCATTTGGTACGCAACTCATAGTCGGGTCTTGATGACTTGCTCAATGAAAGTGATTATTTTGTTGTTCATTGGCCAAGGGTGAGAGTTGGCTTATCTTCTTTAGAGTCATCATAATCATCATCTTCATCACGGACCCTCAAGAAGGCGCCTTTGGAGATCGGACATATTGCAGCGAAGCGGAATGGAGTATGTAACAAGCCGAGGACCTCGCTTCTGATTCGGACTCGATTTTGTTGCGGTTCATCTGAACCAAATAGTCCAACTCGGCAAATCGTTTGAAGAAAAAACAAGTTTTTGAAAAAAGTACCAAACATGGGTGCTTTGCGGATATGAGTCGCCACCTAAATATTTTAAAATGGGAAATTTAGGAAACCACGACTCGGCGCCAAAGGCCACGTGTCCGTCATCACCAAAGTTGGCTCGGGAACTTGGAGTACGATTAGGGAAGGTCACATCGTGAGCACCCTCTCGCCGATCAAAGACCGCCTCTACTCATGATATCTGTTTTTGAAAACATTGTGAGTTCTTATGCGGTTATTAGCCTAGGTTACTACGTGATGCTTTCATGACAAACAAGTATAAATGGCAGGGCATGCAATTGGAACAAAACATTTCATGTTTGTTTGTTTGAAAATGATGTGATGGTGCTGCTTATGAGCTAAAATCTTGGTTGCCACCCTCGGGTGGGCTTAGAAAACAGTGATGTTGCCACTATCTAGTGGGCTTAAAACAAGCATTTGATGAATTGTTCCAATTCAGATAACTCAACCTCCACCCACAGGCATTCAAGGCAGTTATATCACATAAGCACATAGCCTCATGGTAAGTATGCTATTCATGGCAACACTCACACGCATGCAAGGATGCTAAAGCATAAAACTTACCGAGTACTCCAAGCCAAAACAGAAGCTGATTAGAAATCATGCATGATCCTAAGTATACAGAATTGCCTAATGCAACACATGTAAAAATGCAACTATAGCAGGTTCGGCTATTCTAAACATGGCATATGAAATGCTACAGTTATCAAGTATTCAATTTAGAATTGAGATACAGATGCAGTTTGTATGGTGCTTGAGCAGTGCATGCAAAATAGATGAATGATGCAAACATCTTTGTCATCTTGTATGCTAATTGAAATATGCCTATATCTAACCATAAATGGCGGGTAAATAAAAAGGGAGAAAAGAGTGGGGTTGGAAGACATACATCACACTCACCCATTATTACAGTTATGCCCTCATGAGGGTCCGAATAAATAATAATCTGATCAAAATGAAAGAATATCTGATTTCTAATTAATGTCTGATTAAACTAAGAAAGATGTAAAAGGCAGCATCTGGCCTTGCTACGATGAATGATGTATCTTGAATTTGCTCTGGTGCGAAATCAGGATGTCCCAATTAGCCTTTGTTTGCACTTTTCTCGAAATGCGTGCCAGACTCTGAAAATCTGCTGATCCTTAATTTTGCTGCAACAGAGAGCAGAAAAAGGGCATAGCAATGTATTTCACGAATATATGCATGCCTCGATCCTCATGCCATCAATCACGCATATCGATGCATGATGGTAGAGGCATTGCACAACTCAATATATGATGAATGCGGATGAATGCTGACAAAACCTAACTCCATCATGGGTAATCCGAATTAATGGGTGACTTGGGAATTGAGACCCGTTCAGATTACTCGGGTACAAAAGCGCCTCGTTTCCGTGCAATATGCATGATATGCATGAAATCACTAAGATCTGACTGGTATGCACAATACTAATGAAAATGAGACGAAAATGACACGAAAATGAGACGCCTCGAAAGCGTGTACGCGGGCACGCAAACCGAGGTGATGATGTGGAATGTAAATCGGGTAAAATCAAAGTGCCTCAAAATACGTGCTTGGCGCATAGCAAAGCGATGATGTGAAATGCAAATTGGATAAAACCGAAGTGCCTCAATCGTGCCTTACGAACACGTAAGCCGGTGATGTGAAATAAATCGGATAAAACCGAAGTGCCTCGAAATCGTGCCTGCAGACGCATAAACCGAAGCGATGATCGCGAAATGTCGTCGGATAAAACCGAAGTGCCTCGAAATCGTACCCACGAGGCGTCAGCAAAACGGTGATGTGAAATGCAAATCGGATAAAAGCGAAGTGCCTCGAAATCGTGCTGCAGACGCATAAACCAAAGCGGTGATGCAAATGTAAATCGGATAAAACCGAAGTGCCTCGAAATCGTGCACGGACCATAAGCAAAGCGGTGATGTGAAATGTAAATCGGATAAAGCGAAGTGCCTCGAAATGCGTGCACGGACCGCATAAGCGGCGATGACAAATGGAATGAAATGGCATACGGAATGCAAATTGAACTACGCCAACATGAGAGGACCTCAGCCGCACTCACATAAGGCTAGATGAATGAAAGCAGATGCGCCTCGAAGTCGTGCTTGCAGGCATCTGAAGCAATGACAAAAGGCACAAAATGGCATGGAAATGATATGCAAGCATGCAAACTAAATTCCAACAACTAAATGAAGGAAAACAGCCTCAAAATGATGATAAAAATGCACCCGATGCCCAGAATGTTCCCGAAATGTGATATTTAGCCCCCGAAATGGCCTACAGCTATGCTATACATGCAAAATTGACACATGAAAGCAAAAACAGTAGCAAGGCAGCCCCAAAAATAGCATCTTTCCAGTACAAAACATGGCCAAATTGTAAGCATAGATATGACAACAATAGCTTGCAAAAATACGGAAAAAGAGAGGATTTACAAAGCAAGTGATATCTACAATGCTCAAACCCAAAAAATCAGTTCTACAAAATTAGAGAGGGACTAAAAATATGAATTTTTACAGAAGATGAGATCCCCAAATTCAGTGTGTAGATATACAATACATAGCATGCAAAATAAGGGTCAAAAGAGGTTTATAAAGAGAGGTATCATAAGAAATGACCAAACAACTTAAGACCTTTAATAAAACTTGAAGAATAGACCAAAATAAGACACTTAACAAGCCTGATGAAGGCCAGAAACAGAATCTAGAATGGCCTAAACAAACATGCAATTTCACGGTAAATTTGAAGAATTTCAAAGCAAGTACTAAAACTAATTACCAAATGGCTTAAGACCCTTCACAAAGCATGATTTATGGACCAAAATAAGACTCCTTCAAGGCCTGATTAAGGCCAAAAACAGAAGCAAAATAGTCTAACAAAGCATGCAAGATAGGCATAGAACATGGATTCAAAGCAAGTGTATGATAGAGGAGGAAAACATGGTTGAGCCCTTCTTCAATGTTGAAGAGGGGCTCAAAATGAGCATAATATCATTAGGTTTCATACTCCAAATCAGATCACAAATAGGCTAATTAACTCATGCAATTTTACGGTAAAATTGAAGAATTTCAAAGGAAGTGCATGGTAGAGCCACCAAACATGATGGATCCCTTCTTCAATGTTGAAGAGGGGCTCAAAATAGGCCTACTAACAGTTTATGGTATGCTCTAAATCAGATCACTCAAAAGCCAAACAAAGCATGCAAAATAATGGCATAAAGAGTGATATTGAAACAAGTGTATCATGGAGACACCAAATGGGGTTGAGCCCTTAATCAAACATGAATATAAGCTCAAAAAAGACCTAATCTCAATGAAGGTCGGAGCTCAAAACAATAATAAAATGGGCTTAAGAAATGGAGCAAGAAAATGCTACAAAAGAGGGAAATGGAGACTTACCCTTGTACACCTTCTCTTTTCTACTTCTTGGCTTGAGAAATGTTGCTTCTAAGCCTCTAAGAACCTCTCCTTGCTGCTGGAAATGGAGTGGTTATGGGGATGCTTGATGGTGATGAAGAAATGGCACTAAACTTGAAGAAAAAGACTTTGGAGCTATGGAAAATGGAGAGAAAATAGTGTATCTATCTCTCAAAAATGTCTAACAATTATCCAACCTTCTAAAATGATGAAGCAAAACCTCCCCTTTATAGAGCAAAAATGCACCAAAAATATCCAAAAAGCATCAAAATATCTAAAAAGCAACAAAATATCTAAAAAGGAACAAAAATATCTAAAAGCAACTCTCTAATCCTCCGTACACTTCTTTGAGACAATTCTTTGGCCTCCCACCCTCCGGTGATCTTCACAGTGCTAAAAGAGAGGCACTGCCAAAATTGAACAAAAACTAATGTGAAGCAGCTCGGGGACCAAAACCACGGGGTCAAAATGAAATTTCGAGCAAAGTGGCGTTCGGCCCGCAGTGTGGAGTATCGAGGCCCAGTGTCCCTCGTTATGCTAAGCAGGTACTGCCAAAAATGAGCGAACAACGATCTGAAATGAATGCTCGGGGCCTAGCGAAGTTCGGTCTGAAAATGAAACTGCAGACATCGGAAGTGGTGTTAGGCTGAAGCAGGTCTCGGAGAACCAGTGTCCTCGTTATGCTAAAAGCAGAGGCACTTACCAAAAATTGGAGAAATCGAGAGCGGTTGGGCGGTCCAAACCTGAGGCACTTTGGCGATCCCCCAAGAGCCGGGCTCGAAATGGGCAAAATGGCCTCTGACCGCGAAAGCATCTCGGCCACTAAGAGATAGTCTCTGGGACCACTCCCTCCTCGGGAAAGAAAAGCAGAGGCTGGTTATGGCAAGAGACAAGGCCTGAGAAGAGGTTCGAGTCTGGAGGTAGAGGCGCCTGGCCAACTCTGAGACTTGACGAGCAGGCACATCATGAAACATCACCCGCTCAAGCGGTGGCGTCGAGTCTTAAGGTCGGTCAAAAATGGGGTGTCTCTGATGCGGTGGAGTGTTGTAGACCTCGGTGTCGGCGTCTGTGAGCTTCTCTGCATGATCCTCCAGCCACATTTGAAAAATAGATCTTTTGCTGCGTCACATTGTAGAGTGTACGCTTCTTCAGCCTTCTTGAAGCCTCGTTTTTCGGCTTTCTTTATTTCGGCCTTCAGTTCGCTTATTTCGGTATCTTTCTTCTTCTCAATCGAAGCCAAGTGGCAAGTACTTGTCCTTTGTCTCAATGGCGATCTTTTGTTTCTCGGCCTCAATGAATTAACCACCTCGGTCGGTACCGTTCTCGACCTGGCTCGGCCAACTATTTTTTGGCATCCTCCAGCTCGGCTGACTTTGATTCGGCTTCCGCCATTGCCTCCCTTGTATTGCGCCGAAGTTCCATGACCCTCCTATGAGTGACTTGATTTTTCTGGATGGCACCAAGGAGAAATGCGTTAGTCGGACTCAAAGTTGGAAGAAATTTACATAGAAAGAAAAGCGAATACGAGGATCATGGACTTCCGTAGAAAGGCCGGATTGACTTTAGCTTCGGTGTTAATTTGTTTGTAATGGTGCTCCATATCCTTGTGAAGGCACACATTTTGGCGAGTTGAAAAGCCAACAGTGGTTCTTCTCATGACCTGAATCTGAAGCGGTGATATCTCGGTTGTTGAAAGAGGTGAGCCCATTTGGAGGAGGAGTTAAATTGGAATTTGCTCGGTGAGGAGCCTTCTTTGGGGGCTTGGAGGAGAGCTTTGTGGCGAAACGGTCTCGTCTTCATCGAAGGCGTGGCTCGGCAGGTAGTCGAAAACGCTTGTTTCAGCGAAAGTGGATGGTTCTTTGGGATGGGCCAGACCAGCGGTTTCGATGAAAGCAGACGGTTAGTCATACGTCGGTTGGAGTTATTCTTGATCGGAGAAAGGCCTTTAGCTGTTCTTCTTTGCCATTTCTTGTTGATAAGTGGCACAAGGACAATCTGGGGCGAGGATGGATGCAGTTCGGTCTTCTTCAAGGAGAAAGTCGATCACCCTAAACTTTTCGGTGGCCATTGTATCGATGTCACTCGAAATTGAGAGTTTTTGCCCAACGTCTCTCTTTAACTCGTAGTCTTGTGTGAGAACACCAAGGTTTGGATAAGTAGTTCGATAGTAGATGGGCTTTATCTTGCAAAGAAGATAAGCATTAGTCAGGTTCGGAATGAAAACCGAATTACAAAAAGAATGAATTGAGAGGCAAAGTATATCTAGGGTTCCCCTTTTTCAATTTATTCTTGACGGGAATCTGGGCTTGAAGGTCCTCAAAGTTCCCAGACACCTAGAAGAAGTCATCGTCATTCAGGTCTTTGTCTGGTGTATCCTTAATTATTTTTTCTCGGCCATGGCGTATTCTCAAGTAATAACACCAGCCTTCGTTCTTGGATCCTATGGAGTATTGGTGAAGTATCTCGGCCAAACCTAAGTGGAGACCAGTTTGGTGGTTCAGTGCAGCTATACCCATTATTATGCAGTATGTATTGGTGGACAGTTGGGTTGGGCATAGTCTAGTTTGCCTAAGGAATTCACATAATAAGGGTTGGACTGGGAATCTGAGTCCGGTTTCTATTATTGATTGAAGGGTAAAGGGGACGAAGCCTTCGTTGCCCCATGGGTCAACGTCTTGTTCGGCTAAGGTGAGGTTTACATTGGCTGGAATGTTGTAATCCTTTCTGAATTCGGCTAGGCCTTCTGGGGTTTCTACTAGGAACCTATATTTCCCCATTTATTGTATAAGTTAAGAATAAATTATCTCAGTCGAAAAAGTGTGCTCGATGGCTTTCGGTGGCCTTGAGAAATGCACAGCAACCTAAGTCGCAAAGTGGAAAACAAGGTATTAAGCAGATCGTTGGCCGTGCTACAAAAACAAAGCAAGAAAAGACAAGTCCTACTTGACTCTTGCGGTACTACGATCTATCTCGGTTTACGAAAGGTGCTTGTTATCTCGGTTCGACAAGATGTTTGGTTATCTCGGTTACGCTTATGGTTTTGTTATTAGGTTAAGCATCAAGGCGACTTTCTAAGTTGACTTAGAAATTGAGAAAGCGGCTTAGCCCCGAAGGCTTAGCTTCGATCGAGGGCAAGATTTTCTAGTTGACCCATTTTTATTTAGCTAAATCTAAATCCGTTGGTGGCCTATTGAAACTCTTTTATGCAGTCAAGTGCTAGTTCGATTCGATTTTCCTATATCTTTATATATAAGCTAAAACCGTTTCCTAGTTAGATTTGCTTCGTGATTATGGATCAAAATCAAATATTCTATTTGGGTATTGTATGTATTCATGTGTACTTACGAAGTTCTTTCCAGAAACAAAGCTAAGCACGAAAAGTATTTTGCAAAAAACACACAAAACAGATTACTATGGAACAAAAGCGACAAGAGAAAGCGAAAGGTTTTGAAAACTTACGGAGAAAGAGGAAGAAAGGCTGGAGGTAGAAGCAAAGGCAACAATGAAGAACTCAAAGCCTTGACAACTCCAAGCTCGAGCAGAGGCCTGAGAGAGAGAAGATGAGCAGTATGGTGTGATTAAAAATGAGGAGTTCTTTTGGTGTAAAAGGAAAAAATGAGGCTGTTCAAAAAGTGTGGAATCTGGTAGCGCGACAGTTGGGATTGACCAATAAAAGGCTGCCACGTGTCCACAGGAGAAAAGCGTTTGATTCTTTGCGGTTGAAAAAGGCGTTTTTGACGAGCGTCTTGCAATTTGGCTGGAGTGTAGCTCGGCTAGAAAAACTGGTGTTTTGTCTCGGCTGGAAAGGCTAATGAGGTGTTTTTAGCTCGGCTAGAGAGGTTAAAACTCTAGCTCGGCTGATAAGCAAGTAATCCCTATCATGCTTTGCAGACGGAATTAAGGGGCAATTGAGAGGGTAATTTATATGTAAATTGGGCCAAGCTGGATGAATGGGCCGAGCTAGGCCAAGCCAAGTAATGGGCGATTTGGCACTTCTGAGGGCGAGTAGAATGACCATATAAGTTACTCGGTCTGGAGAGGTAGTATTGAGTCGGGCCGGTCGTGCAACCGTGATGGTTAGCGATGCATAAGGCCTTATATGTACTTGGTTGAAAATATGTTGAGTGAAGTTCGGTCTTCAACAGTGAGTTCGATTGAGTATGAAAACCGAGTGTGCTAAGTCCTTGAGAGGACTTGGTTACGAAGATAGTTGACTCAACTCTCTTATGGTTAGCTCGGTCTTAGTATGGAAACCGAGGTAAGAGAAAGAAAGTAAGTGCCTAACTTAGTGTACTTGGTCATCTTGGTAGTTTGGTTATGGTAAAACCATATCCTTGGTTTAAGCGGTGGGGGTGTTGAGAGAAGCATTATCTCTCGAGTGTGAATCCTTAGAGGACTCTGCATGGAGGTAAGAGTCCTAGTAGGATTGTGCCACCTGAAACCTATAAAAGCTCACCTCTATCACCTTTGGAGAGAATAGCATAATTTTGCTTCTGAATATATAGAGTTTTGCCTATTTGACAATCTTTTGACTTAGGCATCGGAGAGGTTCCGGCACCTACCGTCGGCTAGCTCACGTTTGTGTTTGAGGTAGTAAGCGGCGTCATACGGAGGAGCCTTGAGACTTGATCAACAGAATTATACGAGAAGGTATATTTCTTTCCCGTACACCTACATATACACATAGTCACTTTGATGCATTGGTGATTGGAAGCAAGTTCATGGACTAATTCGATTATTTGATGACAAAATTATAATTTGGTTAATTTTTTAATATTGTGGGTGTTTGGCAAGTAAGTTTTTATGTAAATTTTTTTAGTTGTAGAATATTATTGGATGAAAAATTTTTAGTATTTGGAAAGAGGCTTCTTCTTAAGTGTGCAACCCACCAAACGTGGAAGTGGGTCGCACACCATGTGCCACTCACACAAAAAGGTGTAAGTGTAGGTGTGAGTGTAAATGGAAGGTATAAATGAAATGTATAAGTTGCACACCATGTGCCATTTACACAAAAGGTGTAAGTGCAAAGTAAAAAAAGGTGTAAGTGTAAGGTATAAGTGAACACAAAAAAGGTGTAAGGTGTAAGTTGCACTATAACATTACCCTTGGAAAGATAGTTGGGTTTTTGTAATTGGATGTGATGTTTGTGAGAGAAAAAGTAAAATGATTATGGAATTGGATGTAATATTTTATTTAGATGTGTTTTTTTTAATTTTACAAAACTTTTATCTTTTAATAAAAAAAAAAAAAATTAGAAACCAAGTTCCCAAACACTACCAATATCTTATCAGGTACTAAATATCCATATTAGATTCGAAAACGTGTTGTCTCTTGAATGAATTACATCATTTATCTCAAATTAAAAAAATTATTATATTTAAAAAATGAATATTTAATCTTGGGATTTAAATAAATACATTTTAAGTCATGTTTTTTTTTTTAATTTTATTTTAAAAAGCTAGTATTTTTTTTAGATCTTAGATTTGAGCCGAACTTTAATATATTAATTTGGGTGGTTTTTTTACTTTATCTAATCTTGGGCACGATGTGAGACATGAATTGTGACAATTGTTACTTAGTCATCAAGCAATGTCGCTATAAATTGAGTTTGTAGGCATGTAATATGTATGTATGGTAAATATTATTTTACGTACTTGATTAATTATGTGATTGGTTTGTGCTGTTGCCTCCAATACGTATGTAACTTTGAATTAGGGCTACCTCATACCACTAGCTAATAATCGGTATTATTAAATGAATTTAACTTCTCTTAAATTGTCATATAAATTTGAAAAAGCGTTTAAACTTGATAAATTTATTTTGGAATCGATTTTAGTGATTGAATCGTTTACTTATGCAAAAATCAATATTATTGGACATCGACAACTATATGTTAACTATGTGCGTTTTGGCAACCTTCCCAAACTTGACTTTTGAGGAAGCTTTTCAAAAGCGCCAAACACACACAAAGCGTAGAAAATCCCATTTGGGAAGGCCCAAAAAAGCAACACCCAAATTTACCAAATTACCCTTTGGAACATTTTAATTAATTAATTCAAAAATGAAAAAGTAAGAATATTTTAGTCATTTTGGCATGATGTGACACTTTTAAAAAATATTAAACCAAAAATAAAAAAAATCAGCTTTTTACTAACTTCCCAAATCACTTCCAAAAAAGCCAAAAAGCAGTAAAAATCAAAAGCTAACTTTTACCAACTTCCCCAAAACACTCCATATGTTTTGAATCGTATTTGTTTTTTAAAAATGAAGCGGTAAATATAATTTCAAGAATAACTATTCGTGTTTTGTAATACAAATTTAATTTAAATATATAACTATCAATATTTAATCATCTTTATTTTTTGTATGATTATTCTATTTAACAAGTCTTAAAAAAGTAACAATTCAAACCATCAAAATTAGTCCTAAAATAGACTTACAAAGCCCAACGCTCTATCAAGAGAAGCCAAACCCTTATTAGATTTACCACAATCAATGTGTTAGATAGCAACACTTGGTTCATTTATATAAGCTAGGCTTGAAAATGGGTCAAATTCACAATTAACTTAGACGTATTCAAAAAATAATTCAGTAATTAAGAGGTATTAAGAAACCATCATGATTAGATTTACAAGTATTAGCTGGATAATTTTACTCAATCACACACTTAATGAAAATTTTCATTAATACAATTTTGTTCTAGAATAAAAATATTATAATACTCTCATCTTTTTCTATTCAAACCCTAATTAAAAATATCACAACCATTTTCTATTATCAACGCATACTTTTCTTATCACCATTCCCTCTCATCAGCTCTTTCCTTGTTTGCCTACAATGCCATGAAGCATACACTTCCATAAGTCTTCCACGACAAATCACTTAAGGTTGGTTGTGGAGGTCTAGGATGATGGAAGGATGAGCTAAAATGGCAGTGGTGATGACAACGATAGAAGGTTGAAAGTGAAACGTACAATAAATGAGAATTGGGTGAATAAAACAAAAAAGACTATGTTTAATTTGTTTTTAGAATATGTTTTCAAATAAATCAACAAAACTTCATTTCAATATGATTTTTATTTTCTAGGGGAAAAAAATAAAAATAGAAAATATTTTTGGTATTTATTTTGTCAAATTTATTTATAACTTTCTCAAAAAAAATTAAAAATTGATTCAAACATTGAAACCAAACATAGTCTTAAGGTTTTAAAATTGAAAATGAGGATAATCTTGGAATATTTAAATTTGTTATAAAAATTTATATTTTTATAATGTATGTATTAAGAAAGTGTTCATTAAATATGTGTACTAAGAGAAATTATTGTAAAATAGAATTATCTGTATTAGCTAGATAGGAATTTGTAAAAATACAATTCAGTCCTCTGGTCATATCCCAGAAGATTAGTCTCCCATAGACGAGTAGTCTCTAGCTGAACATTGCTTGGAAAACGGGAAGTTGAACAAGTAAACTAAAGGTGAAAATGGGTACGCACTCGCATTAAACTAATGTCTTAATGTTTAATTTCCTTGCAATTAAGCATTTTAGTCATGTCTTACTATAGTTTTCCGAATGCATATAAAAATTCAGTCCTGCACCAATGAGTGGGAAAAAAAGAAAATGTTGGTACGCCATGTAGGAGAGAATATGTTAAAACAAATATAATAAAATCATATGTTCTTTCTAGACGAGTTTTTATTTTTTATTTTATATTTTTTGGGTAAACTACCAATAAGTCATACTTTAGAGATTTATTACCCAATAGGTCTTACTTTGAGTTTATTACCCATTAAGTCTATTTGATTTAATTTATTAAGTGATAAAAAGATAAATTGTCGTCTTTTTTTTTATGAATAATTTTATAGTGATAAATTTATCGGTCTCTTTGTTTATGAATAAATTTTTAGTGATAAATTTATCACTCTTTTATTTTATAATGTTAAATTTATTAGTTAGGATTTGTAGGTAAATAAGTCTAGTTAACAGACTAATTGATAAGTACCCCTATTTTTTTTTTTTTTTTGGATGTCTTGTCCCTCCCCTCCTTTCCACCAGTGTTTTTAGTATAGTTATTTCTGTAGTCTCGTCCTATAATATTGGGTTTGGGGTTATTTTGTGTGATTTTTTTAATTAAAATAAAATGAATCTCAATAAATTAAAAATATTAAAAAATTAAATTTTAACATTACAAATCATTAGCATGCATAACAATATAACAAACAGTCCGGAAATATAGCCTTCTTTTGATAATTTGGGTTCGGTTGGGTTGGATTGGTTTTGGGTTTGGGTCTATTTTAATTATAAAAAGATAAAATAGGCTTTTTAACTTAATAAGATAAAATATCACACTACAACACATAATCATTACATTCTTTCTCTCACAAAAAATCAAAAAAGCCAAAAAGCCTATTCTAGGAGTGCAACTCTATGGTGTTCAGCTTGAGTTGGGAGGTTATCCAAGCCCAACCCAAGTTCGTTAGAATGGCTGCCCAGTTCGAATTGTAACACGAGGTTGCCGTCTGCCTCGACTGAGTTAAACCCGACTAATTAGGTTCGACTTTGGTGTAAATGAATTTTCAATTTTTTTTTTTCTTTGACTACATTATTAAA